>CM022774.1:6963719-6971219 GCA_012411365.1 Ameiurus melas
CAGGTAGCGATCGCCGGTAATCGTTCACTAAGAACATCGATACGATGCGCAAATGAATATTTCACAAAGGACCGGCAGTTATTTGAATCCGTTTTGGTAAACAGTCTGCATTTATATAGCGCTTTTTTTTTAACCTTAGAGGTTCTACGTAGTTCTATATACTGGTTCTCATTCATGCATTCACACACATACACACACACACACACACACACACACACACACACACACACACACACACACACAAACACACACCAGTGGTAGCAGAGCTGCCATGCAAGGCGCTAACTTGCCATCAGGAGCAACTTGGGGTTCAGTGTCTCGCCCAAGGACACTTCATCATGTGGAGTCATGGGGAGTCATGAGGAGTCATGTGGAGTCATGTGGAGTCATGAGGAGTCATGTGGAGTCATGAGGAGTCATGTGGACTCATGGGGAGTCATGGGGAGTCATGTGGAGTCATGAGGAGTCATGTGGAGTCATGTGGAGTCATGGGGAGTCATGAGGATTCATGAGGATTCATGGGGAGTCATGAGGAGTCACGAGAGTCATGTGGAGTCATGGGGAGTCATGTGGAGTCATGAGGAGTCACGAGGAGTCATGTGGAGTCATGAGGAGTCATGTGGAGTCATGAGGAGTCATGTGGAGTCATGGGGAGTCATGTGGAGTCATGAGGAGTCACGAGGAGTCATGTGGAGTCATGAGGAGTCATGTGGAGTCATGTTTGAGCCCTGTGGGCCCGGTATCGAGCCGCCAACCCTACGATTAGTGGACGACCCGCTCTACCACCTGATCCACAGCCGCCCAACTGCCCAATGTCGACCAACATGAAAGTGATTCCACCAAACGGTTTAGGAAATGCATTTGTAAACATATATATATATTAAACATATATATATATATATATATATATATATATGTGTGTGTGTGTGTGTATGATCAGCAGAGTCTGGAGTTTCAGTACCAGGATATTATCCGGGTGAAAAGCAGATGTTTAAGTCAGACGTTAAGGTGGTATGATGGATGTGCTCGTGCTTGTTTAATTCATCGCTCTCCAAGAAAGTCTTCTGAATACAAACAGACAGGCGCAACATGAAAATATCCAAAAGTCATGATCCTCGACACGTGTAAACAAGAGGAGAGCAGAAAACTACAGAGCCGCGGATCACTGAAGTCATGACACAATTACACTAGACACATGCAATACACACACACACACACACACACACACAACACGGGCTGTATATACAGAGACCAATGTAACATGACAAGTAGACAACAAAACAAAGTCGACACGGGTAGAAATAATGATCTGGGAGAGTGGTCAGGGTGGAGCTGGACTGCTCTTCCACACAGGAAGCATCTCTGACAGTGTGTGTGTGTGTGTGTGTGTGTGTGTGTGTTTAATCCTGACAGTGTGAAAGTCGTTTCCTCTGCTGCTGACACACTGCTTTTCAGAACTACAAGCTTTTCTGCTGCAAGTGAACGCAGCTCATGTCGTCATCCCGCAGGTGAACTGAGACTCACCATCTCTCCCTCTCTCTCTCTCTCTCTCTGTCTGTCTCGCTGACAGGTGAACCCGTACACACTGCGTTTCGAGGGCACATGGGAGACGAGTTTCGACAAGCGGCTGGCGTCCAACGCCTTCATGGCGTGCGGCGTGCTGTACGCCGTGCGCTCCGTCTACCAGGACGACGATAGCGAGGCGGGCGGGGATCTGGTCCTGTACGCCTACAACACCAACCGCAACCAAGAGGAGCCCGTGCACATCATCTTCCCCAACCCCTACCAGTACATCTCATCCATCGACTACAACCCCCGCGACAACCAGCTCTACGTCTGGAACAACTACAACGTGCTGCGCTACCCGCTGGAGTTCGGCCCGCCCGACCCCACGACAGGTAGCGGTATGAAAAACCCGAGCCGAGAATCGGATCCTTAATGCGTCAGGAATAAAACCCTCCACGTCGTGTTGTTATAGGAACATTAACCAACAACAGGGTGGAGTTACTATTACCCCCGTGATTCATTTCCTGCGACAGCACGTCCTGACATGTTCCTTTTATACCGTAGCAATTTTCCAATCTAACGATGCGGAATGTTCGTAAACTGTTTACTTCCTGTTCTTGCAGCTTGTCATGTTATGGAGAAACAAAGCAAGCAATGTGTAAACCTCTGACACTGGAGACTCCTTCCATAAACGTTAACTAAATGTCTCCACAACGTTTAATGTAACAGTAAAGGGATATGTTGTTTGTACTCATGTTAATGCTGATGTTCTCAGGTGCTCAAGCACCTATTGTAATTGATAATGTTCTTCTTCTTCTTCTTCTTCTTCTTCTTCTTCTTCTGAGTCTATGGCAGCCCATAGAATCATACATCGGAAAGTTATGAAATGTGTCAAACAGATAGGAGACAGTCTGAAATGTATTCAGATTTGGAGTCGCTATCTCACCCTCTAGCGCCACCGACAGCTCGACTTTGCGCTCATGTTTACGCTAAAAACTTTCGAACTGTAATGGTTAGGAACAAAATTCCCTGCTCCTCTGATTCCTCGGCTTTTCCCGAGCCGAAAGAACCCTACGGGGTTTTTCCCATCGTGAAAATTGTTCCGTGTTTTAGAATGTTCTCCTAGATGACCGTTTCAGATCATCAGATCAGATCATCCTGAGAGCACGGTGACCAAAAACGATCGAGTTCGATTCGATCAGTCCAACTGCTCTCGAATAACATGCAAACGTGTGCGACAACGAGCACGCCGACATGGACGTGAGGCTATATCTCCGCGACGCTTTAGCGCATTCAGACCAAACTTGGTATATGTCATAGTCATCATGACTTGAGGGTTTCTGGACAGTTTCAGAACAGCACCCCCTAGTGCTCACGAGTTATAGGAAAAAAACGCATATTTTTGCTTTTCGGATTGACCGTTCGTCTGATTTATTATTATTTTTTTTACCAAAATTGGCTCGGATCATCTTCAGTCATCATGCTGGCAATACGTTCTGGATTTTGCGTTCATAGACCAAACCGAACAGTCGGTCACGCTCCTTACTTTGTCTCTGTCATGCCTGGCCCCGTAATTGCTGCTTGCGGCTATATTTGCATTTGTTCTCCAATTGCTGTAGTGTAAGAGGAATAAAATCTTTTGATTGGAAAACAATCAAACAATTACTCCACGTCAACTAGATGACTGAGATAACCATAACCGCATACGGCCATGTTTGGAAAAAAATACCACATGCTACATGCTAAATAAATGCTTTGCCAATTCTACAACTCAACCCTTTAAAAGCTCAAGAGCAACACTGATGGACACAGCCCTTATTACTGTCAAGGTCACGACGACCAGAACATCATTTGCGTAATATAAATATGATTTAAAAACAAATAAATCTAAGAACTGAGCCGAATGCATAAATCTTCATGTTCCGGGTCACCTGGACTCGGAAAGCACACAGAAGGTTAATGTGGTTATGCTAATGATGCCTCTGTGAACTGGGTGGGAACTGAGAGAAAGAGAGATGCAGGAGGAATAAGGAGGGATACACATGGACAAACAAAGTGATCGAGAGAAAGAGTAAGAGTGTGGGTGAGAGAGGAGCAGTTTGTTTCTGTCTACAACTTTGTACCTACAAGAACCACACAATTAATTATGTTTTAATCCTATACGTTCTTTTTGCTTTGCTAAATTAATTAAACAATCGTCAGCTGCCAAGAGCTAATGCGCTAATATTAGATATCATCGTCATCATCATTATCATCATCCACAGTGGTTGCTGTAGCAACAGTGCTGAGTGGTGTGGATAGATTACCTGACAGCATGGAGGTCGTATTATAGATTAGAGCGTCGTCCACACACAGTACTGACCGTACTCAGAGGTGTGTGTGTGTGTGTGTGTGTGTTACTGCTGTCACTGCGAGTACTGTAGTACCACAGTGACACCCCTCGACCTGCCGTCATGCCCGCTTGTATTTTCAGAGTCCCCTGGGATAGGCTCCATGCCCCCAACGACACTGAGTAGGATAAGCAGTATAGAAAATGGATGGATGGGTGGATCCAGTCTAATTGTACTAAACATAACTGAAGTGAACACAGTTGAACTAAAGTGAAGTGAAGTGAACTGAATCAAATTAAACTCTGCTGAACTGAGTTGATCTCAGTTGATCTGAATGATAACTGACCTTAAGTGAAATGAACTGATTCAAAACAGACTTTACTAGACTTAACAACAGAACTGAATTAAATCAAGTCGAACTGAAATAGACTGAATTGAGTCAAACTGGAAGGAACCTAACTGTACGGAATCGAACTGGACTAAAATGAACCGAACTGAATCGAAACAAAATGAATCATATTGAACTTAAGAGCTGAACTGAACTAAACTGAACTGAACTGAATCAAACTGGTATGAACCTAACTGTACGAAATCGAACTGAACTAATATGAAGCGAACTGAATCGAAACAACATGAATCATATTGAACCAAATAGCTGAAATAAACTGAACTGAATCAAACTGGTATGAACCTAACTGTATGGAATTGCACTGGACTAAAATGAACCGAACTGAATCGAACCAAAATGATTCATATTGAACTTAATAGCTGAACTGAACTGAACTGAAGCGAATCAAACTGGTATGAACCTAACTGTACGAAATCGAACTGAACTAATATGAACCGAACTGAATCAAAACAACATGAATCATATTGAACAAAATAGCTGAACTGAACTGAATCAAACTTGTATGAACCTAACTGTACGGAATCGAACTGAACTAGTATGAACCAAACTGAATCAAAACAAAATGAATCATATTGAACAAAATAGCTGAACTGAACTGAACTGAATCAAACTTGTATGAACCTAACTGTACGAAATCGAACTGAACTAAAATGAACCGAACTGAATCGAAACAAAATGAATCATATTGAACTTAATAGCTGAACTGAACTGAACTGAACTGAAGCGAATCAAACTGGTATGAGCCTAACTGTACGGAATCGAACTGAACTAAACTGGAATCCTACACAATATAACAAATGAACTGAATTGAACTAAATCATTCTGAGCTTAACAACTGAACCAATTTGAACTGAGCTGAATTAAAGCAAATCATAACGGCCGTAGCTGAAAAGAACTTAGATCAACTGAATTAACATTGAGCTGAACTGACCTGAATGGAAACTGATGATACTGAATATAACAAATGAACAGAATAGAAATGAATCATACCGAAACTAACAGCTGAACAAGTAAATTAATAAACTAAATTTAACAGAACTGAATCGAGTAATGTACTGTAATGTACTGACCTGAACTGAATCGTTCTGAATAGAATCAAATCAAACTGAATTAACGTACAGTGATTGTTGGCTTTATGCTCAGGTTGATTTTTTTTCCACGCTGTCACACAATGCAGTCTTTGAAACACGAGCGGCGTCCTGTTTGTCGTGTCATTACTCAGTTCTGAGCTGAAAGACAGGCAGAGAGACAGGCGGAGAGAGACAGACAGGTCGATCTTTCTTCTGTAGTAGTTAACATTCTTCTGTTTGCTTTCAATACGGAATTGTCAAGCCTTAATTGCCGACAGTCACTAAAGGTTTTCTCTGATTACTGTGGAATATCTGATATCTGATATCCGATCAATTATTCATCCTCTTCTATTTTCACTGCTCTCTCGCTCTCTCTCTCTCTCTCTCTCTCTCTTTCGGTCGCTCTCTCTCTATCTCCAGAGAGACAGGTTTAAAGCAGCGAAGTGAATAAATTAGATCGTGCAGCTGCTTACTTACTGTCTGAGGAACTTTTGGAGTCGTACTTGTGCGCGACATCAAATGCTTTTCTTCCCCTTTGTTCTTTCTGTTGTTCACCACCCACAGCCTTTCCTCTAAATCTCTCCCTCTCTCTCTCTCTCTCTCTCTCTCTCTCTCTCTCTCAGGACCACTGTTCACCACTCAGATGTCCAGCACCACGCCTTCCCGGTCGTTCTCATCCACCTCCAGCCCGTCCACCATGCGCCCCCTACCTGCCACCTCTCACCCCATCGGCGCCATCAACAAAGCACCCGAACTGCGTCCCATCACCGCTACAGTGCCCGTGACCCGTCGCCCCCCACGCCCACGTCCACGCCCACCCCAGGAGCCCGAGCTGCAGGAGGGGTGTGACCCCAGCGTAGCGCGAGGCGTCCAGTGGCCCAGCGCGCAGAGGGGAGAGACCGTGGAGCGGCCATGCCCTAAAGGATCCCTGGGTAAGAAAGTCAGCACCCATGAAGATGTGTTTATTTATGTGATTCATTCGTTAATTCTTTAGTCAAAGCCACCCTCATGCTCTTCTGCATCCCACAATGCATCACTTCTCACGATCAAGTCAACAACTACTGCTTTTTTTTTTTTTAATTGTATTCCGATAAGAAACAGTAGTAGCTATGCTTAGCTAGCTAGTCAATAAAGCAATATCAAAATCAAGTAACTGACTGACATTCCAGACCCAAAATGGCCGACTATTTTGTTTATTTTCACTCCGTCAACAGAAAGAAGCCACGCCCACATAGAACGTTGCGTGTTGCCGTGGTAGCCGTAGTAAAGTGTCGTGAACGTTTTGCTGTAATGAACTATCGCTAGAACAAATTTTGACCGATCAAATTAGCGGACCGGAGCTAACCGTCGGTTTAGACGCTAATTAAACAGCGTGTGAAACTATTACAACTGCACAACTGTGCGCGTAGACTGACTGGGTAAGAGCGCTTGGACTGTCACTCATCACTTCTCTATCGCTTTACCTCCTTGTTTGGTTCTGTAGCTTGTGTGAGTTTTTAAACAGTACACAGTAGAGAAGAGAGAAGCTCAGCTCTTCCGTTTTATGGTCTTTTTATGGTCTTTATATCGGCCTATTCCTGCGGACGGGGACCGTCTCCGCTTCGTATCTCTCATGTTCAAAACGTGTTCAGCTGATTCATATCATGAGTTTTACAGTCGCTGTGTTCCAAATAAGTGTTTTTACTTTGTGTAATCAGCTCATTTACTGGTATTTATTGGGCTGTAAAACAGTACGAGGCTGGTCTGAGGCTTGTTTGTGTCTTAATTGCTCTTCCCTCTCCTTCTCTCTCTCTCTCTCTCTCTCTCTCTCTCTCTCCCTCACCTGATTTTAGGCATTGCGTCTTTCCAGTGTCAGTCCTCCCCGGTGCAGTGGAACCCGCGAGGTCCTGACCTCAGTAACTGCACCTCTCCCTGGGTCAACCAGGTGGCCCAAAAGGTCCGTCTTCTCTCTGGTCTTTATTCTACCGCAGCACTGAATTCTGGATTCTGATTGGCCAGAAGCTGTGCGTTATTTTCGTATCACGGCACGGGTGGTTCCGGCTGTAACGCGCACGGTAAAGTTACCGCGCTCGATCGTTTCGCGGATCGCAGAAACGCAGAGACGCACGTCACGTGACGTCATCACGGTGCACTTTCGGTCGAAGCCCTTTCCGAGTCACGTGCGTAGAACGAGTCCAGGTGAAAT
>CM022774.1:6976219-6978719 GCA_012411365.1 Ameiurus melas
TTATTCAAGGTCACGGGGAACCTGGAGCCTATCCCAGGGAGCATCGGGCACAAGGCGGGGTACACCCTGGACAGGGTTCCAGTCCATCACAGGACATTAATATTATTATTATTATTATTATTATTATTATTATTATTATTATTATTATTATTATTATTTTATTATTATTATTATTATTATTATTATTACTATTATTATCATTATTATTATTATTATTATTATTATTATTATTATTGTTGTTGTTGTTGTTATTATTATCATTATTATTATTATTGTTATTATTATTATTATTATTATTATTATTATTATTATTATCCTTATTATTATTATTGTTGTTGTTATTATTATTATTATTATTATTATTATTATTATTGTTGTTATTATTATTATTATTATCATTATTATTGTTATTATTATTATTATTATTATTATTATTATTATTGTTATTATTATTATTATTATTGTTATTATTATTATTATTATTATTATTATTATTATTATTATTATCAGTGAAACTGTTCAAATACAGTACATGGCAGAAATTTGCGAGATCAAATGAAAACCCTCAATAAAGCAGAGTTTATCTAGTGAGATCGTAACAGAATTATTAAAGAGAATATATTTATAAAGTGATTATGTTATGGGGTAGAAATCATGTGATCTCATTCGGGAGGTGAATTTATAAGCTGCCAGTGAAATGATTATGTTTTGAATAAAAAAAAATAGAATTTTTTTTTTTAAATATTTGATATTAATGATGCGATTATCTACAAGGAGTTTTAGCTGTAATAATCTTGTAATGAGAGATATCAGACAGATGAAGTCCACTGTATATTCGGAGCGCTTCCCCCGCGTGTGTTTAGTGTACGCCGTGTAAGAGCACTTCAAACAGGGACTTGGTTGTTTTTTCAGGTCCTTTCAGCTTTGATGAGACTTCAGACCACTTCTTGTTCATGCCCACAATTGGCACTTAGACCCACAAAGGCATCAATTAAAGCGGGAAAAAAACAAAAAAAAGGGACACGAATCGAGTCGGGAGCCTCGACTCTTCTCTTGCTCTGAGGAATATCCGTGTGCTTAACGTCCTCCCTCTGGCACGACGCGGCAGGGACTTCCATTTTTATTCCTTTCTTGGTTTTTACGAACTGAAAAAGCTTTATTTACTCGAGAGACGAGGACAGCTGGCGTCTGTCCTCCCAGAACCTCGCCATCACACGACACAGCACAGCCATTTGTTGTTTGTTTGTTTGTTTGTTTACCTGCGAGTTTCGTAGGTGTACCTCGAGGTTCTTTATGCAGAATGCTTCAGACCACTTCTGTTGTTGTTCCTGCCCAGAGTTGGCACTTACACGCACAAAGGCATCAATTAAAAGCGTAAAAAGGGACACGAATCGACTCGACTCGACTCAGATACGTATATGAGTTCATATTCGTGTTCAAGCTTCGTTTTTCGGGTGTTTTTTTTTTTTACAACGTACGAATCGAACGTGACGTCGTACACGAGAGTTCATTGTGACGTGTTCGGATATGCTGTAAAAAAATAAATAAATAACTAAATGAGCATCGGAGCAGCGTCGTATGATTTTCCAACAAACTCTGACCCGGGCACGAACCGTTGACATGACAACGAGGCGAGCGTCCCTAAAAACGCCATAGAAACGAAAGCCGTTCGCGGTAAATTGTATGCTGTTCTTTTAAAGTGCACCTATGGTGCTTTTTCAAATGTTCCCGTTCATGTAGCGTGTTCTATACGTAGCTGTTTGTGAATGTAAAAAGTCTGCAAAGTTCCAAATTACAAGGTCGATGCGTTAACGTATTGATGTGAACGAGGAAAGGGGTTGCTGTGTTCTTTTTTGTGCGCCTGGGGGGGTGTGGGAGAAGAAGCCGCCTCTGGTCTTCATCGGCTGCTCGCCGTCCGCGTAGTCCAATCACGACAGACTGGGACTGAGCTCTGGTTTTAACCGGTCTGACTGGTTTACGGTATATCCATGCGCTCGCAGTAATACAGGATCGTTTCTATAGTAACGACTTTTTTTGTGTACGGAGGTAAGGAGAGGTGAAGCTACCCGTGTTGCGGTTTCTCGGTAACATGACAAGCTGTGGGGTTTTGTTGTTGTTGTTGATGTTTTGATGTTGAGTACTGACTACTGGCCACTCCTGTATTACTACTGAACCACCTGGAGCAAAGACGTTCACATACAGTGTCACGTAAAGTGCAGATTATTCTATGTGTTGCCATGCTTAAACTCTGACCCTGTGTGTGTGTGTGTGTGTGTGTGTTTAGATCTGGAGGTTCACATATTGAACACGGATATGGATCCACAGGATTTGGCCTTCCCTCAGAGGAGCTCTGGTGAAAGCAGCATCCTTCTGCCAGCCTCCACCGTCAAACAGTACAGCCGCAATGGTTAGTCACATGACCACCCCCCCTCTCTCTCTCTCTCTATATATATATATATCTGTTTCTCTCTCTCTCCCTTTCTGACTCTCTCTCTCTCTC
>CM022774.1:6983719-7013719 GCA_012411365.1 Ameiurus melas
GTAAAGTCATTTGGGGCCACGTGTCCCTCTGAGATCTGAAACGGAATCTGCGCTGTTCATCTGCAGCGTCCCCGTGGGAAATACGCCTGATTTATTTCCAATATCCAACCGTATAGATTTAAAAAAAGCCCGTTTTTATTCGTGCTATTTCTGGCCGCCGAGTGATATGAGGTCGCGTTGGGGGAAAAAAGAAAAAAAAATACCGCGAGCCATGATGGATTGTTTTTTTTATTCGTTTCCAGGTCAAATGATTTATTTTTTAAAAATATATTTTTTGACCGTATTGTACGCATCGAGGCTTAAAGCAGACAAATCTTCCATAAATCATAACGTTGAGACCATAACATTGATTTTCACATTTATTTTCATTTTCCCCGACTTCGTTTAATCCCGAGCTCATCTGTCAATCAGCAATGCTGGGTGGGATTAACTATTAGCGTTGGTTTGTTGAAAACTAGGGAATCGATCCGTTCTTATCCAGAGTGTAGCACCGTTAGCTAGCATCAGCTGACCAGTACAAAGTCTGTACTATTAACCGACGGACCGAGAGCGTTCTAGTTAGCACGATGCTAGTAGCAGACGTAAAGAGTTGCAGCTCATTGATACGGGCTAGTTTAGAACGCTTGACGTCCGGAGCTAGCTTTATTATGAATGTTAGCTAGCTAATATTACCGTCACACAGGTCTATAGTTAAACATCTAGGCGTGTCCGAGAAGGTGCTCTGGGTCAGAGCTGTTTATCTTCAGTACTTTGCTTTTATTCTTCCTAAAACCAATACGAAATGGCTGGTAAGTGTGTGTGTGTATATATATATATATACAATCTGTATTTTTGAGATAGAATTTTTAAGATTTGCAGTTTGAGTTTAAGAGACGCTGGCGAAAAAATTGACATTTATTTAATAGATCACAGACAAAGAACAAGAATTATATTTACCGCGACGGGTATATAATTTAAATATGAGGAATTCATACCGAGATACCTTTTTGTCAGCTTACAAGCTCCAATCCCACCGCAGCTCCGATCCTGCGGAGCATTCGACGCCGTCACGAGTCGGCCTCGTAATTAAAAACCAGAGCTCGGCTTTTATTAGCTCTTTATTGCCTTTGTTTTGGACGCCGCGACAGAAACGGCACGGCGACGATAACGGCTCCAGATAAAAAGGACGGCATCATTTCGAGCACTTTAGCGATCAATAACGCTCCTCATTTCAGAAACAAATCTGCTGTTGGCTGTGATTAATTATTTTGTGTAAGGAGAACTGGATTATGAGTGTTAGTGCTGTATGATTGATGACAGAGCAGGAGATGATGATGGTGTGTGTGTGTGTGTGTGTGTGTGTGTGTGTGTGTGTGTAGGTGCTGGTTGCGGGTTGATAACTACTTCGTGTGGAGCTTCATCGGCCCCGTGTCCTTCATCATCATGGTATTGTTCTCTCTCAGCTTCACCTTTTTGGAAAGTTTTTATTTATTTTTTTTGCTTTGGTCAGATCACAAACTGAACCTCTCGACTTTCACACGCTTTTTCATTCTTCTAATTCAGATTAGGAAAACAAAAGGTGCTTGATTAAACACAGTAACAAACTTGTTAAACCCTGGATAAAGTACCATGGACACCGATCTTCCTGTATGGGTGACTCCACAATTGTGGTGACATTTAGCCCTCGTAATTTATTATTTATTTATTTAGTTAGTTAGTTTGTTAGTTAGTTAGTTAGTTAGTTATTTTCAACAAAAAATTGACCAAAACCAATTAAAAAATGTTCCCAAACATTTCTGACAAACACAACTGGGTTGTTTTTATTTTTTTTTTTGCATGGATTTACCAAATACACATAACTAGCATCCATGCTAACAGTGTTGAACGTTAAGGACGTTCTTATGATTTGCTCAAAATGTATTGTTTCAATCAGTCATTTACTTTCAAAAATGAGTCAATATCACCGAAAAAGAAAAAGGAACGACAGAACGTACTCCTGTTCTTCTCGTGATCCTCGGGAAATCTGTATGACGCAGCGTCCTGTCATCAGGAACATGTGATTTGTGCGATGTTCCACATATTTCGCATATATTACAGACGACTCGTGGGAAAGGTCGTTTCAAGCCTCTGGGAATCGCATTAATGCAAAAATACATTTTTGAAGTATTTTAATGATAAGTGCTGAAGTATTTTAATGATAAGAGACAAGCGACACCGCAGTTGGGTATGTTCTGTATAAGCTCTGACCTTTGTTTGACCTCCAGCTCAACCTGGTGTTCCTGATGGTCACCCTTCACAAGATGGTTCGCAACACGTCCGCCCTTAAACCCGACTCCAGCCGTCTGGACAACATCAAGTAAGGCCAGCGCTGAATTAGGAAAGGAGTATTTAATATATATCACATATATATTGACAATATTTTGCTTTATGAATAGCCCTAGTTGGAAAAAATGGGCGTGGTCAGTTTTATTTTGGCAAACCAGGCTTTGTCATCCAAATACTGAAAATGGGTGTGGTCATCGTACTACGGCAAACTGGGTGTGGTCATTGTAATATAGTAAACCAGGGTTGGTCATGTTAATATGGGAAAATGGGCGTGATCATTGTAATATAGCAAACCAGGTTTATTAGTCATGTTAATATGGAAAATGGGCGTGGTCATTGTAATATAGCAAACCAGGTTTAGTCATGTTAATATGGAAAATGGGCGTGGTCATTGTAATATAGCAAATCAGGTTTAGTCATGTTAATATGGAAAATGGGCGTGGTCATTGTAATATAGCAAACCAGGTTTAGTCATGTTAATATGGAAAATGGGCGTGGTCATTGTAATATAGCAAATCAGGTTTAGTCATGTTAATATGGAAAATGGGCGTGGTCATTGTAATATAGCAAACCAGGTTTAGTCATGTTAATATGGAAAATGGGCGTGGTCATTGTAATATAGCAAACCAGGTTTGGTCATGTTAATATGGAAAATGGGCGTGGTCATTGTAATATAGCAAACCAGGTTTGGTCATGTTAATATGGAAAATGGGCGTGGTCATTGTAATATGGCAAACCGGGGTTAGATCATACTAATAAGGCAAAATGGGCGTGGTCAATGTAATAGGCATAGCCAGTCATGTCACATTCATTATTAGGTCTTGTGTGAAAGTTCAACCACAGAAATGACCGCTGTTTCTTTCAGGTCCTGGGCTCTCGGGGCCGTCACTCTGCTCTTCCTCCTCGGCCTCACCTGGGCTTTCGGCCTTCTCTTCATCAACGAGAAAACGGTCATCATGGCGTACCTGTTCACCACCTTCAACGCCTTCCAGGGCATGTTCATCTTCATCTTCCACTGCGCCCTGCAGAAAAAGGTGCGTGTGTGCGCTCCTGCGTCACGATGGACAGTTGCTAAGACGTGTTCGGAATTTCGCTAACTAATCATGATCGAATCAAGACGTTATGTCACTCGTCGGTATTCATAGCACCTTACTTAACTTTTTAAAATCATCTCTAATTAATTATGTTGTTATCCAAGGGGAAATATACGGGTACTAAAGTGGCCTTCAACACCAAGAGTACTGAAACAGATAGACGCATGGATTTTATTTGAATAAGATCGGGAATAGAAGTAGCACGATGAAAGCCTATTCAGTTTCTGACGTGTGAGATCAGAAATGATTCCAGATTGTAGTAGTGTATAGGAGAAGCCTTTATTCGTCACATATGCACAGTGAACTTCTTTTCTTCGCATACCCCAGCATGTCAGGAAGTTCTGGTCAGAGTGCAGGGTCAGCCATGAAACAACGCCCCCTGGAGCAGAGACGGTTAAGGGCCTTGCTCAAGGGCCCGACAGTGGCAGATTGGCAGTGCTGGGGCTCGAACCCCCGAGCTTCTGATCAGTAACCCAGAGCCTTCGTTATTTGTTATTTCATGACAACAGCTCTGGCTGAGAAAAAGCAGCCTTACAGGACGATGCCGCCGCCACCGTGTTTCACCATCGGTAGGGTGAACGAACCTAAACAATATGGAAAAGATATTGCGATATCAAAGATATCTCAGGAAAGATTATCGCGACGCATTATCGATTATCGACATGATCGATCTCGTACTGCCGAGCCCTGACCTCACGTGCATTTCCTGTGGGGGGGCTCGACTAGATCAACGTAGGCGGATTTGAGTTCGTTTACCGGAGGACCGACTGAACGATGCAGCGTTCACCTGAGGAGAAATCCGGACGAAAACATCCAACCCTAGCACCTTAATAGGTCACCGTTGTACTCTTTCAGCACTCCGTTAACGTTTCCAGGAGTTTTTCATTATGTCCCGTGTCGTTTTCCGGCATTTACCGTGACTAGACCTTTTAAAGCACTTTTAAGAGTGTGTTCAGATTTTTCCAATATTCGGGCAAAACATTCCCGATAACATCTTGGTGTAAAAGCTTCTCATCTATCCAGTGCTTAGTGTCAGTGTCAGGAACATTCACAACACACGCTCGTTTCTGACAACGTCTTAAAAGGTTGGGGTTTTTGGGGTTTTTTTTCCCAGGATGTGTTACCCTAGTTTTGTGAGACCGTCCTAGTTTTAGTGCCATAGACAGTTGTGTGTATGCGAGCGTATAATTTCTCATTTGTATGTGTGTGTGTGTGTGTGTAGGTCCATAAGGAGTACAGTAAGTGTTTGCGTCACTCGTACTGCTGCGGACGCTCGTCTAGCTCCAGCTCTCACGGCTCGCTGAAAAACTCCGCACTGCGCACCAACAACCGCTATTACACCAGCAGCCAGGCCCGACACGCTGCAGCACACAGACAGGTAACTAACACACACACACACACACACACACACACATTTACTCTCACCGTAAACTCTGCGTTTTATTGACTTTCCTTAACCGACATTATTTACTACTTTAACAAAAACACCATAATCAATATTAGCAAACATAATGTAATTATCGAGCTGCTTTAATACACGTTTGTTTAAATATTAGCCGGGTAATGAACACCGGCACTAATTACTTCCTCCATAATTCAAATACATCTGCATAAATTAGCATACATTGAAATAGCTAAACGCCGATAATCCGCCGAGCCCGGGTCAGCGAGTGTGAATGAGGGAGCTGCGTTTAGGCCTCTCAGCTGTTAATTAACCACGGAGTCAGTATTAATTACGGCATTAATGAATTCCTGTTGGTGGCTGTGATCTTGCTTTTGATCAACATTTAAACAAACATCAGTGAATAAAGGCGTTCATTAATCGGTATACACCGGTTCTGTGTTTAGGAGGCTTAAATTTTATTTTTTTTATAAATAAATACATAAATAATAATAATAATAATAATAATAATAATAATAATAATAATAATATGTATTTTATAGAGTGCCTTTAAAAGCAGCCTCTCAAATAAGCACAAAAAATAAGTGGTACACAGAAAAAAATAATAAAAAATAATACAAACAACAACAATAATAATAATAATAATAATAATAATAATAATAAAAATAAAATAAAAATAAAAGTATTTATTTTCTTTCCTTTTCCCCTAATGTTCAGAATCTTGTCTTAAAATTCTCTAAAATGCTTTTTTTTTTTTTTTTAAATTGGTCAAAAAAATAATAATAAATGTCTATAGACATTTCTACATCTGTATGTTTTCTACATCTGGGTGTTTTCCCCGTTCAGATGTTCTCCCTGTTCTTCGGGGGTTTCCTCCGGGTACTCCGGTTTCCTCCCCTAATCCAAAGACATGCGTTGTAGGATGATTGGCATCTCTGAATAGTTTGTAGTGTATGTGTGTGTGTGTGTTTGTGTGTGTGTGTCCTACGATGGGTTGGCACCACGACCAGATTGTGCCCTGAGTTCCCTGGCATAGGCTCCTCGCGACCCTGTGCAGGATGAGCGCTATGGGAAATGGATGGATGTAACTTTCCTGAGGGAACCCTAGTGTAAAGCTTCAACTGGACTTCAGACTGTAACTGTGTGTGTGTGTGTGTGTGTGTGTGTGTGTGTGTGTGTGTGTTGTGTGTGTGTGCGTGTGCGTGTGTGTTCTCAGAGCCGAATCCGTCGCATGTGGAACGACACGGTGAGGAAGCAGACCGAGTCGTCCTTCATGGCAGGAGACATCAACAGCACTCCCACCCTCAACCGTGGTGAGACAGCATCTCTGTCTTCATCCCTGTCCTCCCTCTCTCCTTGTCTCTCCATTCATGATCCTGCTTCCACCGGTCCCCCCTCTCCCCATGCATATTCTCCACCTTTCTCCTCCATCTCTCTCGCTCTTTCTCCGCCTCTTTCCTCCGTCCACTGTCTATCTCGCCGCGGCTCTTTCCTCCGTCTTTCCAGCCTCCCTCGTGGTTCGGATCAGAGACCACCGAAGGGTGTTTTTGATTAAGTGGATGTTCGGAGAAATGATTCGAGAAGTGATCTCAGGACTTGGATGCGACGCTCCACCCACCGGATAGGATTTATCTTCTGACATGTTTGGAACACTTTTCTGGCCACATGCCTCGGGACCTGTCGGCACTTCCATGTCAGTTTCAGATCAAGATGTAGTTCAGGAGAGAAGAGAGAGAGACAGACACAGAGAGTCAGAGAGAGTAAGACAGATGACAGTGTGTGTGTGTGTGTGTGTGTGTGTGTGTGTGTGTGTGTGTATTATGATTATTCCCATTGAAGGTCATTAGCGGTCGCTGGGGCAGATTTTAATATGAGTAGAACATACCATTAGTGTTCTCTCGATGACTATGATGGTGATAGTAATCATCATCATCATCACCATCATTGGCGGCGGCAGTGGGATCAGCATTTCCAGGCGGAGACATGGGCCAATAGCAGCACTAGCTAAATCAGCCGTCTCTCTCTCTCTCTCTCTCTCTCTCTCTCTGCGCTAATTCCATGGGTTTTTGTTTATAATGAACTGATTAGAGGCTGAGTGAACAGGGCGCGATTAGAGTGACACACACACACACACACACACACATACAGCCATGTTCTGGGGACTTTTAATCAAGCTGGCAGAGAGAGAGAAAGAGAGAGAGAGAGAGATGGAAATCTGCTCAACAGGACAGAGGCAGCGAGACAGAAGAATGGAGAGACCGACGGACTCGAGTGTCTTTTTGAAATCTTCGAGAAAAGTTTTGCTTGCAGAGTCTGAAAGTGTGAGAACCAGAACAATGTAACGCGAGTTCACACACACTCTCTCACACACACACACTCGCCCTCGCGCAGCGTCTTGATATCAGCCTTCGTCATCTCGGACCTTCGCCGACTTGTTCTCTCCGTCGCACGCCTCCTGCGATTCTTTGACTCTTGTTTCGGACTTTGTTCGCATTTTTCTTTCGCCGAGACCCGGCACTGAGGTGTTCACCAGATATGTGTGTGTGTGAAGGGAAGGCGCGCTGTGTGTGTGTGTGTGTGTGTGTGTGTGTGTCAGCAGGGGTTTTTCCTACAGGAACACAGTGAGACGCTTCCCAGCGTGCGCTCTTCTTTATACTCAGCGTGTAACACACACTCACATTCAGCGTCATTAATGCAACTAATCACTTTTCTCCCACGTTCTCACTCGCCCAGATTCCGAACCGTAACGCGAGATCAGAATTGTCAGTCGGGGGGTGGAAGAAAGAAAGACCTCCCGCTGCGAAGTGCTGCTCTCACACGAACGACACACGTACACACTCTCTCATTCACACTCAGACATGTGTTTGAACTTGAAATGTGTTTAGGGTTGAGAAAGAAGAGAAACACAACAGACGTCTGTTTTCCCACCCTGGTGTAGCGACACCGCGACACGGGATCCCCGCTCTAACGTCGTACTAATCCATCCTCTGCGTGTCTCGGTCCACCTGAGATCGTTTTTTTTTTTTCGCCCCTTTCTGGCCAGAAGCTTCAGGATCTTGAAGGCTGCATCCAATCTGACTCCGTGCTGTCACACAAGCGACAGTCAGGACCATAAGTATTTGGACAGCTGCCGCTGTACACCACCACGATGGATTTGAAACGATGTAGGCTTTCGGCGTTGATCCGAGGGGTTTCATTAAAACACCGCATTAGCCGTGTCGCCGTTTGGTTAAAAGGCGAAGAAAGGAAACGCTCGACGACGACCTGACGAACTGAGCGTGCTTTTTACCTGCTGAAGACAAAACTGAAGGCGGGAACACCCGCAAACTGAAGCCGGCTGCAGCCAAAGGCCTGGTAAAACATCTCAAGAGAGGAAACTCAGAGAGGCGTTTGATGATGCCCATGGGTTCCAGAGGATTCACATCCGAGTACAGTCTTAAAAATATTTAGGATTGTTGGGATGTCCAATTACTTTTGAGCCTGGGCATATGGGAAAAGTGCTGTAATTCCAAAACGGGTTCCTAAAGTGCCTTATATATGTGCGTGGAGTGTGCTTCGGGGGTTTCCTCTGGGTTCTCCGGTTTCATCCCCCAGTCCAAAGACATGCGCTGTAGGATGATTGGCATGTCCAAATTGTCCATAGTGAGTGAATGGTTGTTTGAGTGTGTGTGCTTTGTCCAGGGTGTCCGCCCGCCTCGTGCTCCGAGTTCCCTGGGATAATCTCCAGGATCCCCGCGACCCTGTGTGGGATAAGCGGTACAGAAAATGGATGGATGGACGGATGGACACACACAGACCTTTAGGAACTCAGTGCCTGAGTCTTTATATTCGTTCTCTCACTCACTCTCTCTCTCTCTCTCTCTCTCTCTCTCTGTTTAGCACCCATGGGGAATCACCTGTTGGCGAACCCAGTGTTGCAGACACGGACAGGTTCTTCTCCATACAACACCCTGCTGACTGAGAGCTTCACACCTCCATCACCTGGAGTGTTTAACTCCACTGGTCAGTCTCTCTCTCTCTCTTTCTGTCTATCTCTCTCTCAATCTCTCTCTCTCTCTCAATCTCTCTCTCACTCTCTCTCTCTCTCTTTCTCTCTATCTCTCTGTCAATCTCTCTCTTTCTCTATCTCTCTCTATCTCTCTCTCTCTCTCTCTCTCTCTATCTCTCTCTCTCTCTCAATCTCTCTCTCTCTCTCTCTCTCTCTCTCTCTCTCTCTCTCTCTCTCTCTCTATCATTGTTTCTCTGTGTTTGTATCTCTCTCTCTCGGATATGCTATTTCCGTGTGTGTGTGTGTATATCTGTGTATTTTGTGTGTTCACATGCTGTCAGTGTGATTCAGACAAACGGACAGCATCCAGCCGACAGATTTCAAATCCCGCCAGTTTGACCCACGTCCTTAAATATCGATCTGAGTCGAGGCCGAGGCGAGCAGAGCGAGGCAGCGTGATTGACAGCTGAGTGGGAGAAGAAGCTCCCTCGAGATTTAACACGTCGAGTATCTCAGCGTCCGACTCAAATAACCCTGCTCTCTGTGATTGAGGGGGAGGGGGGGCGCAGTCTCTGTGTCAGAGGGGTGAAATTTAAGACGCTGTCTCTGCTGAATATTTTACAAAGTTCTCTCTTGCGCAGCGTAAGGCGTCAGCCTCGACTCGGCTTAGCTTAGCTCCCCACAGCCCGCGGCACATTTTTAGAATACTCGCACAGGAGGAGGGCTTCATTAGAATGTCTAATTACTCTCTCTCTCTCTCTCTCTCTCTCTCCCTCAGTTTTCCTCTCTTTTTTATTTTCACAAACGAGCATTGAGTAAAGTCATAGCACGCATTAAAATTGAAACCGCTCTAGTACGAGCGTCTTGGCGTTCGATATACGGCGACAGGTTCGCAGAAAACGAAGGTGGCGCCGTGTGGAAGGCGTGAAAGCTGGAATAATCACCTCCACAGCCTTATGAGGTCGTATGAGTCACGGATCAGGCTCTAGCTCTGTCAGCGTACATCTCGCTGCTCTCTAAAATATCTTCTCCTCAGCACTGCCCCCTACAGGGTGATGACAGCGAGACAGTGTGGCGGTGCCATCAGTTAGCGTGCCGCTGCACGATGATGTCCTCCGCTGTGTGTTTCTTTTCGACAATTGAAAAAAAAAAAAAAACTCTGTTCAGACACGCAGCTCAAATTCTTCACTCGTTTGGTATATCCGATTTTCTACAGTCTGAATATCCAAAATCAAATATTTACGTTTAAGATTTTTTTTTTTCTCGAAAATTATGCGGGACCAAACTTTACAAATTCACAGCCCAGACTTCATCTAGATAAAACTGCTACAACGTGAAAGCCGAAATAAACTTCTTGCGTCCTTTCCCCTTCGGTGAGTCAGGTTTTCCACCTGCTGTTTCAGTGTAGTTTTCAGGTGTTTTCCCGAATAAACAACGGAGGGGGTCAAAAAAATGTCAACGCTACAGTATGACTAAACCATAAATGTTGCTACTCGTGATAACCGGCCCCTCCACCCCCCATGTTGGTATTTCACCAGCTAATTTTCTTCTCCTTCGCGCTACTCATCCGCATTCACATCCACATTGTTACTATGGTAACCGGAGTGTTCATGCGAGAATATCTGTTCAAACAAACGACCTGGACTTAAATTTGAATCGAATGTAAGCTTCCCTCATTAATCATGACTTGCACAATAGAGGCTAAAGATCCTTTTTTGCCCCAAAAAATTGTTCGGCTGTAAAGAATATTGTTTGACGTATCAATAAATCATTCTTTACATGTCTATGGTTTTCACGCTCTAGAGTAAGTGTATATTTTATTTTCAGGGAAGTGTTAATGTGAGAGCGTGAGAGCAGAAACATGGATTATTTATCTGACAAAAAAAACTGTAGCATGGAAATTTGAATGAAGATATGAGGGATTGCTGTTGGTCTGTTCATTTCCTAATCTCTCTCTCTCTCTCTCTCTGTCTCTTTCTCTTTCTCATTCTCTCTTGCCGTCCTGTAGGAACCTTCCGTGATCCAAGTAAGAGCCTCTCTCTCTCTCTCTCTCTCTCTCTCTCGTTTCCCACTTTATTTTAATGGCCACTGTTACCTTAATGATAATCTCTTAACCTGTGCAGTGGAGCTTCGTGTTTCTGTGTACACAATTTCCACTCCCTGCTAATAGCCAGTCTCCTTTCATAAGCCTATTAATCTTGCGCTGGAAGTGTCTTTATTGATTTAATCCCAGATTTTTGTGCTGTGAATCTGGGTGTTGATTAAAAAAAGGTAATGAAGTGTTCACGTTACCTCTTCTCCCTCCCTCCTTCCCTCCCTCTCGGCACACAGAGAGCACTCTGGCTAGGAATCGGGACCACGGAGGTATGGAGACGCTGCCACTGAACGGCAATTTCAACAACAGCTACTCTCTGCGTGCCGGAGTTGCTGGCCCGGGTGGAAGCTGCGACTTCCTCGGGCGCGGGTCCGACGAGAGTCCGCCTCCTCTGCTGAACCCGCGCGGTGCGGAGACACTGGGAGGGATCCGGCGCAACCTGTCTGACGCGGCCGCCTTTGAGAAGATGATCATTTCCGAGCTGGTGCACAACAACCTACGGCAAGGCGGCGGGGAGAGAATCGGCGGTACTCTGGTGCGAGGACGTACGACCGGAGTGGGGGTTGGGACAGGGACAGGGACGGTGGCAAGTGCAGGGGCCGGGGTCGATCGGGTGACTGCTGTGGAACAGGAAGCAGAGGACGAGGGTCAGCGGCACCGGACGCCACAAGACGTGGAGCTGCTATACAAGGCTCTGGAGGAACCGTTGCTCCTGCAGCGCGCCCAGTCGGTTCTCTACCAGAGTGACGCCGAGGAGAGCGAGAGCTACATGAACGACTCGAACGAGAGCCACGGGCACAGTGCAGCTGCGACGGGCACTGGCACGGGTCCGGACTCGCCTGCCCGGGACTCGCTGTACACCAGCATCACCAACCTGCGTGACTCACCGTACCCAGACAGCAGCCCTGACGAGCTCTACTACAGCTCGGGCAGACCTGCACTGGGCAGCGCCATGCACACCTTCTACCCAACACCCCCATCGAGGCCCGTAACCGACACCCAAACCCACGCCCACACCCACAATCCCCCCGAGCCCCCACACACCGAAGGGGACGGACAGATGCAGCTGGTCACCAGCCTGTGACTGCGAGTAAACCCCCCAAGTCTCTCACACCCATTCCGTCTCTGTTCCTTTCTCTCGGTTTGCTAGTTCGGAAGTGTAAACAGAGAGAAGTCTCAGCTCGGTCTCAGTGGCAGCAGGCTCTATAAGGCAGCTCCGGAGCAAACCTAGTCCACACACTCCCTCGGTTGATTCCCAAGTTCCAAAGCTCCCTCAGCAACTGAGGATATTTTCAACCATTCCCCATGGATTTTATAGGCGATACCTCTTCTGGTGTTATTTTTGGGTTTTTGTTGTTTTTGTTGTTGTTGTTTTTTTTTTGTTGTTTTTTTATCCGTATCAGTTTCAAAGTGTTTTCTTTTTCTGATTTTACTCCCATTTCTTCTCCCTTTCATCGTTTATTGAGAGCTGATACGCCTGGAGAAGGAGGGTTCACCGTTACGCATCAGCGTGCAAAGAACTCTGTCTCGCTCTGAAAGCTCTTCACTGTTGCCAAAAATACATTTTTTGAGCCAGAACACAAACTGGAACGCGCACGCACACACACACACACACAAGTGCACAAACATAAGTGCTTGTTACTGAACGTCAGACCGTGAAGAACTGCACTCATGAAGGCAGCAGCAGGAAGAAGCTGCCCCTGTGGAGTTGCCTTTATTCCTTTCCTTTCCTCTCGCTCTCTTCCTTCCCTTCTTTCTTTCTTTCTTTCTTTCACTCTCTTCGGATGGACTCTGATGTACAGGACTCTCAATAAGACTTGACACGGCTGCACCTGGCCACAGGACTTATTACTGATGCTCTATTTAAAAGGAGCTTTTGTGTGGTTCCGAGACCGGCCCCGTGGACATCGCGGAAATCCCCCCCTCGTTACTGAGGGTTTGGAGAACGTCGTCTTCTTATTTTATTTTTATTTTTTCCTGTTGTTCTTTTCAAGGTTTTCCTGGGTGTTCTCCGAGCCTGCTACTAAAAAGCCTGTACATAAGAACCTTGAAAATCAATAACACAAAACCTAGCGCCAATCCTATTCTGTAAATAGAGACCAGATGAACAAAAGAAAAAAGAAAAAAAAAGCGTATGAGCTACTACGAGAGCGACCGATTTCTTGTACTGAGACGAAAAGAAGAAAAAAAAAAAAAGAGTGACGCAAAAATTTAAATAAAGACTTTTGGGAGTTTGTGATCTAAATGACACGGTCAATCCATCTCTCCCTCCCTGTTTCGTTCACTCTCTCAGGCTCTCATTTACCCCTGCCCCATTGAATTGTGGGAAAACTGTGTCTACAGTGTGTGTGTGTATGTGAGAGAGAGAGAGAGGAAGGAAGAAAGAGAGGGAACGTTTGTGCAGAAACAAGGAAAGTTAAAAAAAAAAAAAAAAACGAGCCCTGGCACAATTTTGATGTATTATAACCCATCGTTAACGTTTGACAGGTTTCATGATTCGTGCCTCGGGAAAGGGACACGGGGGCAGGGTGGTGTGGGGAGGGGTGGGACTGTGGCTTTATCGACAGCAGCCATAATGTAGTGTTGGTTGTGTCTTGTTAGACTGATGTAATAGATATCAGATAACTAGATTACCGATACCTAGGACAAAAAAAATATATATATATATACACCTGAGACGCAAACGATGGGACGCGATTCAATCACGAATCACGTCACGGGCGAAGCTCTGTTTCACTGTTTCTAAAATCACAACAATCCTGCCACTGGCGCCAAATCTGGTTCGACGGTGGGATTTGTGATTTGTCCGTGTGTGTGTGTGTGTGTGTGTGTATACATTCGGGTGCCTGAAATGCTGAAGTGCTTGTACTTTAAGAAGCTATTTTTTTGCCAGGTTAGTTAGGCCCATGTTAAAAGAGGAAGCAGAGTAAATAAATAAATAAATAAATAATGTATATCTATAACAGAACGCTATATTCGCTCCCGCCTCGGAGCCTTCGCTAGGTGTCAGGAATACTGTTATTTCGGAGTGCAGTGCCATGGAAACTGGGATCATCAAGCGTCACGCCTGAAAAACCAGGCATTAGCATTTCATTAGGACGGGCAGGCAGTGCTGACTAACGAGACACGTGCTCCGTGTGCTAGAATCACCGTGTTTAAATGTGCAGCCTCACGCCGAGGTCGTTATGCGTCTTCGGAAATGTGTCCTTCTTTCGGGGGAAACCTTTTTCCACTGCGAGTACCAGAACTTTTTGGCACTAGAAAGCCAGAACTGTGCATTTTTATTTTTTTTTCCTTTCATCGACAGTATTATTTCCTTTCAATCCTGTATTATCAAAGGTTACGGCTGGAACTGTACTGAGTAACAGTACTTGGGGGCGGGGCTAGCAGCATTTTTCATTGTTCAAAATGTGTTGATTACATTAATTACAATGTTACTTTAGGGTTTTTTTGTTTGTTTGTTTTTTTTTGTTTTCCAGATTTTACCTCAGCGACTGGTTGGAATAAAAATCGTTTTAATTTCATCACACGTCCTTGTCTTGTCATGACAATTGGCGAAAAAATTTCCATCCCACGAAAACGACTCCATACTTTTCTAGCTGCTAGCGTGTTTTTGTTTGATTTTTTGGGCTTTTTTTTTTTTTACAGCCCAGAAAGGGGCTGGTTCACGGGATGAAAGCAGAGCAGCTCAAGGTCCGTCGGTTCCTGTAGTACATGATTACTTTTCCTCGCGTGCAGTGGAAATCCGCAACTGTTCAACAAATTTGAACGATTCTTTTAAGACAGTATTCCGTCATTCGATGACTTAACGGTTATTTATTCGCTGTAGTGATTGGGAGATGTGGCAAAATCTCAACAAAAAAAACCCCAAAACCCTTGCTATCTGAAGACAATTTCACAACGTAGCGTACGTATCACGATATTCTATTGTACACTTAGAAACGAAACCGTGTCGTCAGATTCCTCTCATATCTTGGCCGTATCTTTATCACTCCGTCGATGAGTTATTTACGAACGATTACATGAAGACGAACAACTGGACAGTCGGTAGTAAGGGGGGTTGGTGTCTGATTTTCACATCCGATCCGCTGTTAGGTCAGTACTGATTATACTCACTGTACTCGTACAGAGAGAACTGTATAGCGGTGTAATAGTAGCCCTAATTTATTCACATTGGGGTTTTTTTGTTTTGTTTTTTAACTCTGCAGTGCAAGCTGAAAGTGGCGAGAGAAAGAAAGAGAAGGAGAGCGATAGAGGAGTGGAGCACATACATGTTTAATACCCGTCTCTGGAACAGTCGGTGTCAATATTACAGTTGTGTTCTCTGTCTAAGGTGCCATGGGAGAGTGACACCTGCTTTACAGTCACAAACAGACATGGAGCGGGTGGTGCATCCTCAACACACCATCTCTCAGTCACAGCATCACCTCTCTTTCTCTCTCTCTCTCTCTCTCTCTCTCTCTATTTATCTCTCTCACTCCCTCTCAAACTTTTCAGAGTCTTCTTAAAGGACGTACGTGTGTGCAATATAGTGGGAACTTGGTCCGTATTAATGGATGGCAAGATGGCTGCTGTGTTGTTTTTGTTGGTGGTGGTGGTGTTGTTGGTCTGCTTGCCTCGGACCCTGTCCGTCGTGGATTAAACGGGAACTCGGGTGTCTTTCATCCTGACGTCTACGAACAAGTGAGGAAAGAACAAAAAGCCCGTCTACTCCAAATCTATTTACAGTAACGCCGAACCCTACGCTCACAATAGCGATCGGCAAAGCCGCGGTACACGTCCGTGAGACATTCTCGATGCTATGCAAATCAGATGCGACGCAGTAAAGCGGTGAATCCGAGCGGCTGGCTCGAACGGTTCTTCGGAATCGATCCTACGGCTCGTGGTTTCCTTCGTCAGTTCCCCAGAGCTTTAGTACCAGCCCGCAGTTGATTCCAATTCACTGTACGATGCACAAAAAAACGGCTCGGATGAACCGTGTAGGAAGGAAAATACAGCTCGGAAGGGAGTAGAAGATCGGTGGTGCCTCTGTTGAGCGTACGTAGCTAGTATTGTGCTTGCTTTGCTAATCTAAGCTCGCAGGGGAGCTAGCATGAAACCGAGCACGTGAGAAGTCAATCAAAACTTAAATGGACGTTAGAGAAAAGTGACGGGAGTTTAAATCGTATAGTGTAGTCTATGCAGTTTGGATACTAGAGTTTACCATCGGAACAATCGATAAATAAACAAATAAATAAACACCGCACGGTGCACACACAAGAGACAAAATACCAGTGACGTGACTGCCGTGTCGCTCGCTAGCGTGAATGTAGGTTAAGGGCAGTTAATTCTGTCAATACACATTTTCTTTTTAAATAAAATATGCATTTTATAGCGTGCGCTATAGATCACTTGGTCTTTTCAGAGATGGGACTATTTTTTCACGTTTTTTCACGTGTAGTGTGGCACGGATGGCGTATGAACACTACTATAAATGAACCAGAACTACTTTTTACCGCTCCGGTGTTGGATAAATCTTTATCATAGCAACTTTATGAACAACTTTCTTATACTGTTTATCGGGGCGACTGTGGCTCGGGTGGTAGAGTAGAGCGGGATGTCCGCTAATCGCAGGGTCGGTGGTTCGATCCCCGGCCCACGTGCCGCCACATGTCAAAGTGTCCTTGGGCAAGACACTGGACCCCGAGTCGCTCCCGATGGCATTCTAGCGCCTTGCATGGCAGCTCTGCTACCATCGGTGTATGTGTGAGTGTAAAAGTGCTTTGTAGAACCGCTACATTTTAAAAGTGCTACATATATGCAGACTATTTACTTTATTAAGACTTTCTCTTATATCTGTCTCGTCCTCTATTGTGAGGGTTAGCTTAGTTTGTATTCTACGGTATGGTCAAAATATTTGGCGAATTCAGCGTCCGCACCTACACTTTTTAGACTTAGTTTGAAAGTTGCTTTTTTTTTTTTCTCGACTGTGGTAATCACATGTACACTACAGACGCAGTGGGTAGCGATTAAGTTGGGGGGGCAAAAAATTGCTGGAGTATTCCTTCAAGGCTTAAGAGAGTGTAATCAGCCTTTTCCTACAAAACGCACATTTGGCTTTCCTTGCAGAAATGTTGCGTGCTGATGAGTAGAGCCAGCGCGCGTTCGTTTTTCTGTCCGTGTGTTTGTTTGGTTTTTTTTTTTTTTTTGACTGGTCAGCGAGTTTGATCGTTTGAATGTATCCTTATGGTAAAAGGGGAGAGGAAAGAGGCCGGGGCTGAACGATGTCCTCTGAAGAGCCGTTCTCCTGAGTCATGACTCTCGTTGCACCTGCTGTAGCTCGGCGCCGCTGCAAACACTCGCTCTCGCTGCTGTACCAGCCCAGAGGACAGACTGTTTACCGCTCGACTCGTCCCTCGAGACAGTCGACGTGCGTCTCACTCTCTCTCTCTGTGTCTCTATGCCCTGTCTCACTTCTACCCTTCTTTCTCTCCTCTCTTATTCACCCGTATGCCATGTCTCTGCTTCTGTCATTCATATTCTCCCCTCTCTCTCTCTGTCTCTCTTACTCTCAACCTCTGTTTGGTTTTTCTTTCACTGCAGTGTTTTCCTGCGGCTTCATTACTGTGCCACTTACGGAGGAGTGGCGTTTCGATTAGTCAGAGGTTTTGTTTACATCCCACTGATGGAATAACAGAGTATGTGGGTTAATGATAGTGATTATACAGTATAAAGCGCCACAGGACATAAAGCCTTCTCGTGGGATTGCTACCACCTCTGAAATCCTCGACACAACCCCTGATTATCATATTAATGCCGAGAATTGTAATCTACCCCGTATCAACCCACCCGGAGATCTAGTCGTTCTTTCTCTTTGCCCGTTTGTGGTCCCTCGGAGGGCGTGAGAGTGCCGGGATCTTCCTTTCTTTGTGCATTAAGAGGACACAAAACAAAGCCTCTTGTTTCGACGCTACTCTCCCTGCCTTGGCTTCATGCCATAATGGAGTATTGAGCAGTAATGGCTGCTGGATGTAGGCTGGATTTGAACTTTTCACTCTTGCCATCTACTTTCCAGCGCTTTGTCCCATCATTCCCTCAAACATCGGTGCCATCGATTGGTCTAGTTTCCCATCAGACAGCGAGTCACCACCCTAGGGCACTTTAACCCTGATGTTCTGTTCAGATGAGAAACTTATTTTAAACCAGTAGCTATTATTAGCAGTAGAGCAATACTTAATATTCATGACTTCATGTACTTGGTTTAATTATATATACAAATATATATATATATTACATTTTTTTAAAGCATTATTATGATTTAAAAGGATTTCACGCTCGCTTCATCTTTACCAAAAGAGAGTGATGCGGCAGCACTTTAATCCTTTAGTCTATATCTATATGTCCAGTCTGGGTTTCAGGGTGGAGATTTCCGTGGATCTCTGGCCTTATCCACTGGTGGAACAATGGTATATCTATCAAATCTCTAAACAGGTAACCAGTATCTATGGGACATCCAATGCTAAGAGTGACCTGAACACGACGGTTAATCTTGATTTCTATCGGTGAATGAGGTTAGAAGTCCTGCCTTCCCACCCCAGCAGTCTTCCCTGCTTCCCTGCCTGTTGCCCCAGCCTCTGGTTACTTCTCCTCCCTGTTGCCTGACCAGCCGTGGGGGGGTCGACTGGCAATACAAGTTGCTCATATGAGCGTCAGGACTAGCACTTACAGGAGGAGATACTTTGTTTTGAAGCCTCCGTCTCTCCACTGAGAGAAGCCAGAGGTTATGAGCCACCAGGTAAAGCTGGAGAACAGAGTGTCCTGTCACTTATGTAACCGCACATACCGGCACACACAGCATGAACAGCAGAGATAAAGGATGAGGACGTTGGTTTCATATTAATGGATACGGTAATCAAGTAGCATCATTGGTTTTGTCCTTATTTGTTGTATTCGGCATACCGGCAGTACATCGCGACGGACTAGAGCATGGATCAGGTTTTTCTCTGCTATTTTACTGTCACTCTAAGCGTTCCTTGGGCTCAACTTGAGATCCAGTGAAGCAGTAAAGTGGTGAAATGATCCATAAGACAGGACCCGGATCGCTGAAGGAGTCCGAGGTCCGAGAACGAACTGCACACACACCCCAAAAGTCACATTGGTCACCGATCATTTTCTAGTACAGTGAAGAGCTGAAGAAATACGTGTCAAGCGTTCCTCCATGTTGGTGCGGTGGTGTGTTTGGAAAAGATCATGTACAATCGCTGGTCAGTGGAGTAGTGCGCGCAGTACACTGCTAAAAATAAAGGTTCAATAGCAGGCAGGGCCTCAGCGCAAATTACTATGTCTAGAAACCAAAAAAAAAAAAACACTTCAAATTAGCCCCCAAAAGGTTCTGCTTTGGAAATGGGAGACATGTCTTGTTTTCTTTTTCTGGTTTGCTAAGGTCACAGTGGTGAGCACGCAATTCTGATTTGCGGTATCTGCAATACACCAGTTTTTTTGGAATCGCCACCTGGTACAGCCATAATTCCCCTTTCCCTCTGCAAGTCTCTGCAATATATATTGTACAACAGAAATAGTTCTGTACATTGTAGATACTCTGTCTGCACTTATCCTTTTCCTTTGTTTGACATAGCCTATATTTGCGGAAATTGACTGGAGTTCATTCTGATTATTTGCTTTCAAACAAGATCTCGGTGGCTGTGGGAAAAAAACCAACAAACCCAATTAAATGGCATTAAATCTCAACCATGGCAACCCTGATGCAATAGAAGAACGTTGGAGTTTCTTAAACGACATTTAAATGCACGGTGCTTCACTTTACTCACCATTGTATTTGCTGGTTCTTGACAAACATGAAGCAGCACCACTCTGAAAGATCTTTTCTGGAACGTTCGTTCATAATTATATGTGACGTAATTACCGTAACTGGACGTTCTTAAATTTAGAACCCTCAAGGGGTTTTCCATTGTCCCTCTAGAAAAAAAAAAAAACTCTCTATGTAAATCCCTACAAGAACTTTTTTTCCCTTCCTTCAGAAGGGGTTCCTAGTTGAACTCGAAAAAACACTAAACCATCCAGTTAGCCCTTCAGGAACCTTTTGAAGAACCCCTTGTTCTACGAATATATGTATTATCTGTGTACGTGTGCGGCACAAACTCCAAATTGATGGTCATTATTTTCCCCTTAATACCTGGAACGTGTCACGTTTCTACCATTTAGCTAATGTGTACTCGGTAGGGCTCTTTAAAGATAATTAAGGGTTCTTAGCTTCCTAAAGATTTCCGATAGGGAAACACTTTATCTACGTAAAACCTTTTAAAGGTTCCCTCGAGGAGACAACCGAAGAACCCTTGAGGGTGCTAAATTTTCATGATTAGATGGTAAGAACCACTGTTAAAGCCTTTCACTATACGTTTAAAATCTCTTGGAGAACTATATTGTACCTGTAGAGTTCCTTTATCTGACGGTGGAGTACACTGGGATATCTGAGAGACCCACAATTCCAGTCATTTTCCTTTTAACGAGACATTCCCGACAAGACAAGGCGAAGAAGCCGTTATATGTTCAGTGAGCACCCGACACCACTCTGCTTATGGGATTATGTTTCATCAAAGTTCACTTTCAGTTCCGAGCGCGAGTGAGTCACAGTGCTCTCGACAACGCGTGACGGGGCAGGGGCCAGGCGTTGCGGCACCGGCGTTAATTAAAAGACTGACACCGCAAGCGACGTGATGACGCGTGACGATAGCCAAATCCAAGGTTCCGAGGTTTTCTGTTTAACGTGTACATAAAAACATGCATTTAAATTTTTTTTTAAATTTAAAGAACAGATAATAATGTATCGGAAACGGATATCGGCACATTCCTACGTACCACGCAGTTTCGGTGTCTGTTCTGTAGCGTTTTTGTCTAATCTGCGAAAGCTAGCGAGTGACGAAGTGTATCATCTGCCCCTAATAGACCTGACCCAACTCACTCAAGGGCTCGGTAATGAGCTCAGGAGCTGAGTCAGGAACGTCTGACACTATGTGCAATTCTATCCTCCTGTGGGACCAGTTCTGACCTCTCCACGTCGAGAACATACCGAGCTTCGAAAAGACGTGAGTCGTTTCTTGCGTAAGCAGCGTTCGCGCCATGGCACGGACCGGGCAATGATGCACGAGATTGGACGGAAGGCAGGACGCCATCACCAGCTGGAATTATTCATTAAAACGTTCTGAAATAAATGGACTGGTTAACAATGCTCCTTTGTGACAAGAAAGGACAAATGTTGATCCATGATTTGATTGATTTCCTTTTCTTTCTCTACTCTCTCGCTCTCTCGCTCTCTTTTTCTTTTCTTTTAAATGAACGATGTGTTCATGCTGTTTGATTTGGTATCCCACGTTGCTTTGACAGCGCTCTGGGCCAAAAGGGGGACGGGGTTCTGTAAACGTTCGCGTCATTGCGGGTCAGTTCGACCCTGTATCAGCACATATTAATAAACAGAAGAAATTTGACTAAAGACGGGCTGGTTCTCTTTGAGTGCAGTGAATCTAAACCCAGCGTCTGCGTTCACACGGAGTCCAATTATACGAACAATAAACTGCTAATTGATGTGCATTACACAACGGTTAATCATCACGAACGGAGACGTGTCGTTTTTGTATTCGCAGAATAATGGCCGTGAAGGTCATTTTCTGGTGAGTGTGTGTGTGTGTGTGTGTGTGTGTGTGGGTGGGTGTTTCAGCAGGACTTCTTTGTAAATTTTAGTGTAGCTCGGCCCTTTCATTAGCACCGTTATTAGCTTGTATTCGGGCTGTCATTAATGGGAAGTTCATTTCCATATCGCGCTGCGGTTTAGCGCTTTACGCCGCATAATCGGCCCATTAGAGCCGCATGGGGCACCGGGAAAGTCTGTTTTTGTTTTTTGTTTTATATCACAAAGTGCTTATTTAGTAAAGTTGCGTACGGCGAAAATCGGATCGTAAAACAAGCGTACGCAATTTCACCGTCGGTTTCCTTGGTTCGGGTTCAACCTGTACTGTCAGTAGAGTAGTATACGCACTAATCATAAAACCAGTAAATGAGATTAATAATCACGTACGCACACAGGAAACTGATATACGTGGGAAAGGTTTTCCGACGTTAACATGTAAGCTCAGTATGAATACGAATAAGCAGATCGTTATGAAGTCCTTTAATTGATTAATTGACGCGTGCATTTAAGTGCAAGAAATATCTATCTATTAACTACGACGCTCTGACCCGGATGGTGAGTCTTATTAGGAAGGCGATCACACCTTTTTTGAGGTCGTTACATCGTTTCGTACCGACGCTGAACACAACACCAAACGCTAGGTCATTTATCCAGGCTTGATTAACATCTCTGAGCCTTTTGTGTCTGAAACGAGGATTAACTATCACGCTTCCATGTAATCAGGTCTATTTGAAGACGAAAAACGACTATTTCGAAAGAAAAACCACACCCGGTGGTCAAAAGTATGTGGACGCACGACCGTCAGACGTATTACTGTATGAGGTTCTTCCCCGAAACTGTTACCACAACGTTTGAAGCACACGATCGTATGGAACGTCTTTGTACGCTATGGCATTACAGTTTCCCGTCGCTGGCCCAAACCTGGTCCAGCAGGACGATGCTATATGAAGACAAACTTGGAGTAGAAGAACTCGAGTGTCCTGCAAAGAGCCCTGTCTCAACCTCTTTGAACATCTCTGGGATGAACCGGAACTGGAGTCTTCTCACCAAACGTCAGCGCCTGACCTCAACCTCACGAATGCTCTTGCGGCTGAACGAACACAGATCCATATAGTCACTATATAGTTATTATAACAGCAAATCGGAGCATACTTTCCTATTTTTATATTATTTACTTTTATTTCAAGTTTTCAAATCTGCAAAACGGTGATCATTTATTCTTTGGGCCTTTTTTTTTTTAAATAAGACGAATCATAAAATTTGCATGTAGTTTTTTGAATTTTACATAACAGACACATTAGATTAAAGTGTCAGGAGGGGTGTAAACTTTTGAACAGGGTGATTGGTGTAATTTGTTAATGGTTAAAGATCTTATTTTTTCCCTGCATTTAGTACCGCCCTTCGGAAGCTACATGAGATATTTCCATGTTTCCAAGAAAACAAAATAATCATTTACACCGATAATCCTGTTCAAAAGTTTTCACCCCCTCCCGTTGGTTCTTAATCTATCGTGTCGTCTTCTCGATGCGTCGGTGAGCGTGTGCACCTTTTGTAACAGTCGTGTACGAGTCCCTCAGACGTCCTCGGTGTGAGAAGACGGATCCGGACATCATATAGTCTCTGTTGGAAAGGAGTCGAACATGCAGAAGATGCCGGAAAAGCATGCAGGTAACGACACTTCGGGATTAATCATCGAGCGTGTGTTAACTTTTTTAATGGATTCCTCTATTACTATTACTATCAGTCTGTATTCTCTTTATTTTCAGGTGCTTTAAGCTACTGTTCAGCTCGCTGGTCACTCAGAATTAAAAATACAAATGCTGACAGCTAAAAAAAAAGTTTTTACGTTAAATGCAGAACACGTGGGCATGATGTTTAAGACTCCATAAGAAATAACCTCTGGGCAAGAGCGCTAATAATCCGTCCAGTAGAAGTAGAGCAAGCTTCACACTGGGTTTAAGCTCCTTACCAACCTCAAATCTCTCCAGTTCCTCGATTTAAATAGAACAGGCTCGCTTTAATTATTGTGCCCAAATTGGACATTTGATGCCTACTTGGCATGTTGCTGTCTTCTCCTTCCACTATATTTGCATTATATTTCCTGTCCACTGAATGCTGACACTGATTAGAAATAAATAAATAAATAAATAATAATAAATCAAAAGAAACTATGACAACGGGGAAATAAGAGCGAGTGAAAACCAAAAGACAAATGAAAAATAAATAAATACACATGTACTAGACATTTTGGGGACGTGAAGCATCATGTATGGATGTTTGCGCATGTGTATGTGTGTGTTACAGCAAAATGACAAGATTATTTCGCAAGCGATTTTATATCCCTCGCCAATTCAGTGTATTTTAATTAGCGCTATAGAGCTACAGCACATGTACATCATCTCCTGTTGCCTTTTTCAGGACGAGCTGAAGCCTGACAATTTGACGCTCGAGGCATCATTCTGCATGCTGATTAACCAAGAGCTGCCTTTTCCTCGCAATCAGAGCCAAGAGGTTTACTCCACAACAAAAGCGGCTCTGTTCGGCGTCGGGAGATGAAAACATGCTCCTGAAGTGCTAATTCCTCCTGCTGATTTATTCACGAGCGGGTCACCGGATCTGTCAGCGATAGTGCGTTTAACCTCTCCAGCGCACCCGCACAGGCGAGGGAACGGAGCAAGCGGCTCCGTTTCATGCTGCGCTCTCTTGAACCACATATGCATATGGAAATGAGACACTGGAGACTCATCCTGAGAAAAGGAGCCAGGCGGCGAGGTCTGAGCGAAAGCAAACACCCACAATTCCAGCGCCCACTCGGGGTGCCATCGCAACCCACCCCCCTTGGACAGGGACCAGCTCGAGTGTTTGCATGTTGAGAAGTGGCAGCCAAGCGTTGTGCTTTTTAAAGAAAAACACGAACTCGAAGCACAGCACCGTCGAACTTTACTTAAGTCAGGGGAGGAATGTGAGAACATCGCCAACACACCCGGAGAACATCACCAACAGGTTCTGAATCTGAAACGTAGCCCGACAAAATCCTGTCTGAACCTGACCGCCACAACCCGAATCCAAACCCAACGTTCTTAATAACAGTACCTGTTAGGTGAGGCAAAAACAATACACAAAGGAATATACACGTAGAAAAACATACTCATGAAAAAATAAAAACAAGCTTGGAAGGTACTTTTATGGTAAAGATCCATCCTAATTTCAAGCCCGGTCTGGTCTCGCACAGTTCCACCCACTAGCTAGCTCTCCTCTGTCCCAAAACAGCAGAGGAAAACAACAGGATCCGGACACATCTCACAAAAGTGATCAAAAACGTGTGTGCAGTGTTCAGGAGCAAACACTTCACGCGTCGTACAAACTTACGACGTGCAAAAAGAGCCACAAAGAGGTCCTCGTGGTCCAAATCTCATCCCGATCGCCAATGACACCACATGGAGGAGAATGCGAAATATATCTGAGGGCATGAAGCAGCAGATGTTAGCACGCATTAAAGTGCACCTATTATGCTTTTTCAAATATTCCCTTTCATGTAGTGTGTTGTTTATAGCAGGGGTCCCCAACCCCCGGGCCATGGGCCGGTACCGGTCCGTGGGTCATTTGGTACCAGGCCGCACAAAAAGAATAAATAACTTGCATTATTTCTGTTTTATTTATTATCGGAGTCTGAATGATGTTTTATTTTAAAAAATGGCCGGATTCCCTCCGTCTACGACTCGCTCTTGACACAAGTCAAGACGCTTGTCTCGGTCACGTGATATGTTACTTGGTCACGTGATACGTTAAGGGGTAGAGCGGAAGTTATTCATGCTATGTTGTTGGCGTGATGTTACGAGGACGCTGCTAATAAAGCTGCGATTTCACATTGGATTCACGATTATTATTAGATTTTAAAAGTACCCCAGTTTTTATGCCGGTAGTATCATTTTATTTTGTTGTATTTATTCGCCACACCTTACAGGCCGGTCCGTGAAAATATTGTCTGATATTAAACCGGTCCGTGGCGGAAAAAAGGTTGGGGACCGCTGGTTTATAGAGCTGTTTGTGAATGTAAAAAGTCTGCAAAGGTGCAAAAAAATCAAAGCGAACAATTCCCAAAAGAAGGAATCGATTCTGAACAGCTGAATCGACTCGTTACTGATTCCAGACTTTATTTCCTGTACGAACCTACGTAGGTTTGTAACAATAAGCCCCGCCTCTGATCTTCATCGACTGCTCGCTGACATCGATAGACCAATCACGACAGACTGGGACGTCTGACCAGTCAGAGCAGAGTATGCTCTCTGAAAGGAGGAGTTTAGAACGAATCGTTTCGAACGGATCATTTAACGAGTCGTCTGTAACACCGGGGGAAACAAGGTAACGCCGCGGTTTAAATGACGAACACGTTAAAGTGTTTTTTGACCTCGGATGCACGTAAGTCTATCGTATGAGCGCTTTAAAACACAATTAGCCCCGTTTCAAAACCATAATAGGTGCGCTTTAAGGCAAGTGACTATTACGCAATGGATAATTATTCTATGTTTGAATAACTATGCAAAATTCCCGTGCATTTCTTTGTTAACTTCCATAAGATAAACAGTTTTGGTTCACGACTTGATGTCCAACATTCAGAGGTAAAGCCTCTGACTTATGCCGGTGAGCTGAGGGAACAGCTGCTTATAATAGCTGCTATGACAACTATAAATGGATAAAAAGCACGATGACACTCTTTAATAAATAAAAATACTGTTCACAGTCGGACGTGCTGCAGAATAATAGGTCACTGGTTACGTTTCTAAAACAGCACACCCCCAAGAGTTTTATTCCTTTATTAAAATCCTTCTAGTAAAGGCACGGTTTAATCATGTTCACTGTGAATAAGTAACAATTTCAAATCTACAGCAGGATCGGGTCCAATCAAGAGTCAAATCCGGCTAACTTAGCAAGTTAGTAAGTACACACCAGCAGTGTCTAATTGGGATTCCTGACGAGCCTCCAAACGACTCTTGGGTTTTGAGACGGAATCAGTTGGTCATCATGGATGCGCTTCTTTTCCTGAGTGACATCAGAGCGGCGTGAGTTTGTCTTTTCTCTCCAGCTGACAGATTTAATGACACGTGTGACGTTTGCGAGACGAACGAGCGACGGTGACTGACAGAAAGCAGGTCCACACATCCATCTACCAGAATGTCTGACTGGCTGTGTTCGGACTTCAGGAGATCTCGTGTAGAGCACAGTGCTCAGATACGACGGGCGTTTTTAAACCTAATGACCGTGTGGTGCACTGTAAATGATCATGTGACCACCTGCAAGACGTGTTAGAGTTTGCTTGTACGTTCATAAACACGTCACGTCTAAGTAATCGCGAAAATATTCTCAGCCAAGGTTTAGTCGCGAACAGACAACAATCAAAACCTAAGACTTAAATTGCAGTTTTGATTCTTTTCTTTTCACACCACAAGGGGGCGTCCTCAGACGTAAATACTTTTTCAACAAATTACGGCAATTACAGTTTTTGCGTATTTATTTTCAGAATCCTCTGTAACCGCGTGGCTCCCCTGGCATTTCGTAATGCGACGTGCGAGTTTGTACGACGCGTGGCGTGTTCGCTCCTGAACGCTGCATACGTTTTACGATCGTTTTTAAGAGACGCGTACGAATCCTGTTGTCTTCTCTAGAAAAAACAAAAAAACAACACGGTTGAGTGTTTTGTCTCTAAATACAGTTTCATTTCAACGGTTTCATGCCTTCCTCGCCACTTAAAACACACGGCGGTCTACATAAACATCACGCTTATCTTCTGTGTGCACATAAAGCCATAATTTATGCAATTTATGAAAAAAAAAGAAGCTTATTTTCCATTTACCCTGTATAGTTATTTTTTCCCCCATCCGTTTATAGGAAGAGGGAATCCCACTCTGTCCGTCAACGTTAGCGCCAACTGTTTACAGTCGAATTAGCGGCAAAATTGACAGAATTTGATTGGATTGTTTTTTTTACGGGCGATAAACAACCGCCACCAGGAAGCGTTCCTATTATATCTATTTATTTATTTTCCTTTTCCTTTGCTCCGGTCATATTTTCCCACAGGTATTTCACTTTGTCATGGTTTTAACGTTTGCATTTAACATTTACGGTTGTATTTTTTTTCCCCTTTCCCAGCAATAATAAAGGGCCCGCGTCCCCGGAGTTGAGAAACATCGTTATAGATGATACAGATGTCAGTCTACAGCTACGAGGGTCAGGAACGACGCTCGAGCAAGGCCGAGGGATTTAATCAGCTCCTTCGTCTTCTGTAACAACTTTAACGTGATTACTCTGGTGTTTAAGCAACACTCAATTCAGCATTGCAGTCTTGGCTCCGTTCCAAAAAGAAACAAAACACACACACACACACCCCCCACACATCCCCCGCCCTCTCTTCACTTCCCGCACCATTGCACCACCAGCAGCGTGGACTGTTGACACAAATCAGGACGTATCCATGGTTTCACGTTGCTCTGCCAAAATTCTGACCCGTCCATCTGCAGTTTTTCAGAGCGCCCATGGTTTTTACAGTTTTAGTGAGTCAGTGCCCCCTGTAGGCTCGGCCCTGTAGGCCTCCTGCCGAAGCTCGTCCGCGTCACGGCTCGGCGTGCCGTCGTGTTCGGAGATGCTCCTCTGTACACTGCTGTTGGAAACGCCGGGTTTATTTGGTTTCCTCCCGCCTTCCTGTCAGCTTGCAGCAGTCTGGCTGTTCTCCTCTGACCTTTACACATTAAACAAGCCACTTTCTTCCCCACAGAGCTGATTTTTCTTCTTTCTTTTTTTTTTTTCCCTTCACACCATTTTCTGAACTCTACACACTTCTGTGCGTGTGCGTGTGTGTGCGTGTGTGAACCCTCCAGGGATGAATAGTTACTGATTTTCCTCAAGTCTACAGCTGAATTCATGGGTGCATACATCACTTTTCTGATGCTTTTCTGTCGCTGCCACGTGATTGGCTGATTAGATATTTGCATTAACAAGCGAGCGTTCCCAATAAAACCTTCACTAACGCCTTGATTTATTTTTGCACGTGTCAAAAACGTGCGCCAACTTGATAACAGATGCAAGGTCTACTCAGGCTCGAGTCTTGCACCTGAGCAAAGAACACATGTGGGGGTCCGTGTGTGTGTGTGTGTGTGTGTGTGTGTGTGTGTGTGTGTGTGTGTGTGTGTGTGTGCACATTAACGATTATGCAATCTGGTGCATTTCTACCAAAATATGTCAAAAACAACACAGAGTCAGTGCAAATAGATTATGATTAGAGACTTTTCTACACTCGTCCTTTGCGTTCGTACTGTATTTCCGACCATTTTTCATCGCCGCATTGAATTAAAAAAAAAATCTTTCGATGCATACGCGCGTTTTATTTTTCGACATAATCCAGCGCTTAACAAGTACACGGATTCCGCACAAAAAAAAAAAAAAACCAACAATAATAATGAACTCTAATGTAACGTCGCAGTTCTTTAAAAGGTTTTCATTTGACTCACGCTTGGAGAAAGACGCTGCACTGAGAATGCCAAACAGTTTTGAGCGGGAGAGAAATATTATGATAAATGACAGTAATGTGATGGGAAGTGATTTGGAGTTAATGCGCATCTGAAATGCACATTTTCCTTAAAAACAGCCTAAAAGTCGCTCTTCTATCGGTGCGTGCATCAAGGGGTCGGATATTGGTTCCTCCGCCGATTTTACACGTGATGTTAGTTACTCAGTTCTTGTGTAACTCGCCCACAACACGCCCACTAACTGCACACGTAAATGATTCACCCGAGTAAATCTGGACCCGAGCGTATCGTCAGTACCCACATACACCGTTTTTGTTTCAGAGATGAACGTTAAAGTGATTTGAATTTATTTATTTTTTTTTGCCGTTGCTGCTGCACAGCTCCAGGGTTCCTGGTTCTCTCCTGAGCTCGTGTTCTCCGCATGTCTCGGTGGGTTTCCTCCAGGTTCTCCGGTTTCCTCCCAACAACACGAGATCATTATAAACTCTTTGCTGAATTCTAGAACATTCTGTGCGATATTGTGTGTTCAGTATGAGGCGAGTAGAGGATCAGTGTGAGATGAGAGTGAGACCAGTATGAGGCGAGTAGAGGACCAGTGTGAGATGAGAGTGAGACCAGTATGAGGCGAGTAGAGGATCAGTGTGAGATGAGAGTGAGACCAGTATGAGGCGAGTAGAGGATCAGTGTGAGATGAGAGTGAGACCAGTATGAGGCGAGTAGAGGACCAGTGTGAGATGAGAGTGAGACCAGTATGAGGTATGTAGAGGATCAGTGTTAATGAGAGTGAGACCAGCATGAGCGCAGTAGAAGACCAGTGTGAGATGAGAGTGAGACCAGTATGAGGCGAGTAGAGGATGTGTGTGAGATGAGAGTGAGACCAGCAGGAGGCGAGTAGAAGACCGTGTGAGATGAGAGT
>CM022774.1:7018719-7046219 GCA_012411365.1 Ameiurus melas
TAGTGGACACTATTAAGCACCAATAATGGTAACGGTTAGCTGATGGTTTGTAATGGTATTTGTAGTAGAATCCATTAGGATTTGTGATGGTTTTTTCAGCAGGTTGAGCTCGATTTCTGTGGTATTGGTGGTAGAATGTATGATTAACACTTACAGCTAGGTATAAAGCATAATATTAACAGTTCATAATGCATAATAAAGATAAAGTGTAATGCATGTTCATTAATAATGATAATGTGTATTCACAGTTATAAATATAACCTTCACAGAAAGTGTTACTAGCTGCTGTGTGTGTGTGTGTGTGTGTGTGTGTGTGTGTGTGTGTGTGTGTGGTGTGTGTATATTCAAGTACAACCACGATTCCAAAAAAGTTGGGATGCTGTGTTCAATGTAAATAAAAACAGAATGCAGGGATTTTCAAATCTCATAAACCCATCTGTTATTCACAATAAACTACAGAAAGCATATCAAATGTTTAAACTGAGGAAAATGTAACGTTTTCAGTAAAAATGAAAAAATATGGTGGTTGGCCCCCCAAAAAAAAGTGGGGACAGGGGCAACAAAAGCCTGGAATGGTAAGTGTTAGTGAAAAGAAACAGCTAGAGGTTAATCGGAAACAGGTGAGTAACATGATTGGGTATAAAAAGAGGATCTTAGAGAGGCGGAGTCTTTCAGAAGGAAAGATGATGTTAATTTAATAATGTAAAATTGCAGACTATGAATATCTCATCATCTACAGGACATAATATCATCAAAAGGTTATAAGAATCTGGAGAAATCTCAAGGGACAAAATCAATCGATCTTCGGGCCCTCAGGAGGCACTGCATTAAAACCAGGCGTGATTATGTAATGGAAATCACCGCATGGGCTCAGAAACACCTCCAGAACTCATTGTCTGTGAACACGGTTCTCCGTGCCATCCACAAACGCTGGTTAAAGCTCGATCATAGAAGCAAAGAAGAAGCCATATGTGAACATGATCCAAAAACGCTACGGTCTTCTCTGGGCCAAAGCTCATTTAAAATGGACCGTGGAAAACTGTTCTGTGGTCAGACAGATCTACATTTTAAATTCATTTTGGAAACCATTGACGCGGCGTCCTCTAAACTAAAGAGGACTAAAGAGGAGAGGGACCATCCGGCTTTTTATCAGCGCTCAGTTCGAAAGCCCGCGTCTCTGACGGTATGGGGGTGCATTAGTGCCGATGGACCGGGCAGCTTGCACATCTGGAAAGGCGCCATCAATGCTGAAAGGTATATACAGATTTTAGAGTAACATCTGTTTCTGTCCAGATTCCATCCAGTCTTTACTTCCGAGAGATTCTGCCTCTCTAAGATACGCTTTTTATACCCAATCATCTTACTGACCTGTTGCCAGTTAACCTAATTAGCTACCAAATGTTCCTCCAGCTGTTTCTTTTTAATAACGCTTACTTTTCTTTTCTTTTTCTTTCTTAAAACGGTAGACTTCCTCAGTTCAAACATCTGACACGTTTTCTACATTCTGTTGTGAATAAGATACGGGATTTACGGGATTTGCATATCGTTGCATTCTGTTTTTATTTACATTTCACACAGCGTCCCAACCTTTTTGGAATGGGGTTGTACGTACCCATCTCTGCGTGTAGGGGCCAATAGCGTAGGGTGAACTGTTATTGTCGTGAGGTATGGAAAGCGTCTCAGTCAGTCCATCTGATGTTCAACCTCGGATCTTTAAAACAGTGATGGAGGCCTGTGTCTCTCTCTCTCTCACACACACACACACACACACACACACACGTACACACAGTAGAAGCACGCCTCCTTCTCAGGCGTTTATAACTGGCTTTTCTGGTCCACTGGGAAAACACAGACGCAGGTCTGTATCTCTGTGTGATGATGGCTAACACGATAGTCATGTTTATTTTCCCTCAGGACCAATTTAGGAGCGAAATCGTTTCTATCGATGTCGAAAATGTCCTTTCCCGTTGTCCACAATAATCCGTCACATGTTCGAATGAGTCGTGGTTATACATTTTGTCGTGAGTATTGGTTAACGTGAAATATAAATATAAATAAAGATGGCGGTACAATCACACGCTCATAGCTCTCATCTAGAAATCTGTATGAGGACTAAAGAGGAGAGGGACCGTCTGGCTTTTTATCAGCGCTCAGTTCAACATCCTGCGCCTCTGGTGGTACGGGGTGCATTAGTGCCTATGGAATGTGCAGCTGGAAACATCTGGAAAGGCACCATCAGTGCTGAAAGGTATGTACAGGTTTTAGAGCAACATCCAGATTCCATCCCATCTAAATTTCTGAAAGACTCCACGTCTCCAAGATCCACTTTTTTTTATATATATATACCTAATCATCTTACTCACCTGTTCTCAATTAAGCTAATCAGTTGCAAGATGCCGTCATTGCGCCTTTGCGTTGTTTTATGTTTAAAGTCGAGATGGCGATAGTGAGGCAAAAAGTTGCAGTACTGCAGCTTCGTGGTGTTAATCCGTTTCATTTGACATCACGTTGGTTCCTGTGCTCGGTTACTCCTAGGTAAACTCCTCGGTCCTGAGGATGCTGTCGAAAGCTACAGCTTTGACTGATACTGGAGACTCCTTCCTGAAATATTCGATACAAACGTCTCCTTAAAGAAAACCGCAGCACATCAACAATGATCAATTTCACCTGTTTTTTTTTTCATTTTTAATTCATTTATTTCTTTCTTTTTACGTGGAACAACTGCCATACCAGTCCCAAACGCGGTCTACCGTCAGAGGCGTCATGAAATCAGCCGTTTTCGCTCCTTTAAGACGCCCGTGTGAGCTCTGATGAGAATTTGCAGCAGGTAATAAACACCCGAAACCGATCAGCGGTTTTTCCAAACGCTACGTGACGTCGGTATGAAGTTCTGAGGAAAATCTTGAGCAGATTGGCCTCGATTTTACTGAAGCTCTTTTAAACTAAATTGATTCCTACAGTGAACATGACACGACACGATCGACCCTCCCACACACACCCCTACACCCCCCCACTCCCCAAGTCTGTTTTCCCCTTTCCTCTCAAAATCCTTTTGCATTCCTGGGCTGAAACCCACACGGTCTCCTTCCTTTCCGCCGTCCGCCTCTATCCAGATGGAGAGAAAGAAAGAAAGGAGAGGGGGGGGGGGAATATAGCAAGCTATTTATCCCTCAACACAGGCTTGATGGGGAGGGGGAGAAGTTTTCTGTAGTGTCCTCTTACACACACGCACACGGCCACTGACTTGCATTCTAATCATCAGTAGCTTAGTGAGATCTTTATTAGCCTGAAGGCCTCGATAGCTGTTTACCCGGAATCCTGCATCATGTGTTTGTTCTCTCTTGCTCTCTCTCTCTCTCTCTCTCTGTCAGGACGGGAGGATGTGCAGAACCCAGACTGTCACATGACACTTATGGAAAATGTATGATATAACCGTACGAAGCACGCACTTCCTGTCCCATCTCACCGCCCCATCTGCCAATCCTCGTCTCTCTTTCAGCGCCTCGTCTCTGATCGCTCGGACGTTAACACGCAGCGGTCATGCTGGGCCTCTTTCTCTCGTCACACGCGGAGTTTTACAGCAACCGGAGCTCAGAGCAGATGTGCACAGGTTTTAACACACACACACACACACACACACACACACAGAGAGCACAGAGCACAGATCAGTTTAAACCATACAGAGGACAGAAATCCTGTTTACTCCGAATCCACTAATTATGGACGTCCTTTTGTAGGACACGAACGGGTTCTTCAGTAAAAAGTTTGTACAGATTATTCAGTGGATTGTGATTGGTCAGAAGAACTTCAGCAGACGTTCTATTGTAATGATGTCGTTTCTATAGTAACAACTTACACAGTGCATGGATGCGTACGAGGGACACGTCACACAATCTAAACCCGGCGATAAACAGATGAAAAATGTGCTGCTATTTAAGGAAGAAAAAATGTATGTGTGTGTGTTTGTGTATGGGACATCAGCAGACAATTTCCTCCAATAGTTTACGCTGAACTCTCAGATGTTCGTTCATTCGTTCATATTTCAGTAAGCGCTTTATCCTGGTCAGGGTCGCAGTGGATCCCGAGTCTATCCCGGGAATACTACACGTGAGGAAGAAACACAACCTGGATAGGACGCAGTCCATCGTACACATACATTCACACCTAGGACCAATTTAGCGTAGCTAATCTGCCTTACCAGCATGTTTTTGGGAGGTGTGAGGAAACCGGAGAACCTGCAGAAAACCCACAGAGACATGGGGAGAACCTGCTGAACTCTACACAGACAGTAACTCCAGTTCAGGATTGATCCAGGGACCCTGGGGCCCTCACTAACAAGACTAGTTATTTACAAGCCTCTCTCACCCCCCACCCCCTCCCAAACTTTTAACCTGATTGGTTTTAAAGGTACAGAAATAAGGCGCCATTTTGCTGTGTTGATATCTCCTGTACCTCCTTTATCCAGGCTAGATCAGTAAGCCAGCTCTTACAGAAGAGATGAAAACATCCATGTGGTTGTCATGGCCGTGTCTCGGTCTCTCCAGGAGTTCTGGAGCACCATGTAAAAGAAAACCTAAAACGAATAATAAATCACTGCATGCTAACAAGCTCCTGCCTTGGCCAGGAGCGCAAGGGTGGCCAGCCAACAGCAACACAATAATCACCAACCTCACTCTCATGGCACCAGGCCTCCAATCTCAACCACTCCTCCCACACACACACACACACACACATTACACATAATCACACTGCGTTCTAATACACATGGGTAACAGCCACCCTAGCATGGCACGCCGATAAATGACTGCGGTGTGCTGTAAAAAGTGTGCAGGAGCATTAACAGCGGTGATTTGGAGAAAATTGCAGAGCTGGAGGTTCTCATTCTGGGTGCCACTGCAGTGGAAGAACATGGTTTTACCACTGAAGCCACACACACACCTCCAACACAGCCCATTGCAGCACTAACGTCTAGCAACCCGTGAGGCTGCACTTCCTGTACCAAAAACAATAAAATAAACGATTCTCTCGTCAACTTTTTGTCTTTCTCCCCCTGCGCCCGACGTTCTCCCGTTCCACTTCTCCCTCAAGGTTCTTTTCTCCTGCTCTCACTCTCTCGCTCTCCGTCTCCTCGTTACTAACAAGTCAAAATCCGATACGTACTCCAGAGGCGTATCGGATTAAACAGAACGAAGAGTACGGATCACGCAAGGCTCTGTCGTGTGGGGAAAAAGAAATAAAATACAGGTATTTTGGCGTTTTAAGCTCTACAATAGCAGATATCACAGATCTGTGGAAATGTGTGAAGGTCAAGTGACATCGAAATCTCTTGGATGAGCGACTAACGTGACTGAATGGTGACAAAGTTGACTTTTTAACGCTTAGTTAATGGCTATAAATAAAAGCTGATTTTACAATCTACGATTTTTGGCTGTAAAAAGAAAAGAAAAGAAAAAAGAAAGGAAGAAAAGAATTCTTTGGTTGTAAATAGGTGGTCCAATAGGAGGATGACGCCAAACGCACAGAGCAGCTCCAAATATGGTATTGACAACGAACAACCGTGAACAAAACATGCTAACGGAGAGAAAGATTCGTTTTTTATTACCTCAAGCTCACTCTGAAGATCGTTTGTGTTTACGCAAGAACATTTCTCCACAAATTCTTTCATCGCAGGTCTATCGCTAGAGGATCTTCATCACAGAATCTCACGTGGAGAACAAGCGTTATCTCATGGTCGTTTTGGAATCTGTACCAAGTAGTACATATTCTAGCTTCCCAAAATCAAACACTTCCCAAAATCAAACACGACAGATCCCGAGGACGGTGACGTGCAACACAGATTAATATGAAGAACTCTGTAAGGAGTTACAGACACTGTACAGTGTACTGAGACTGTGTTTTAGAGCTTCGGAGTGCAGTAATGTACTGTATGTGAGCATGGAAAAGCCAGCCTTTTGGTTAAGCATGTGTGTGTGTATGCGTGCGAGACCCGACGCCGGGCTCTCGTCTTTCCCGAGCTGAAGGGAAGAGTGTCGCGTTTCATCTGCACTAGATCCAGATAAAGCCGCTTATTGTGACGGATAATCCACGGAAACAATTGCGATTTCTCTCGGCTGTGAGAAACGACCAGGGTTTTACCACACACACTTCACAGGAAACCTCACACATTATACACACACACACACACACACAACATGGAGATAACGATAATGTTTGCACTGAGATCACGTACAGTGATTCACATAAGGACTTGATTGCTCGAAATTGTTCATCACCCACAGTCATTGATTTTTCATTGTTATGCTAACGTGTCGCCTGGGCGATATGACAGTATAATTTTATCATGATATCGATATGTCATAATACACTTTTCTGAGATATATTGGGCATAACCCTAACCCTACCTTAACCCCCCTAACCCTAACCCCCAACCCTAACCCCCTAACCCCCTAACCCTAACCCCATAACCCCAACCCCAACCCTAATCCCATAACCCTAACCCTAACCCCCTAGCCCTAACCCCCTAACCCCTAACCCTTAACCCTAACCCCCAACCCTAATCCCATAACTCTAACCCTAACCCCTGACCCTAACCCTTAACCCCAACCCCATAACCCTAACCCCCAACCCTAATCCCATAACCCTAACCCTAACCCCCTGACCCTAACCCCCAGCCCATACCCCCTAACCCTAACCTTTAACCCTAACCCCATAACCTTAACCCCCAACCCTAACCCCCAACCCGAACCCCACTAACCCTAACCCTAACCCTAACCCTAACCCTAACCCCATAACCCTAACCCCAACCCCCTAACCCCAACCCCCTAACCCTAACCTTAACCCGCTAACCCCCCAACCCTAACCTTAACCCCCTAACCCTAACCTTAACCCCCTAACCCCATAACACTAACCAAACTTTTATATATTCTTTAAAAAAAAAAAAATAGAACAGTTGCAAACTTTAGAAGGTTTTCTAGTGTCTCAATCTTAAAAATCTGAAATGATAAAAAATGTTCAGATTTTTTGTTTGATGTTTATTTATTTTCATACATATTAAATAAAAATACTGTTTACGGTTTATTTTTGAATGCAAGACTACCATTTTGTGGCAGCTGGTTATCACACCTGCCGTATATTTGGTTATGTGCATCAGCTAGCAGAGAAATGTCATGAAAGATCGTGATATGATGTTTTTGGATATGTTTTTCCCCCACTCCTACTCTCACCTGTACATGAAATTCGCTAGGCAAGTTGGTGACACTTTCATCAGATAGCCCGATGTAGACGACCTACAAAATCACCAAACTGTCTCCTAAACAATATATCAACATTGTTTTTATGACTGATTTACGATTTAGTAGCGACTCTATCCGCACTCTATCGACTGTCGTCTTCTTGTTTTTACTTTCATTCGATCAAGTTCGTGATTGTTTATTATACCACAGTGTTGTGTTCTGGATTGTGATTGGTCAGAAGGTGCTGATTAATGTTCTCCCTGCTGGAAACCCAACCCAAAAAAAACCAAAAAAAACAATAGCAACCCTCAAAAATTTATAATGGTTATAATGGGAAATGTATTGGTTTTAATGGAAACTGTAATAGTCCTTGCATAATGGTCCCTGGTAATTTGTTGCTTTCTATCGGTGGCATGTTGTGTTTAGTGGATACCATTAAGGACCTACATCCTTAACACATATTTGTAGTGGAAACCTTTAGAATTTCGGTGCTGGTTTGTGTTGTGTTTTATTTTGTTGTTGTTTTTTTTTTTCAGCAGGGCTGTAACAGCAGCTCTGACAGTAGTGCAGGTTTATATTGACACGCTCGTTCTAATACGTTGTTGTTTCCATAGTAACAATTCAGAGATGCTCACGTGTATGGTGGACGAGTCACATGAACATATATATACACACACACACACAAACATATATATATATATGTATGTGTAATAAGTATATAAATAATAAGTAAGAGTTGGTTGACTATGGTACAGTATAAGAGTAATAAAACATTTATAAAACACCTCAGGATGTGCTGTGGTTGGAAAATATTCCACTTCCGACTGATCAAAGTAGCTCCACTTTGCCTCGAGCTACATTCCTTACACAGATCATCTATAGACTGGTGGTCTCCAGCCCTGTTCCTGGAGATGTACCAACCTGCAGGTTTCATCTCTAACCAAAATCTAACACACTGGTTTTAGCTGATCGAGAATTCTCAACACGATGATTAGCTGGTCAGCTGGGCAAAATTATAGTACAGTATTCAGGAAGGTAGATCTCCAGGAACAGGGTTGGTGACCACGGCTATAGACCATCAGCTTCTCCTTCTGCTTTCACATCATTACAGAGTGATTTGTTTTAAACATAAACCATGATCTCATATGAACAACTCATTTTATATGAGTAGTGTGAGGTTTCATCAAGCGAGAAAACGAGAGAGAGTCCAAAAGAAGGCGTGGCTTAGAGAGGGAATGTTGGAATGGCTGGAGCTTATGTGTGAATTCCAGATCGCTCGTTTGTCGTTTATCTCCAACTCCCTGGCCTCAAGCCATCACGTCAACAAAGCTGTTTTGTGTGTAAACCGTCCGCGTCTCCAGTCCTCAGACGCCTGTGAATCGTGCTGTACTGTGAATTACATTGTACCGTGTTTCACTCACCACACTCTTTGAATCAACCTATTGTTCATGCGATTCCAGAGGTTCAAGGTTTCGGCCCACTGGAAACATCTGTGAAGACTGGAGGTGAAGAGTAGGCAGGTCAGTGCGCACGAGCCAGGTGTTCATCCAGGTATGTCCGCTCACCTTGCGCACTCTCTCTCTCTCTCTCTCTCTCTCTCTCTCTCTCTCACATCCTCTCAGCCAACACTCATCCGACAGTGACGAAGGACAGGAGCGAGATAATTACAGTACACGCAGACACGGACGTGACTCCAGACGTCCGCCATGCTTCCACACACGGCCGGTCTTAAAGAGAGAATACATTCTGATGTTAGCTACAGGATATCTACTGCTATTAAATCAAACAGAATATCAGGTAGTTAAGTAAATGATAACCATCAGTGGAAAACTTTGCCTGAGTTTGGGGGAAGAAAAGGGTAAGGAGTCGTTCGGGAGCCGAAAGAGACGACTCATTGCTGAGCCGAGTCAAATGATGTGATCCGATAAAAAGAGCCAGAATTCCCATCGCTGTAACGTGGACTTTCTGCGTCCCACGAGCTTCGTATATGACCTCCTGGCTATGCGACATTTCCATAGTCCTCTAGCGTAACCTTTTCATCCCATTGGATGATGTGTGACCATGTGACCACTGATGCACCCCTGGTGTATACTTGTATTACTGTAACCTACCACCTGCTCATTCCCTGTACACCCTGGATAAACCACTCCGATTCGCTTCTTTGTGTCTTAAAAGTAATCAGATCAGCTAGAAAGGCAACTCAATGTGTGTGTGTGTGTGTGTGTGTGAGAGAGAGAGAGAGAGAGAGAGTGTGTGTGAGAGAGAGAGTGTGTGTGTGTGTGTGTGTGTGTGTGTGTGTGTGTGTGTGTGTTGAACCTCACTAATGGATCTCTGATGCTGCTAAGTGCATCTATTCACTTTATGGTATATTTTAAAGTGATCCTTAATGATGGCACAAAGGTCTACAGAGCTTTTATCACTGGACGCAACCAGAATTTGCACAAGCACACACACACACACACACACACACACACACACTTCTGTGTGGTGATAACAGACACAATGGGTGTGTCTGCAGCCCTGTAGACATTGTTCAGCCCATGGAAAAGTTATCCCAGCTGCTCAAAGAGAAAAGGTTGTAATTACTCAGTTCAATGTTATGTCTTACACACACACACACACACACACACACACACACACACCCCTGATGGATTCCCTGCCATTTTCAAGTTCATGTTGCCGGTTCAAACAGTGTGGCTCTAGGTATGAAAACAGAGTGACACAGCATGATGAGGGAGAGAGTGTGTCACAGAGAAAGAGAGAGAGAGAGAAAGAGGGAGAGAGAGAGAAAGAGGGAGAGAGAGAGAGAGAGAGCAAATTCCAAAATCATGTTCCAGGGAGTAGATTGAGATGGTACAGGCATTAGATCATGCTCTCTCTCTCTCTCTCTCTCTCTCTCTCTCTCTCACACACACACACACACACACACACACACACACGTCTGAGGTGACAGAGGAGACAGCTGTCTCTTTCTCTCAGCTTTTTCCACCAACAGCTGCACAGCACTGCACTTTTCGACCACAGGAAAAGATTGATTCTGCAGTGACGAGCTTGTTGACATGAGCAAAATGATTCACACAACACGCAATTATAACATTAAATGCAGCTATAAATGGATTTATTTTATTTTAAGTATGACCTGTCATTCATTGATGAATAAGTATTGCTGCAGTAGAAGAGGAAGAATACACTTCAGGACGTGTTTTTATTGATTTTATATTTTTTATTTTTTTAAAGTGACCGACATCAGGAGGAGATGCATGGTTGGGAGTCCATGACACCGACACAGAAGTATTCAGGATCAAACCCAGTTTTGTCATTTATTTATTAGTTTTAATAAAAGGTTAAACAATAAAGACAATATTTCACAGCCTTCTCTGCTCTATATTTACCAAGGGTGCCAATATTAATGGAGGACACTGTATATTTGTATATATGATGATGTCACTTTGCTATATATAGATGTGGAAGGGTTTGCCTACTGGAGAGTAAAATATTCCTTCAAAGTCAAAGAGTAAAACATTCCACAGCATGCATTATTAAACGCCAGCATCTGACCGTGCAGTGTGCAGTGGTTTGTCTTTAAATCAGCTGAAATACAATTTTCCCCCAGTTCCTTTGAACCCACACCCACTCCAGCACCGGCATCACGTCAGAAGAACAGGAATCAGCTTGTGACTGAAGAAGGCCTTTTTACATTCTCGACTGGCGCCAAGGGAAAATATCCCGCGAGTGTGGGTACCTGTTGAGGCTAAACTTTCAGCATTACAGGGATGAGTCAGGGCGAGTCAGCATGACTTCGCTCCACTTCAGAGACATGCAGGACTTCCCGCATGTAACCTGACATGTGTAAAGCTTCTGTGTACGTCGACCTTGCTGACTAAAGCAAAATTCACACACAAAAAAACTGTAATAATTCCAACAAGTGTAAGTCATACAAATCAAGCTGACAGAGAGTGCGCTAACTTATGGAGAAGTCAGTATCACTTTGACTTTGACTTCTGTTTTGCGTCGGAGTGTTCGTTTGCACTTGGGATAAATACCACCGGCTGCACAGTACAATTGTTTGCACCAAAAAACAAATTGTTTTATACTCGACAATTGAAATATTAGCTATTTAGCTAACTAAACAAAGATGCTACATTCGTGTTGCCGGTTAAGCTGAAGTGAGCTTAGATGACGTGACCTTTCCAGCAGTAGCTATTCGACTTATCGAGTAGGTAGTAACATTTTCTAATGAAACATGAATCAAGCGGAAATTTGAACTGCGTAATTTCCGAGCTACAAAACGCGGGAAAAACATGGACGCCTCTGCGTAGGCGTGTAATTTGTTAGCAACAAATCAGCCTAGCGAACATTAGAGTTTATGATGTATTTACTAACTCAAAACAGAAAACCGGTGTTTGGTCGGTGTCCTAGATTGAACCGATCACCTTCTTGCGTCCGACTAGTATAAACGACTGTTAACGGTGTGAGCGGCCATGTTGATTTGACGTCGCAGGTTGAACATGAGGCCGAGAGCTTCCTGACTTACCCGGTCAGAAATTCTGAGGTAAAATTCTGAGTTTTTAGCCCGAACGAGCAAAGGCATTAGTTAAACTAGCCGACTTTAGACTAGCCACAACGTTACATTTACATTTATTCACTTAGCAGACGCTTTAACATAACCGATTAATTAAGCAAGGTAAACAATGAATCTTGGAGTATTAAGTATTAAACAGTTAGAATCAGAACCCAGTTTTGCTAGCTAGCTAGTTAGCTAAGATTGGATTCTTATACAGCCTCTGCTGGAAAAAAAACAACAATAGAAGCCTTCACATAAAATCTAATGGTTTCCATTGCAAATACCATTACAAACCATCAGCTAACCATTCAAACCATTATTAGTCTTTAACGGTATCCACAAGACGCGTATCGGCCCAAATCTGTGGTAATTTTGAAAAATTGCAAGCTCCTCCGAATATCGAGGAGTGTGCTTGATTTTGCGTTTCTGCAATCACCAAATCTTGGAGGGACTGTAACGTGTCACCAGTAGAAGGCAACAAATTACCAATAGAGACCCTGAGGGACCATTACAGTTTCCATTAAAAGTAAAGCAGTCCCCATTATAACCATTATGAATTCTATCGTTTTGGGGGGTTGAAGGTTTCAAGAGAAATCTAGCTTGGCTAATAATGAAATTGGTTAATAATTCTTATTCTTGGCTGCTGCTGGAGGTAATTACAGTAACTCAGCACTTCGGTGCCATCTCACTGGGAGTTCACTGATTATTTCTGCGTTTGTTTTTATTTATTTATTCTACATTTTGAAATCAGCAAACATGAGCAAGACCCGCCAATTATCTCTGGTGAAACAGCATTCGGTGTGTGCAACAGTTGGGAAGAGGGAGGACTTTAGTGAGCAGAGCCTGGCTGGAGGTCGGACCAAGGTCAGATGGGGCTATCAAGAGCAAATCCACAGTCACAAGCCAGACAGGTCAAAGCCAGGAACAAACAGACCATGGCCAAGCTAGATCGCAAAACAAGGACTTACAGTAGGAGACCCACAGCTTAGAACTGCAAGCACACATGCAATACTTTAAGAGCTTAAGGAGAGAGGAAACAAGGAGCAGGCGAAACTAATTAGAGGGAATGTGAGTAAACAGCAACCGAGTAAGCAACGTGGGCAGCCAAAGGGGTCAAAACTACTGAAATATTTGCGATACGCTTAGCGATACTGGAGCACATATATCAGCTGGTGCTGCATTTTCTTTATTCCCTTGAGAAGTTTACACAGTTACAATGTCGTTTAATAGGAGATAAAAAAATATATATATCTTGAACATAACGTATAACTCAAGAGCAAGGACTTCTTTTCTTCTTCTTTTCACCATTTTCCAGCGGCGTTCAACATCATATTAATGATAAATCCAGTGCAGAAGACGTGGAGACGTTGGAGCAAACGCTGGAGCCATTGTTCCAGAATGCAAACGCGGCTATACACTAAAGTCGCGCTGAGTTATGGCAGAGGCTCGACTCGCTAACGTGCAAGGTAGTAATCTACGAGACAGCGAGTGCGACGTGGCTGACGTAGGTGTTAGCATGAATGTCGACGCTTCGGAATCCGATCTGTTTGAGCAGAGTGAACAGATGAGGAGATGAATGAGCTATCAAAGCACTAAAGCGCCGCTGCAGCATTCCCTTTAGGTAGATTTTGAAGCAAATCCCATTTCACCGCTTGCAACAGGTACGTGGATGTACAGAATCGTGGGTGGGATTTGGTTGAAAACATGTCAATTAATGATTTTATTATTTTTTATTTGAAACAAACTCCATAACGAATTCCATTACGAAATAAAGCCTGGAGTCGCCTGAATCCGTCCGTGGACTTTGCAAAACCAAAAAGTTAACGTTCTGTCAGATATGTCCGAAAGAATGTGCAGAGTAGGAGGATGCTGTTATCAAGGTTAAAATGTGGACGTGCGAGTTATCAGAGAATTTTTTTTTATCTCACAAGGGAGATGCACTTCTGAACTTTTGAACTAGTATAACTCTTTTTCCCCCCCCCATCCACACCCCCACCCCCCACACCACCCACCCCCACTCCCCCCCACTCTTAACATCTTGACATACACGATTGGACTATTTTTCCTGTTTGTGAGAAAGAAAGAACATCTGAGAAACCCAACACAGCAATGGAATGTATTTTGTCTCTGTTATTGCGTCCTCACCGGTATATCCGTACGCACAATTGTGGTTCGTGTTGCAACACGGATGCCATCTAACATAAAGGGACAGACAGACGCCATCCAGAGCTGTTTATGTATGCGTAGGAATGGGACAAGCAACCTGCGTGTAGTATAAACACCTCGGACGGCTCCTCTCGCCTTGTTCTTGATGCAGAGAAGGGATTAAGAGAAAGCACAAGTACGGATTTAAATAACACAGAGTATGTACGCGGTATTCTAAACAACGGTGTCACATTTTTGGTGTACTCATACTCATTGTTCATCACCTGATCAACCTGACCAGGAACCGTAACCTCACACAAGGTTGTTGTGGGGGGTTTTCATGAGGTCGAAGCACATTTATATGATGTGTGAGGGCAGTGGTGGCTTGGATAAGATCAGAAGGTCGGGGGTTCGAGCCCCAGCGCTGCCAAGCTGCCACTGTTGGGCCCTTGAGCAAGGCCCTTAACCCTCTCTCTGCTCCAGGAGGCGCTGTATCATGGCTGACCCTGCGCTCTGACCCCATCTGCCTAACATGCTGGGGTATGCGAAGAAATTAATTTCACTGCGCTCACGAAGGTCTTGAAGTGCAGAAACAATATGAAATCATTTATTTGTAATATTAGACGTTAATATCGACCCATAAGTTCATACGTTTACTGATGAAACGCCACGTGATTGGAAACAAAACGGTTGTGCCTGAGTCTAACTCAAACAACATTTTTTGGGTCAGCTCAGCCGAGATCTGTTCCTCATACACACTTACACACCGTGACCCTCGTACAGACGTGCACTCGTCTTATCAGAGCCTTATCAGGTCTTGTGCAAGTCTGACAGATAAGCGCCGTTAAACATCTGCATGCTGTAAAGCGACAGAGTAACAAATGTTCTGTTCCCTGACATTCCGTCCTGTCTGGTCTGGATGTTTCACGCATGTTTTTCTCACCCTGCCCTGTGACACGCATGTCGATGCATGAGTGTGTGACTTCGCGCATGTGTGGTCGAGTGTGTAGAAGGTCAGGGCGCCCGTTATCTCAGCCACTGTGTGTGAGAGACGTGTACTTGCATCTCTGAGCCGTGACGGTGACGATGGAAACACCACAGGGAGCTTCCTGGGATCTGATAAAAAGATCATTTGGCCTGTCCTGATCCCAAATTACAGGTATAAATGAGCGCCAACTCTATAGTGCCTTGCGTAAGTATTCGCGCCCCCTTGAATTTTTCCATTTTTTACCTTGTAACTTGGGATTTTATGTCATGGATCTAAACAAAATAACATGTGTTTATAAGTTGTGATTGCTTAAATGTTCACCCGACTGGGATAAAGGAGGAATTAGTCTGTGAAACAGTTAAGAGTACAGTGATGCTACCACCACCATGCTTCACAGGATGGTGTTCTTAGGGTGCTGGATGACCACACTGGCTGTTTTTCCACTGCATCCTAGATCTGAATCCTTGTTCTGGTTCATTTTCCACCAACTTGTGAGATGATGTAACCATGACAGCAATATAATCGACTGCATCCTCACTATGCCGACAATGCCAAGTGCGGCTTAACGTCGCCCGACCGGTTGATCGGTTTGAAGTAGCTTTTTTTTTTTTTTATTAACGGTGAAATCATTTGAACAAGTTCTAAACAATTTGCTCAATTTTTATGTGGTTTATGTGGTTAGCGCATTTGCCTCACGCCTCCGGGGTTGGTGGTGGAATCCCGACTCCGCCCGGTACTCCGGGTACTCCGGTTTCATCCCCCGGTCCAAAGACATGCGTTGTAGGCTGATTGGCATTTCCAAATTGTCCATAGTGTGTGAATGCGTGCTACGTGGTCTGCGACGGGTTGGCACCCCTGTCCAGGGTGTCCACCGCCTTGTGCCCCGAGTTCCCTGAGTCTCCGTGCTCCCCTGTGACCCTGTGTAGGAGAAGTGGTATGGGAAATGGATGGATGGAATCTTCACCTATGCTAATGCATATTTCTAAGAAAGTGAACCCTTTGAAAAGCCTGAAGTTGTTGTAAAGGTGATTATAAAGACTACTATATCCAAAGTTGAGACAAAGTACTCGGTCAAGGTCATGGTTATATTTGCTCTCGTTCATTAAATTAAGAAGAAATTGCGTTTCTTCATCTGTTCAAACATACAATGAGTGTCCTGAATTCATGTCCATGTTTAGAGACATGAAAAACTGTTCTGTTTAGGTTTTAAAAAAAAGAAAAAAAAAAGAAAAAAATCAATCAGGTTTTTTTCCACATCATCAACAGTCCAACGTTTCCACCTCAGACTAACTTTTAAGTGTTTTTCTTTTCTTTTCTTTTCTTTTCTTTTCTTTTCTTTGGCAGTGTGAGAGGATTTTCCTCTCAGTTTTCCTTTTTTTTTTCACTTTGAATAAAAGAACTGAATGGAAATCCCCACCGAGGTGTGTTAACTTCTCAAACGGGTGTAATGTGTTAAAAGTTTTATAAGAATCTGAGGTGAACTTCTCGACGCTCGACGTGTCGGGTCTGAGAGGGTTAAGTGATTCTGCTTTTTTTAAAAGCGTTTTTTTTTTTTTTTTTTTTTTTTACAGAACACGCTTAAATTTCGAACAGCTCCTCTTTTCTCCTCCTCTATCTTCCTTTCATGCCCATAAGTGTTGTAGATGCAGACACGATAATAAGTCTTGATCTTACACGTAGCAGGTATGCGATGCAACTGAGAAGCTGGAACACCTGCAGGTTCTTGTTTTATTGCAGGTAAATCACTATCAAACAAGAATGCCAGTTAAAGAGAGACGGAGTCGAGGGCAAAGGTTTGTATTCCCCAATGGGTATAAAGGGAAAAATGTCAAGACAATATTCCAAAGTAAAAGTCAGCAGAAAAATAGATTTTAAAAACCTTCTTGGTCTCCAGACCTGACTAACAGGGGAAAGTATTCCAGACAGAAATACTGGGGTCTGAACATCATGTCTTCAGAAATTACAAAACGAAAGTCCCTTTTAAATCAGATTCTGAAAGGGAGACACCGTCTTTGCACTGATATTTTGATTTCCTCAGTAATAATATCCTAATAATCACTAACTGACAGTTTTCGCTACTTCGTGAAGCAACATCCGTGTCCTGAGGTTGTACAAACTTTTGCACTTAACTGTAAATGTTGGTGTTCCACAGATTTAACCTCTAGAGACAGCGTGAGTAGATTTTAAGACAGATATACAGTACATACAGTAGAGGGCAAAAAGTCTGACACCACGTTGAAAATCTGGGATTTAAAAAAAAAAAAAAAAAATTATTATTATTTTAAAATTGGAAATAAGCAGAAAGTTTTTTTTGTTTTGTTTTTAGAATTTTTAAATATTTAAAACAAAGAAATTCAATGTTCAATATCATGAATATTATCTCACAAAAGTGAGTACACCCGTCACCTGTGTGTGAATATTTGATGATATCTTTTCGTGTGACGACACTGAAGAAATGACACGTTGCTACAATGTAAAGTAGTGAGTGTACAGCTTGTGTAACAGTGTCAATTTACTGTCCCCAAAAAATAACTCAACACACAGACATTAATGTCTAAACCGCTGGCAACAAAAGTGAGTACACCCCTAAGTGAAAATGTCCAAATTGGGCCCAATTAGACATTTTCCCTCACTGGTGTCATGTGACTTGTTAGTGTTACAAGGTCTCAGGTGTGAATGGGGAGCAGGTGTGTTAAATTTGGTGTCATCGCTCTCACACTCCCTCATACTGGTCACTGGAAGTTCAACATGGCACCTCGTGGCAAAGAACTCTCTGAGGATCTGAAAAAAATGAATTGTTGCTTTACATCTTGTTTGATGTCTGATACGGAAATAAAAATGGCAACGAATCATTTAGGAGCCAAATGAGTCGAATGGTCTGACACGGTCAGTCACTTTAAAACAGAAAAGCATCAGATAGACATAGACAAATGTCCTAATCGCACGTTCTGCTCCACTGTCCTCCTTTCATGCACGTAAGTGTCCAAAACATGGAGACAATGACTGCAGATTGATTTGACGTGCAGTGAAGATGCCGATTGGACAGATACAGAGGTGAGCTACGTGTCCTGAGGAACACGCGCTCACATTCCAGAGGACGTCTACATCTCATCTCGTCCATCAGTGTGTACCGTTTCCACCCTCAGGGACATCCTCCAGCTTTTTATCTCTTTTTCTTTTCAGGGTGGGGAGGGGTAGAAAGGGGGCGCTGGAGCTTTGGGAAGACGGTGTGGTAATTTATGGCTCTGTTTATTTTTTGCTTGTTCTCTGTCCCTGGTCTCAGAAGGTAACAGGGAAAAAAAAAAAAAAAAAAAAAAAGGTATTGACCATTAAGCGGTAATGTGTTTCACAGGACACACTGTGATGTTGAGAAAAAAGAAAGAGTTATAAAAAGCTGTCGGTGGTTTCATTACGGGGATAAATGGCACACACCTTTAGGAGCAGCGCTGCGGAGGCAGGACAGCCAATTAATCCCGGCTAATTCTACCAGGAATTGTGCGTGTGATAAAGCGTGAGCCTGAAACTCTGAGATTTATCCGTTCCCTGAACAGATTAGGCCCTCTAACAACACCTGCATTAGGGGTTGAGGAAGGAAAATGATTTGTCATTCTAATAGCCGGCGCTCGCGGCCTGTAGATTTACGAGCCAGCTCAAGAAAGCCGAGGTAGCGGAGTGGAGGATTGTGGGAGAGCACAGGCGATATCCAGGTGTGGGTGCAGGCTCGACCTGCCAGGTATGCAGGTGAGGTACGTGTCTGGGGAAACACACACATATACACCTACACACATAGTGCCGATCTGTTGCGTCACGCTCAGCGATCCGCATCTCCTCCACTCTGCCCGTAGTTCCGCCAGTACGACCTGCTAATTTTAGCCACTCGTCTTATCCTGAGTTTCGTAAGGAGTGAAATGATCCAAATCTGGCCATGCGTGTCAGGGCCACAAACACATTTATTCACGTACAAAATAAAACAAAGTATTTCACCAGCGGGGTGTGGGGGGGTTGCACCATGGCTGTACAATGAGAAGTGTGTTGCACAGCGTTAGGTTTTCCACCAGCGATATCCAATATCAACAGGACACACTGTGTTTATGGTCATGACGGTCTTCTATTAGCTAAAGAAGAGATCGTAATTAAACATCAGGAGTTTGCAGGTACACTGGTCTTCAGAAAACTCAACAAGAATCTAACAGAGAGAGAGAGAGAGAGAGAGAGAGAGAGAGAGAGAGAGAGAGAGAGAGAGAGAGAGAGAGAGAGAGAGAGAGAGAGAGAGAGGGACGGAGAGAGAGAGAGAGAGAGAGAGTGACAGAGAGAGACAGAGAGAGGGACGGAGAGAGAGTGACAGAGAGAGTGACAGAGAGAGACAGAGAGAGAGACGGAGAAAGAGTGACAAAGAGAGGGACAGAGAAAGAGAGAGAGAGAGAAACGAGAGAGAGACAGAGAGAGAGAGAAGGAGAGAGAGAGAGACAGAGAGATGGAGAGACAGAGAGACGGAGAGAGAGTGACAGAGAGAGAGACAGAGAGAGACAGAGTGAAAGACAGAGAGAGAGAGTGACAGAGAGAGACAGAGAGAGAGAGATGGAAAGAGAGTGACAGAGAGGCACAGAGAGAGAGAGAGTGACAGAGAGAGAGACAGAGAGAGAGAGATGGAGAGAGAGAGAGATAGAGATGGAGAGAGAGTGACAGAGAGAGAGACGGAGAGAGAGAGAGAGCAACAGAGAGAGAGACAGAGAGAGACAAAGAGACAGAGAGAGAGACAGAGAGAGACAGAAAGACAGACAGAGAGAGAGAGAGAGAGAGAGAGAGAGAGAGAGAGAGGGAGAGAGAGAGAGAGAGAGAGAGAGAGAGAGAGAGAGAGAGAGAGAGAGATGGAGAGAGAGAGAGAGAGAGAGAGATAGAGATGGAGAGAGAGTGACAGAGAGAGAGACGGAGAGAGAGACGGAGAAAGAGTGACAGAGAGAGGGACAGAGAAAGAGAGAGAGAGAAACGGAGAGAGAGACAGAGAGAGAGAGACGGAGAGAGAGAGAGAGAGAGAGAGAGACAGAGATGGAGAGACAGAGAGACGGAGAGAGAGTGACAGAGAGAGAGAGAGAGATGGAGAGAGAGAGAGAGAGAGAGAGAGAGATGGAGAAAATGAATTCAGCTGTTTTCTGTGTTTTCACTATGGATTGATGTCACAATTTAAAAATAAATAGATGATAATAAATAAATAAATAAATAAATAAGGACCTAATGGTCTTAGTGGTTAGCACGTTCGCCTCACACCTCCAGGATCGGGGGTTCGATTCCCACCGGGGCCATGTGTGTGTGTGTGTGGAGTTCGCATGTTCTCCCCGTGCTGCGGGGGTTTCCTCCGGGTACTCTGGTTTCCTCCCCCAGTCCAAAGACATGCATGGTAGTCTGATTGGCGTGTCCAAAGTGTCCGTAGTGTATGAATGTGTGTGTGAGTGTGTGTGTGATTGTGCCCTGTGATGGACTGGCACTCTGTCCAGGGTGTACCCCGCCTTGTACCCCATGCTCCCTGGGATAGTCTCCAGGTTCCCCGTATCCCTGAAGAAGGAATAAGCGGTATAAGATGGATGGATGGATGGACCTAATGGTGAACTGTGACTGATCCTAGACAATTTTCATGGATTTTTAACCTTAAGATTCCAGGTGAAGTGCCTTGAAATGCACAGCGTCATTCGATGTGTTGACGTAAAAGTCAGGGTCAATAGCCGATAGCGTTTAGCTTACCTCACTAAGCCGTACGTGACAGCTAGTACCATGGATTTTTATAACGTTATAAAGCCTTTGTTTGTAACGACTGCTTCAAGACGCTTCCTGTGTGAAAAAATTAACGGGTCGTAGTATTCAGGTGTGGTTTTGTCCCGTTCTTCTAAACATATTGTCTTTAAATCTTGTTCAGTTGGATTCGAGTCAGGTGATCGACTGGGCCGTTCTAACGCCGTGATTCATTTCTCTGAAACGAATTGAGAGTTTCCTTTGCTGTATGCTTTGCATCGGTGTCCTGCTGGGAGCTCCACCCACGTCTCATCTTCATCATCATCCTGGTGGATGGCAGCAGAATCTTCTCAAGAATCTCCCGGATAAGGGCTCCATTCATCGTTCCTTCAGTTATACGAAGTCTGCCAGTACCATGCGATGAAAAACTGCCCCACACCATGACGCTTCACCTCCAAACTTCACTGTTGGTGTAGTATTTAAAGGGTGATGTGCAACACCATTTCACCAGACGACACTCTCCACTATTTCATAGGCTTGTCCAAATGAGTTGTAGCGAACTTGAGCTTCGACACGCCTTTTCTTTAGTAATGGAGTCTTGTGGGGTGAGGGTGAGCAGTGGAGTGCATCGCCTATTGTTTTCTCTGTGACGATGGTACCTGCGGCCTCCACGTGTTTCTGGCGCTCTTTCCGATTGGCCCTTGGGTCTTGGGCTACACTTCTGACTATTCTTCTGACTCCCTGGTCAGAAATCCTGCGTGGATCTCCTGTGCGTGGCCGGTTGATGACGGAGTGATGTTGCTTCCACTTGTGGATAACGGTCCCAGTGGTGCTCACTGGAAGATTCAGAAGTTTTGAAATACGTCCGTATCCGATTCCATCAATATGTTTCACGACAATGAGGTTGTGAAGGTCTTGGACGAGCTCTTTGCTTTTACCCATCATGAGATGTTTCTTCTGTGATACCAAGCTAACGAAAAGTCCTTTTATAGTCCATCAATTTACTCACCCAGCTGATATTCATTTGCACAAACAGGGGGTGTAATTACTTACAGATTTCAGCTGGTTCCTTGCCGTACCTTGCCTCGGAGAACTGCTTTTTCATAGCGTGTTCGGTACTTTTTTCCCGTGTCATTCCACTTTATTACACATAACTTTATTTATGGACTTTAACGTTGTGAATTCTTTATATGTGTGGATTTCTTGAGTAAATACTGATGCCTGGTGAAAATTTCATGGGAATAACCTCACTGGAAATATATTTACTGAGAAAAATGTTGACATGTTCAGTACTTATTTGCCCCCAGTGTACATGTCATGCCGTCATAGGAAAAATGAACATCAGCATTGCGATGCAACTCCACTACATCACGCCCACACCTCCCCTTAGCTGCTTATTTTCCCATAACAGCATGCCCCTAAGCGTTTTATTTCTTACACGTAGAGGAGAATTATATAACTCTCTGTCCTCGTCCTCGCGTATATTTCATCCACCCGCACGCGTGTGTGCATGGATAGCATGACACATGACAGTGTGTAGAAGTCAGCGTCGATAGCTGCAGAGCCGCTAGAACGAGTGTGTCACGCACATGTACAGGCGCGGCCATGTGCTGCGTGTCAGGAGAGAAAAATGTTCTCCGGCGCAGTGAAACAGAGCAGGCTGAAAACCGCCGATGCATTCCCCCTCCGTGCACCCCACCTCACACCCCCACACGCCCACCCACACTCCCCCACGCCCAAATTCCCCTTCGCATGCAGTGTGTTCCCCTCCACTAGCCAACCGTCCAACTGCCCGTCCCCTCCTTTCCTCTACTGATTTTCCCAGAACCTCATTTTTCCTTCTCGAGCTGCGACTTGACTCAGTCTTTCTCTCTGGAAAAAAAAAAAAGAAAAAAAGTGAAAGGGGAAAAAAGTAGGAAAGAACCCAGTGTTCGGTTTGGTTATACCTAACTACACTCAGGTGGAAAGGCACCACGGAGGAACGAAGTGTGCAAAGGTTCAAATGTGTCATTAGTCATCTCACACACACACACACACACACACACACACACTCACACAAACACATCCTGAATTTAAATTTATGAGCACAAACTTTCACCTAAATACACTGTGTATTGGAGCACATCTGCATTGGCGAACATCTGTGTGCATGTGTGCGCATGTGTGTGTGTGTGTGTGTGTGTGTGTGTGCATATGTCTCTGTGTGTGCGTGTGTTTCATATTCCAAAAAACAAAAACAAAAGAAAGGTACGTGCCAGTTCTCAAAGTGAACCCTACAGCGAGGGATAACTTTCACACACGTTTGCTTTTTATTGAAAGATTTAGAAGAAAAAAAATCGTTTTATTTACTTTCGGCGCATATATCCACTTCAGGTTTACACCTAAGGTTTTATTATTATTATTATTATTTGGACTCAGAAAACACGAACCAAAAAAAAAAAAAAAAGCATGCATGACGTTGATAGGAGAAAAAAAACAAGTATTAAGACACTATATTAAAAATATCGATATGTAAAGGCTACGTACGGGCGTCTGTGGATCAGGTGGTAGAGCGAGTGGTCCGCTAATCGTGGGGTTGGAGGTTCGATTCCCCGCCCACGTGACTCCACGTACCGAAGTGTCCCTGGGCGATACACCGAACCCCAAGTTGCTCCCGATGGCAAGTTAGCGCCTTGCATGGCATCTCTGCTCCCATTGGTGTGTGTGAATGAGAACCAGAGTAAAGTGTTATATAAGTGTGCCATTTAGATATATATATATATATATATATGTTCTCATGCAAATTGCACCTGGTGTCATTATAAACGGAGTTGCCATTGGTTGAGAAGTAATCAACAACTGGCAAACATCTTGAAGGTGAAGGAGCTTCCTATGGACAACATTATTTAACAAAACTCGAACGGAAAAAGCTACAGAGCCATCGCTAAGACCTTAAACATCCCAGTGACCTCAATGAAGCACGGTGGCGGGAGCATCACGATGTGGTGCAGGTTGAAGGAAACATGAACGATGTAGCGGGATATATCAGAGGAGAATTGAATCTCATGGGTCAAGAAGACGGACAAAGAGACAAGAAGATTAGAAACAAAGAACTCAAGAAGGCCTCGCATGGCCTAGCCAATGCCCCGAATTGAATCCCATCGGGAATTTCTGGAGGGTTTGAAATTGCGAGTCTATATCGGAGACACCCTCCATCGTATCAACCTTCTCGATTTGCCGAAAAGAACGGAAAGAGATTGAACCACAAAAAGCTGATTGATTCTTACTCTACAACAGCAGCTTTGCCAAAAAAAGTTCTCACGTTGGTCATTTGTGGTGACTGAATACCTTTTTCCTTATCAGTTTTGTCCGTAAAACAATACATTTTGTTTATGATTATGAATACGTACTTCAGAGTAAATAATAATAATAATAATAATAATAATAATAATAATAATAAATTTAAAAAGTGTGTAAATTAGAATTTTTTAAACATGATATATGCACTGGAAGTATTTCAAATAAATTTTAGTGCTAAAATTTTTATTTTTAATACTTCTTATAAAATTTATCATCTCATTTTATGGTATTTAAAAAAAAATGATATGTATTTCCTAATTTTCCATTTACAGTATTTATTTATTTTTATTTTGACAAAATTTATTTGCTAATTTTAAATATTTATTATTCAAATTGTCACAGAATTGATACTCTATAGTGTAGTACTGCATTTCAACCGATATTTGCTAGAATATTTTGGGTGTGTGTGTGTGTGTGTGTGTGTGTGTGAAACCCACAGAATGCCTCCCAGCTAATAGTTGCACATTCGTTTTTATTGGTTTGGTTTATTAATACAGTGGTTATTTTAGCCACAGGGGCTTTCACAGACAACACAAACAAGAACAAACAAAAAGTTTATAAAACTATAAACATAAAATATAGCTTTCTGACAATACAATACCTCTGGCTCAGTCTCTATTTATACAACGCAAGCATCTGGCACACATATAAACACAGTGGTGCTAATACATTTGCAAAACTCTGGATATCTTTCTTTCTTTATAAAATGATTTATATACATTTTTTTTTCTTTTCTTATTATTCTTTCTTGCGAATAATTACCACTGGTAAAATAATGACCACCTTGTACAACAGGGAGAAGGTGATTGGCTGACCACAGTAAGAGGAAATAAACACTGTTGAAATGAGACCACTGAAATACCACGTGTTACAGAGTTACAGAGTTCAGTCCTGCAGCGGAAGTGCCGACGGTTCGAGCAGGTCGCTAGGGTTCAGTGGTCTGCCTGCTCGCCACCACCGAGATACAGAGGCAGGAGGGAGCGAGACCGGGCCTCGTCTCGTTTCAGTCACACTGCTGCCTCGCCAAGAAGTGAGGAAAGAAAGAAAGAGAGAAAGAAAGAAAGAAAGAAAGAGATCTCTTGTCTCAAAGTTGAACTTTGCTGTATCGGTGGCTACGATCAATAATGAAGCGCGCAAGAGGAAAGGAAATGGGACAGGACAGAAAAGTAGAAAATGAAGGAAAGTCGAAAAAGAAAAGAAGTCTGTAACGGGCTTATATTGCACCCTTATTTATACCTCGGGCCTCATTTATCAGTATTTCAGTAGCGCTGCTTTACAAACGCTGACTTTCACGTCCGCGCGTGCGTGTACTCACGAACGTCTGTAAGCCGTAAAATGACCAGAAGTGCGTTCGCAGAGCTTTTTTTTTTTTACGATTAGCCACTCCCACAAAACTCCATCAAAGGCAAGAAAGCGCACAGAGAGCTCAAAGCGACTAGCGACCAGATCTCTTCCGCCTTTTATAGGGCGCCATTACTTTTGGCCTAGTGAAATCGCCTTCGTTTACCGTATCGATTATGTTCTGGAATCGCTTTCGGATCGAAATGAATAGACTGTGTGTGTGTGTGTGTGTGTGTGTGTGTGTGTGTGTGTAACTGATATAAATAAGCGATATAAACGTATCCGTTTGTAGAAAATCGCAGATTCGAAGATGATCAGGAGCAAAACGTAGGATTTAAAAAAAAAAAAAAAAAAAAAAAAGATGGTTTACGGAAATGAACACGTATCGGGTCTGATAAATGAAGCCCAACGTCGGTTGTAACCACAGAACTCTTGCGATTGGTCAGTACGTCTGTCCTGTCAAAGTGGCATTGCTCCAATAATCTGCAGGCGATTGACCTGTGGATCCTCCGCTCGCTCCGCAGAGGCTCCTGTATAAGTGTGACTACGGAATAATACAATTATTAGCAGCTTGGTCTACATATATTTACTGGATTTAAAGTACAATATACACAAGGTTCACATAAAAGAATAATATCTGCGTCATATCTCGTAGGCATGAGTACGTGTGTATGGACGTGAACGCGTTCTTCCTATTCTTCCTCTGGACGTCTTCCTCGACCGGCTTACCGGTGTCCATCGGCTGACCTCGTTTGGTTCAGTCCACGTGAAGGCAGCGTCGTGCGTCCCAGGACAGATGCTAGCACTCGGTCTGACGACTGGACAGAGACATCGGGCTGTCCAGGGAGAGACCGGTGGGAGAGCGGTCTGCGGGACACGGTTTAAACATGGAGGAGATGTGGAACGCCTGCGAACAAGACACGGAGTGAGCCGAGAGCACGCGCACGTGAAGGCGGAAAAACGTAAACGCGACGGCGGCGGTCTCGTACCACCCAGTAGGCGGTGAATCCTCCCTGCAGGAAGCCCGTGAGGACGTCAGACGGATGATGGCGGTAGTCCGAGATCCGGCTGAGCCCGGTGTACACGGCTAACATCACCAGCAGGAACTGCAGCAGAGGCCGTAACAGTCTCGCCCCGCGCCACGAGAACCGCGCCTGCAGATAGAACTGAGACACGCAGGCAGCACGCCGTTGTCAAATGGATGAGCATCGTACACGACGGATTCACGTGTACGGTCTTGTGTTCGAGGAAGTGGGTTTGGTTTCTCACGACCGCCGTGAAAGTCTGGGTTCGAGGAAACGCCTCGGATTTATTTGATTTAAATACATATACACGGCACAATAATCATGATAAAGAAAAGTTTCGTCAGTCAACTAATTGATGTCGAATGATGAGTGTACACGTGTGTATCCTGAGCATTACTGACTTGGATTTATTGATTATCTAACCGAAGAATAGGTTTTAATAATCCGACGCCTCTTTTTTTTTTATCGTTAATCCCATCACGAGAATGATTCCAGTACATCTGACTCTTCTCGGGATATTTTCACTCGATATCAGTTCGAGGTGTGCCTTCACACGAGTTCAGCACGCTGGGTGTGTACGTAATGTACTGTAACGGATATTTCCTGCACAAAGATATTTCCTGCTGCACTTATTGTTGGTCTGCGGGAAACGTAGCCATTAGCTGAAACTGAATCCTAATGAGCACTTAACCACCCCACAACAGTTTATCAGCTCCACCTGCCATTCAGGTCAGCGGGTACGCGTGAAGCTGGATATGGTGTGTTGGCACGTCTTTACCACCGCCGCGGGTTCCGGTACGGCGCTGGACGGGCTAGAAGGGTGCCGATACTTTGGGATTTTTTGGAACGCGAGATTCAAAAGGACACCCTTTTGTCCTTGGCGGAGAGCCTGGCACACGGTTTTAGCGGGTCCTTCATCGGTTTTAACCCCCGTCCCCGTCCCCGTCTGTCCCTCCTCGAGCTCTCTCTGATCGGCTCTGTAGCGCCCCCGGACAGACCGGAGACGTGAACCCCTGAACGGAGGGGTGAAAAGAATGGAGGAAAACAGCCCGTTTCTGAGAGAGTCCCAAAATCACAGCCATCCCCTGACACATGACTGTCACAGAGTGCAGGAGGGAGGAAAAGAAAGAAGAATTGAGACA
>CM022774.1:7048719-7051219 GCA_012411365.1 Ameiurus melas
GCCTACAGCGGTGAACTCATCAGCGGAAGTCAGCACCCCCCCGAATTAAAGCTCAGCAACAGCTGTCGCTAAATATTCAGGATCCATCTTCTCTCTGTGTTTTTTTATGTGTGTGTGTGTGTGTGTGTGTGTGTGTGTATGCGTGACTACTCACAGCAAGGTAAAGCATTGTGTACATGGCGAAAGAGGCGTGGCCTGAGAAAAAGGACTTCCTGTAAAAGAGGAAAAAGAGGAAACCAATGAATACAGTGAAGGTCTCTCGTGCCAGCGGTCCCACCCTGACATCTGCAGATCATCACGTCCACGTCATGCACATCTGCTCCACATCGTCCGTCATGTTTCGCAACACGCGACAATTAAAATCCCCAACGTTCCTATTAAAGAAGCGTCTCCACGCTGTTCAACACGACGTGTTCAATCAATAACACACTGAAGTATGTCGCCTACAGTGACATACTTCACATATGAAAGAACAGCAGGCTGTACTTTTTATCCATTTAGAGTTGCATTTAATGTCGTGCGATGTATATATATATATATACTGCATACAGTCATATTATAGGTCTCTCTATCTTTCTCTCTCTCTCTCTCTCTCTCTCTCTTGCTCACCTGGCCTCCTCCTCTTCTTTCATGGAGCAGTTGCAGTTCACCAGAGCCACATAATCGCCCTGCGTGCAGTTCAGCGATGCGTACGTCAATTTGCACACCGCTAAGAAGTTGGGGCGGAGCCGACCCACGCTCAGCTTGGCCATGTTGGTCAGCGATTGGCCGATGCAGCAGCCGAACAGGAAGCTGCCCAGCTCTTTGTAGAGGGAGGAAATGTAGGGGTTTCGTATGAAGGCACGGGACTTCACGCGGCGGGAACGCACGCAGTAACACTCGGCCAGAGCGATCTGAAACACACACACACACACACACACACACACACACACAGAGAGAGAGAGAGAGAGTAACGCTTTAGACAAGCGCATTTTAAAATTTTTATTTATTTTTTTTTAGCAAAATGTCTTCCAAAATCCTTTCGTACGTCTGTCTAGATTGTATACGCACGGCCGGTCAGAAGTATGTGGACACCCGGCTGAAACGTTTCTCATGGCGGGTACGTTCTGTGATTCGTTTTTGTTTCGTTAGAAAACTAATTTCATTTACGGAAAAATATTCTGGTTTTAAACGGACGACTCGGAGAGAGAGAGAGATATTCCGAAAAGCAGCTGATAAGTGGTGAAGAGTCCTGGCTTTCTTTCAGGCAAACGCGATCGACAGGTGAGAAGACACGCCTTTTTTTTTTTGGCCAGCAGAAATTTTATTGGTGCTACACGCAACGTTTCGATTTCATAAACGCCGCGTCCGTGTTGAACGGGGGAAAAAGGAGGAACGGTGAAGAAAAGAAAAGAAAAGAAAAGACAACGGCGTTCTCTGAGTTCACTAGGACAATAACAAGGTTCCACAAACATGATGAAATCACATCAACATCCTTCAACTTCAGCAGCTTCCTTATCTCCTCGTGTCCCGCAAGGATCCATTTTAGGTCCGTTATTGTTTTCCCTTGATGTTGTATGCTTCCCCTTGGTAATATCTTTCAGAAATGTAATAATTCTGACCGCTGCTATGCTGATGATGGCGCTCAGATGGTGGCGCCCTTCCAGTCAGACCAGACACTAACTGCCCGCTTGAGATTCTGCTGAAGTGCCTTTGAAGACATTAAAAGTTGGACGGCGAGAAATGTTCTGCAGTTAAATGGAGGTCAAGCTGAAGACTTGTTTTTAGGCTGTCTTCTTCTCCTGTCCTGGAATATCAGGTGCTCCACTTGACGGTTCAAAGGTAAAAAATCCGTGCTGGTGTTAAGTCATGGCTAGACTTGGTTAAAAAAAAATAAATGGATGAGGCAACCGGGTTTTTTTTTTTAACAGGGTCTAGGAAGAGGGACCACATTTCCTCCCATTATTGGCATGTCTTCACTGGCTTCCTGTTAAGTTCCATTGTCTGGTCTTGTACCAAAATACATCAGTGACCTTCATCACCTTTACTCTACACCCAGAGCGCTCAGATCTTCTCAGATCAGCTGCTTTGGTCTGTCCCTCGTTGTCCATGCAGAGACGGTTAAGGGCCTTGCTCAAGGGCCAACAATGGCAGCATGGCAGTGCTGGGGTTTGAACCTCCAACCTTCTGATCAGTAACCCAGAGCCTTAAACATTAACCCACCACTGCCTCAGTTAGCAGGAGTCATACGGTACTTGTTAGTCTTGTTAGTATTGTTAATCTTGTTAGTATTGGCGCCCCTGGTTCCTGGAGTGGTGTAATATTGGAGGAAACGTACTGGATCTTATACTTTTTGTTCTTGATATACAAGTTTCAGATCACTAAGAGACGGCCAGCAGTCTATCATCTTAAACCCGAGCCATTTCAGCATCGCATGTCCAATAAAACACCAATTCATGAGTAAAACTGATTTCTGAAATCAAATCTATCTATCGGAATGCCGTGAGTACGTATCGGAGGC
>CM022774.1:7056219-7093719 GCA_012411365.1 Ameiurus melas
ATGTGTGTGTGTGTGTGTGTGTGTGTGTGTGAGAGAGAGAGAGAGAGAGAGAGAGAGAGAGTCACGGCGAATTCCAGCTCGCTTTCTCAGAAAACTCTTCCCCTCTTTTTCTCTCCTGACCTCGTTCGGTCCCATGCCCTCTCTCCTCAGAGCTCGACCCGCAGAGAGCATGGGATTGATCATTAACCCTCCCCTAATTCCCTCACCGCACCCTTTGGAACTGAGCCACACACACACACACACACACACACACACACACAGGCAGGGAAGCTCTAGGAATACGTGACTGTGAAGTGTGCACAACATAAATAACACAACATTTAACTTTTACTTAAAACCCACACACACACACACACACACACACACTCACACACCGTCTGGATCAATACAGTAGAATGGACTGGACGTGGATTTTGGACGTGGATTCTGTAAGGAATAAAACACTCGTGTGTCGAGGAAACAGAATCCCTGACACGGCGGTTGGAATGAAGTTACTGTCGTGTTCAGTAGCCCGAAGTGGAATCATTTCCTGTAACATGTCCTGAAGTGTTTTATTCCTCTCGTACCACAGCAACGTGTCGGTTATTTTAAAAAACAACAACAACAAAAAAAAAAGTTGCACTTTTTATCTGTTTATAGTTACATAGGTCATGTCCATGAAACAAGGCCGCTCCTGCTATCATTCGCACCGGATGCATCGTTTTTCTCTCTTACAACGTGAAAACACACACACACACACACACACACACACACACACGAAGTCTGAACTCTTCTCTCCTGAAGAGTGTCCTGTGACAGAGAACGGTTTGTTTTCAGGATATTTTGAAATTTGTCTCGGATTACGACTCACGGTTCCGCCCTCGTCCATCGGTTCAGGCTATAATATAATCACGGGGGTATACAGTCGTCCATGTTTCCATCTTCAGTGGACTCGTTCAACAAAGACTTCATATAAAACCATAAATGGACTTCCTTTTACGTTCACACTATCCGTCGTGACCCAGACGAGGACGGGTTCCCTTCTGAGTCCGGTTCCTCTCAAGGTTTCTTCTTCGTATCATCTCAGGGGGGTTTTTCCTCACCACCGTCTCCACCGTCTCGCTCAATAGGGATAAACTCACACACTTAAAATCTCCATCCTGTGTTTATATATCTCTGTAAAGCTGCTTTGCGACGATGAACTTTTTTAACTTAATTGAATTGAATATAGGGCACATGGTGGCTTGGTGGTTAGCATGTTCGCCTCACACCTCCATTGTCCGGGGTTGGATTCCCGCCGTGTGTGTACACGTAAACGTGTACGCAAAGAAAACTTAAAACCGTATCAACGTGCGTGTCCCTGTGTATGAGCCGTTACGACGGAAAATCTGACCAATCGGAATGAAGAATTCATGTGTGTGCATCGTTCCACTACTGTTATGCTTTTGTTATAAACGAGGCATAACGAGGCAGCGTCATTATTCACAGTCACGTGACACGACGAGTCACACGTCACACGCTGAGAGGAAAAATCCGAACCGGAAACAGCCTACAGCGCACGTCTTCGGACTGCGGGAGGAAGCCGGAGTACCCGGAGGAATACCCCGAAGCACGGGGAGAACATGTAAACGCCGCAGACACGGGGCGGAGCCGGGAATCGAACCCCCGACCCTGTAGGGTCCACTAAGCCATAGTCGTACACGAATATCTCAAGGACAGACACACAACATACAAGCGGACGAAGCGGGAGAATAAGAGAAGCACTCTATACGTTAGAACCGGGTGCAATCCCTTACACACGTGACAGCAATGAATGAAGGACCGAAAGATTTAAACGGATTAAAACATCAAACCGGAAAGTAAATAAACAAACCAACAAAGCCGAAGACCCAGGCCCCGCCCACACTGTATCCGTATTCATACACGAGTATGAATGTTATTTCATTCCACGGTTACTCCTCTACCACGAGTATCCTGTCCAGAATAAAGTGACCGAGAGTCTCTGAGAGAGAGAGAGAAAGTCCTCCTCGTCTGTTCAACGCATTTTAATGACAAAGGAAACATTTATTTATTTATTTAACAACATCAAGGGAGAAATAAAGTTTTATAACCGAGTGTAACCGGTATTCGGAGTAATGAGCCGCGTTCCGCCGTTAAAAAAAAACAAAACAAACAGAAACAAATTTTAGGAATAGATATGATATATGTCAAGAAAAAGAGAAAGACGCAAAGAAAAGCAGAGCTGGAGAGAAAGAAGGAGAGAGAGAGAGAGAGAGAGAGAGAGAAACAGAAAGAGAAGTGACAAACATGTCTGCTTTGAGTCAGATCCCTTATTCAGTACCACTGCCAAGAACACCACATGTTCCACAGAGCACTTCTCTCCTGACCTCGTTAAGCTCTCTGTGTGTGTGTGTGTGTGTGTGTGTGTGTGTGTGTGTGTGTGTGAGGGGCTCTCTGATAGACTATCTGATAACATCTCTGCACTACCTGCTACGGTTCTGTCGTTCATTAAAATGGAAGACAACGAGCCTGCTGAGGAAAAACCACTGCCCTGGGGCAAGAGAGCCGCCTAATTCCATTATTTATCGAATGCACGGGAATAAATGAAGTTCTATAACCAACCGATACGATTTCAGGCCGCCGGCCATTTCTCTGTAAACTGTGTACAGCGGGAGGAGGATCAGTTACTCGCAGATCATCAGCTACTCGTGACGTAGACCGATGACAATTGTTTGTAAAGTGACGGTGAACACAGTCAAGTTCATACAGCCGTGGAGTCAAACAGACTAGTCTGTGACGCAGAAACAGTCCGAAAGTTTATAAAGTGCGTTTTTACAGCTAATTTACAAAAAAAAAAAAAAAAAAACGGTTCGTCGGTTTTTACTCAATGTAAAAACTCGTTGTAAAACTTTGCGTTGTAAAGTTGTAAAGTGAAATAAACCTGTGGACGTTTATGGAGTGAAATATACGTGACTTTATCGGAAGCAACATTTCGCAAACTAGCTGTAAAGTAAAGCGCTAACTGTCTGTAAAGTAAATCAAAACAAATACCGGGTTGTAAAGTGAAACCGACCGGCAACTATAACGTGCGTAAGAACGTAAAGCAGAGTAATAACTGTTTTCAGAGCGAAACTAAACTGTAAACATAGTAAGAGTTATTAAGTAGCGAGAACAAATTCCTGTAAAGTGAAACAGAACTTGTTTATAAAGTAAAAATGAATCGACTGCTGTTCGTAGAGCAAAATATATCAGCAATGGTTTAGAAGGTGAAAAAAAAACAACCGATAATTGTTTGTAAAGTAAATCAGACAGATATTATATTGGAAAGTAGATCAACAGTTGTTTGTAAAAATCAGACTGTCGGTATTTTAGTCAAATCGACCTACACCTGTAAAGTAAAGAAGTGTAAAGTAAAATTCTAATTTAAAAAAATGAACCTCAACCGCTAACGATTTAAGCTAGTTGTAAATGAAAACAAACACATAACGGTTCGTGACGGTAAAATCAATCAGTATCTGTTAATAAAGTAAAGCAGAGGAAGAACTTTTTTGTAAAGTAAACCTGAACAGTAAAGTTCATCAGTTAAACAGCAGATAATAATGTGTCTAGTAAAAGTAATAAAGTTCACCGTGAAGTAAATCAGGCAGTTTTTACTAGTAACAGTTTGTATAGTCAAATCGACCAATCACGGCTTCTAAACCGGCTGCAAAGTAAAACGGCATATTCTTTCATACTGTAGCTTCTAAAACGCAGTCCCTGTGCACCTTTTTAACACTTTATCCATTCATCCAAGAGCAGAATTTCCATCAGGAGGCGCTTATCGAATTGAACCAGGTGTTCGAAAATGACCAACGGCAGTAATCTCTGTGAAACACGAACGCTGACACTTTTGGCGGTTTTCCAGTACACGGTAGTGAGAAGGACCTTCACACCTGGTTATCAGTACAGACTCAGTTAGCACACCTGTAGTGTAAACTGGAGTGGACCTCACTTTAACCACTTTAACACTGGAGCTGTTCGAGGGCCATTTCGCCACGTAACCTCACTCGCTTCTTGTCATCTGATGCATGCAGGATACTTTCCGCTAAACTTAGCCTCTATATATATAGAGAGAGAGAGAGAAAGAGAGGGGCTATTAGTCCACATGTCAGACCCAGCTGTTAGAGAAACCGTGCGGCTGGTCAATGTCAGAGTGAAGAGCTGGCATGGCAGGACATACTCCTACTGAGAGAAACAAAACAACATGTGCCCTAAAACACAGCCCTGAGGTACACCGCTTGAGAATCCTGCAGAGTTCAGCTGCATCCTTAAATGCATCTTTCTGAGTTGAATGACGAATATTAGATGCAAAACTGTCAGGCCAGTGCTGTAAGTACACTTCACTGGGTTGGGCTTTAACAGTCAGGATAAGCTTTCCTGACACGTCTCTGTTAATGAACGTCGCCGCAGGACGTCTTTAGTAATGATGACTGATTCACTCATCGTCGTTATGGTACAAATTAGGTTAAATTAGCTTCAATTATTAGATTAAATTCGCTGTACGCCTCATTTTAATCAAAAAATAAATAAATAAGAGATTGTTTTGAAACTGTTGTAGGGGGCGTGGCCACACATGTTGTGCCTTATAAGTGTGCTAGGAACTCATTGCTTCTCTGTTGTTCTGAGATCCAATTTCGAACAGGCTATGTGACGTAAACAAGGATTTATTAAAATGATCTACGCAAAAATAATAATAATTATAAAAAGTTTTTCAATGAAATTCATAAATAAACAAACATTTACATTTGAAGCACAAAGGAAATGCAGAGCGGATTTCTGAATTTTTAAGTAAAGTTTTTTGGGTTTTTTTTTCAGAAGGTTCGAATTCTTAATAATGAAATGACATTATTGAAACTTTTTTCCGACAGAATCGCGGCCGTGTGCAGGCAAAAGTCCAAGGATCAGACGATACAGGAAAAACAGGAATAAACACAAGAAAGCAGAAAGGTCGAAAGCACTCAGGAAATAACGCTGAGAGTTGTTAATTGTTAAGATGGCTAAGACCACGCCAAGAACGCCAATGACTGAGCTGTTTAAATGCACAAAGTTCACTGAAGATAAACAGGAAACAGGTGTGTTAGTGGTTAGAGAGTTACGTGTGTCGTAAAGTCCGGGTTGGAATCGGGTCAGGACGAGGAGTGGTGGCTCATGGGCCAGCAGAGGACAAAACCGAATGTTTTGAATGAAACGTATTTCAGCAATCAGAGAGAGTCCCATCCATCCATCCATCCATCTTCTACAGTTTACTCCTTGTTCAGGGTCGCGGGGGAACCTGGAGAAGATCCCAGGAAGCATCAGGCACGAGGCGGGGTACACCATGGACAGGGTGCCCAGTCCATCGCTTGGCACACTCACATACACGTCAGAGAGAGTCACGTTTTAAAATTCGAATGGATTTTTCCGCGTTCACAAAGTCAATAATTCAGATTCAGATATTCAGAAACCTTTATTCAGGTTGCTCAGAAAAAGACAAAGCCATTGCAAGTCTGGATTTAGAGACTAGGGTTCATTAAATTAAGACACACCATGACCAAAAGTATGTGGACACCTGATCATCACACCCGTATAAGGTTCTTCTCCAAACTGTTACCACAAAGTTGGAAGCACACACATGTATAGAATTTCTTTGTATTTCACTTCACTGGAACTAAGGTGCCCAAACATGATCCAGCATGCACAAACCGAGCTCCGTGAAGACACGGTGTATGTGAAGGTTGGAAGAAGGTAGAAGATCTCGAGTGTCCTGTACAGAGCCCTGACCTCAACCCCGCTGAACACCTTTGGGACGAACCGGAACTGGAGCCTCCTCACATCGACATCAGCGCCCGACCTCAACCTCACTAACGCTCCCGTAGCTGAACGAACACGAATCCCCACAAGCCACGCCCTAAAATCTAACAGAACGCCTTCCCAGAAGACAGAGTGGAGCGCGTTCTAACACAAAAAGTCGAATAACTACTCGGAGAGCTTAAATCAGATCCAAGTCATGATTTTCCGCCCATGGCTCATAGAGTACTGTAATATCTTTTCTTTTTCTTCTTTTTTTAAGCACATTTCTGGCAACAACCTTCACAATCTGGCTCCATGCACGTCTCTGTGTACATACTTCTGCATGCTAGCACTCGCACTAAAGCAAACTGTTGGACACAGCCAGATAGACCAAGTCGTAGTCACAGCTAATGGCCTCAGCGTACTTCAAGCGGAGACGACGTCCGGCTGGCTTCCACGTGCGAAGGTTTCTCTCGCTGTGTCGTGGACGTACACGCTGCATGATCAAGCCTCTAACTGGTTCGAGAAACACACCAGATTCTCTAGCAACACCTAGACGTCTGTCTTGACTTGACTATGAACTGGAACTAGACTTGTACTTGCGTATCTATCTATATATTCAGAGACTCGGACAGCCACGTGGACGTTGGTCTGATGCGTGAATCAATCAATTCAGTTCAATTCAATTTGATTTGTATAGCGCTTTTTAAAATAGACATTGTCTCAAAGCAGCTTTACAGAAATAGAAACACGGTATACAGATAATGAAGGTGCGGATTTATCCCGAGCCACTGAGTGGCGACGGTGGCGAGGAAAAACTCCCTAAGATGTGAACCCTCGAGAGGAACCCGACTCAGAAGGGAACCCGTCCTCATCTGGGTAACTAAATAATCGTTTCCTTGGACTTGAAAGCAGCTGACTTGAAACTCCACTTGGACTTGAGGTTAAGTGCCGTGACTACAGCGCTGCTTCTACTTCATGCCCTTCAGGCAGTAAATAATACTGAAAACAGTATTGACCTTCACCGAACACACAATTTCGCCTCTCGGTTTCTTGAGGAAATTTACATGCCTTTATAACGTAGTGACTCACTACGAGCCAAGATGAAGTTTTTTGGGCTTTTCGCACGTTTCTACAACTGAGCCTTGCTCAAGGGTCCAACAGAGGCGGCTTGACAGCACTGCGATTTGAACTCACGACCTTTTGGTCACAAGTCCACCTTCTTACCTTAGCCTTCGATAGGTTTCGCTGCCTATGTCAGGTTTTAAAATGAATTTTTGTTAGACTATTCCCTTCATTCTTCTCTTCCGTTGGTTCAAGGATGAATATCAGAGCCAGATGTGTGATATTAGAGTTGAAGTACACTGTACAGCGCTGCCAGGCATTGGCCAGGCTCAGAACTCTGGCCTCCTCACTGCACGTACTGTTACTGAAAGCCGATAGGTTGTTATAGAGATCGTGCAAAACGCGCTGGAATCATGTGACTTTAACGCGCACACACACACACACACACACACACAAAAAGAAAAGAGCACGGAATAGATTTTCTGCGATCGGTGCTAGATTACAGAGAACTGGGTCGTTCAGGTCCAAAGATGTTTCCGATTGCACCACAATGTGTCAGGACAAGCCGATCAACTCCCGCACGTGAAAGATTGAACCTTCGCAAATGAGCGTCACCCACGGTATTAATCTAGCCTCGCACTGAAGGTGAAATCAGGGAGCCGAACTGGACCTCGTCTCAGACTGCAAGGAAAAGACCAAAAAAAAAAAAAAAATGGCAGAAGAACGCTTAAGGTTGTAAAAAAATAAAAATAAAAAATAATAATAATAAAATGAAGCAGGAATGGTCGCTCCACATGACAGCTGTGATTATAACCTCTCAGCAACCGCAAGCATCAATTCATCATGGTCTCGTGTTCAGTGTGTGGAAGGAGAGGCCCGAGTCGCAGAGAGACACTGCAGTAAGATTAACGACTCTCACTGGCGAGCCGGGTTTATCTGAAGCGCACGGATAATGCACCTAAAGCGCAATGAGAGACAGCTGGGAGTCTCTTCACTCATCGTTCATAAGTCGGGCCGAATCAGTGATATTGACTGGGCTGCGTCCTACAGGCTGAGCCATTAGTGTGTGTGTGTGTGTGTGTGTGTGTGTGTGTGTGTGTGTGTGTGTGTGTGCGTGCAGTCCCGAAAGATTGGAGAAAAAAATGGCAGCGGTTTGTACACAGAGTGCCGTCCTCTCTCACTTCACAACAAGCCTCTGAACCGACCGTGTCCTGTCTCGCGGAGGAGCGGAGAGAAGACAGAGAAAGAGAAGAGAAGAGAACAGAAGAGAGCACGAGGATGGGGAAAGAAGAACAAGAGAAGGAGAAGACAGAAAGGATGACGGACCATCAGAAAACAGAAGGAGAGGAGAGAGCGGGAGAGACGGCGACACGGAAAGATAAAAAGAGAAGAGAAGAGACGACGGAAAGAAGCCGAGCGGGCGAAGAGAACGGAAAACAGGAAAGAAGGGCTGAGAAAAGACAAAAAAGAGGAAGAGGAGAAAACGCAAGACAGAAGAGGAGAGAAGAGAGTAAGAATGAAGAAGAGTGTGTGGTGAGAGAGAGAGAGAAAGAGAGAGAGAGAGAGAGAAAAGAGGACGCATGTGTCTTTAAGAGAGCGTTCTGTTTCTAATTCACACTTCAGTACACCATAGCGCAGAATGAGGTCACCACGAATCACGAACAAAACAAGAGGAGAAGAGAGAGACAGCGAGAGTGAGACAGGCAGAGAGAGTGAGGCAGAGAGAGAAATACAACCTGCACTGTAAACTGGGCCCCAACTCACCATCACGTCAAATCACACACACACTTTTAAAAACTATAATAAGTCAAATATATATAAGTTTAAAGAAATAATTTTTTTATTTTTATTTGTATAAATGTAAAACAGCGAGACGGAACGTCACCTGTCGCACAGCGCTGCACTGAAAACTGTCTCACTTTCTCAAGCAGAGAAACTGCTCAAATCCTGAGCACGTGTCATCAGTGTGAGCGCAGGGATGTTTTATTCGGCTCAGTTTTCCACGTCTTATTCGACCCGAGACGCAAACACGACACACAGAGAGGCCGAGTGCTAAATGACTTCCTACTCACTCCAACATTACTACCACAAAACCCCAAGCAGTTATTATATAACATGACACTCATACGTGCTCTTCTAATATATCAAATAACACCAGGATCATCCATCCATTCATCCATTCATACATTCATCCATCCATCCATCCATCCATTCATGCATCCATCCATTCATCCATTCTTACATTCATCCATCCATCCATCCATCCATTCATTCATTCATCCATTAATCCATCCATCCATTCATGCATTCATCCATCCATCCATTCATCCATTAATACCTTCATCCATCCATCCATCCATCCATCCATCCATCCATCCATTCATCCATTCATCCATTCATCTATCCATCCATCCATCCATCCATCCATTCATCCATCCATTCATCCATCCATTCATTCATTCCAATCCATCCATTCGTCCATTAATACCTTCATCCATTCCAATCAATCCATCCATCCATCCATCCATCCATTCATCCATTCATCCTTCATTCATCCACATCATTCATCCATCCATTCATCCATCCATCCATTTTCTCCTTCATTCATCCATCCATTCATTCATTCATCATTCATCCTTCATTCATTTCATCCATCCATCCTTCATCCATTCACATCCATCCATCCATCCATCCATCCATTCATTCATATTCATCCATTCATCCATCCATTCATCCATCCATTCATCCATCAATCATTCATCCATCCATTCATCTTCCATCCATTCATCCATCCTTCATACATCCATCCATTATCCATTCTATTTATCTATCTATCTATCTATCTATCTATCTATCTATCTATCTATCTATCTATCCATCCATCCATCCATCCATTCATCCATACATTCATTCATCCATCCAACCATCCATTCATCCATCCATCCATCCATCCATCCATCCATCCATCCATTCATTCATTCATCCATCCATCCATTAATACATTCATTCATCCATCCATCCATCCATCCATTAATACATTCATTCATCCATTCATTTTCCATATGGCTTATCCTACACAGGGTCGCGGGGAGCCTGGAGCCTCTCCCAGGGGGTCAACTCACAATCTCACACATTCACACCACTACAGACAATTTGGAAACGCCAATCAGCCTACAGCGCATGTCTCTGGACCGGGGGAGGGAACCGGAGTACACGGAGGAAACCCCTGAAGCACGGGGAGAACATGCACACTCCGTACACACAGTGTGGCGGCGGAATGGAACCCCAACACAGCAGAATAAAAAATAAAAAAGGTTTATGACACATGTTTTGAAAACTGAAATGTTTAAAAACTTGTTATATTACACAGTGTAAAACATAACAGCGTACTGCGAATAAGAGTGTGTGTGCATGTGTGTGTGTGTGTGTGTGTGTGTGTGTGTGTGTGTGTGTGTGTAGAACAGCAGTGGTGACTTGACAGTTCAGGCTCTGGGTTACTGATCGGACGGTCAGGGGATTCAAGCCCCAGCACTGCCAAGCTGCCTCTGTTTAACCCTCCCTGCTCCAGGGGGCGCTGTATCATGTCTGACCCCAACTTTCTGACATGCTGGGGTAATGCGAAGTAAATATGTGTGTATATGTGATTAATAACGACTCGTTAACGTACGTGAAAGTTAGATGCATTCTGACAGCTCTAACAAACAACAAATCAACGCTGTCCTAACAAACTTTCACACACACACACACACACACACACACACACACTCACACACTCACACTGTAAACTCCGTCTCGCATCACCACAGAAACCACCAGTTCCACTTCCACAGAGCTCCACACACACGCCACACACACGTCAGCCAGCCACACGTACCACAGAGGCGGAGCTGCAGCTCAAGATCTGGTGTAGGACATGACCACAGTTGACACTCAACCAAGTGACCCACACACACACACACACACACACACACACAACCTGTGATTATACAAGACCACACATCTACTCCTTGGCCCAACAAGAGCTGTATTTTGCAAAAGTAAGTGTGTGTGTGTGTGTGTAAGATACATTCACAACACGATGCCCATTTTTTGGACATTGTTTGTATAGTCAGGTGTGACACCGCTGTTACTGTCCCATTTTTTTCTACTGTCCCAGTAGAGCGCACGCGGGCCGTGATCCGCCATGCTGCCTGCGAGCCCGATTAGTTTCGAAGACCCAGACGCTCGCGCTTTCGCCGCAGACAGGCGGCCGCAACGGCGCAGAGCACACACTGCTTCTCCCTCAACTCGGAGGATATGATGCACAAACGCTCTCCCTTCAGAAAGACTCCGCCAATCGAAGGTGGAACGCCAGTTGCGCCACCCACTGGCAAGCAGCAGTAGCATCAACGCCGACTGGCGACTTCACAGTACAGCGACCGGTGACCAGCGACAGCGACTCAGTCACACGACTAGCTGTAGGGGGTTGTTTTTTTTTGGTCTCATTAACTTCAAGACAGAACAGAGAGGCAGGTGAGGGAACGAGTGTTTATAGCTGCTATAACGTACGTGAGAACAGGAACTGACTTATTTCACGGATGTTCCACGACATTAACCGTAACGTGATATGAATAAAAACTCTGATATGCCATTCGGTCCATCCATCCATCTTCTATATCGCTTATCCTTCAGGGTCACATCGATCAGACGTCCTTTCCACAGGAAACGGACGCTCATTAATGGACTAATGGACTGTTTCACCGCGTTAAGACTTTTTTATGAAACGTCTTCTGTGAGGAACCCTATGAAGGACAGCCGGGTGAACATCCAAAGTTTTTGCTGATGATGCCATTTCGTTGTGGAAAATGCTGAACCGCTGAGATAAATTCATTGCAGGTGCACGGATAACGCTCGGTGCAGATCGTCGGAAAGCAACCGCCCAATCAGCTCCTGATTTTGGAGAGTACGCCGCACGGATCCTTCTTTCGGTATGCACGATGAGATCGTTCTGTTCTAACTCCAATCACATACAGCAGTCCATACAGGATCTCGCAGAGGGGGGGTTTTGCGTTTGTTGCGACCAAAAATGCTCGATTTTGCTGCGGCTTCCTTCTAAGTTTGTCGTGCAATTTGCAGATTTTGTTTGTTCTGGAAACGGCGAAATCGCACGAATTTTCCTTTTGCACGCTCGTTCGCGACGATGTTCGTCGGTCAATGCGACCGTTTTGCTGTACTCGTGTTCTCAAAGAGGGCTTCGGCCGAACCCGAGTCGAGATGACGTCACATGACATCCTCTGTAATGAGGTTTCCGTGTGATTCTGCGTTCCCGTCTACGATCGCGGAATCCTGGAGGGAGCGGCGAAGGTACGCTTAGTGAACTGCTTGTCTCGTAGCGGACACGTTTGCTTCCGTATTCGTGTTCTAGGTTTCGCGGGCTTGGTGGTGCACCGCTCATGCTGCTGAGTGATATATATACGGAAGAACTGGTTTGGTCCGACGTTCCCTGTTATTATGTAAAGAACGGAGATTTCGATATGTTGCTCAGCCTTTTAGTCAGAGTAGATCATACTACAACCATTCAGAGGGTCTGTTTTAGAAGAAGGAGTAGGCCAGGTTTTCATTTCAAGTTATATACTCTATCATATTGTACTGAATCTTGAACGTAAAGCCACCAAGTACAAAGCCGTAATCACTGGGTTAAGCGGCTGGAAGTTAGCCGGTTCTAACAATTACAATTAACACGCTCGTGAAATCGGATGCAGCTCATTTATGCAACTCGGGATAGTGAATAAACATGTGTCGTGGTTATTGCACTCAGTGTTGCCTGATTAGAGACTTAATATGCTATGCCATGACTGAACGCCGTCAGAGAGGCCTGCTGCCTCTCAGCCAATCAAATAAACGAGAGGAGGCGGGACTTACACACCACTATCTCCCCTCCAAAAATGATGCCCCACGAAGACCATAATGCTATAATTATCTGTTTATTCATTACAGCTCGAAAAAGAAATATCATTATAGTGTATTACTATTACTATACTGCGGCAGTATTTTAGAAATACAGCTTGTGTAGCAGTGTAAATTTGCTGTCCCCTTAAAATAACTCAACACACAGACATTAATGTCTAAACCGCTGGCAACAAAAGTGAGTACACCCCTAAGTGAAAATGCCCAAATTGGGCCCAAAGTGTCAATATTTTGTGTGGACACCATTATTTTCCAGCACTGACTTAACCCTCTTGGGCATGGAGTTCACCAGAGCTTCACAGGTTACCACTGGAGTCCTGTTCCACTCCTCCATGACGACATCACAGAGCTGGTGGATGTCAGAGACCTTGTGCTCCTCCACCTTCTGTTTGCGGATGCCCCACAGATGCTCAATAGGGTTTAGGTTCTGAAGACATGCTTGGCCAGTCCATCACCTTCACCCTCAGCTTCTTTATCAAGGCAGTGGTCGTCGTGGAGATGTGTTTGGGGTCGTTATCATGCTGGAATACTGCCCTGTGGCCCAGTCGCTAAAGAGAGGGGATCATGCTCTGCTTCTGTACGTCACAGTACATGTTGGCATTCATGGTTCCCTCAATGAACTGTAGCTCTCCAGTGCCGGCAGCACTCATGCAGCCCCAGACCATGACACTCCCACCACCATGCTTGACTGTAGGCCAGACACACTTGTCTTTGTAATCCTCACCTGGTTGCCACCACACACACGTGACACCATCTGTGTCCTCACTTTTGTGAGATACTGTATATATATAAGTCGTTATATCATACACTTTCTATCAAACTGTCAATCAAAGTAGAGTGTGCTGTTTTATGACCCTTTGTGCTTCCCTGGCTGTCATTTCTCTAGGTAATCTAATTTATGACCAGGGGTGGGGGTAACCCTATCGACTGTATCAGGGGGTCAATCTGGCCCCTGTGTGTCTGGGCAGTGGTGGAGAGGGGTGTGTGGGGTGTAGCCCCCCTAAAAAAAGGTGTTTATGTTAACGAGTCTGGTTTTTGGAGAGGTGGAATACGTCTGAAAAGTGTATCAATGGTTAATATTGTGTTACTGTGTGGGGGTATTTCGTTTGTGTAACCACTTTGTTCAAAAAACCCTATCGACTGTATCAGTGGGTCATTTTGGCACCTGTATGTCTGGGTCGTGTCCTTCCTTTCCTGGGGGTGTGTGTTTTGTGTATTGCAGGGGATCTCCCCCAACAAATGTGTTTATATTAATGACACTGTTGTGAAACATGTTTCTCCCTGAAAGAATCGTGCGTTTTTCTTTCAACTACAAACAAATTTTTGGGAAATGGTTCGCCAACGAAGATACTTACACAGATACTGTCGCTAAATACATAAGACTTTGTCTATGCTTTGACGTCCCATGTCCCCGCTGGCTGACAGTCAAGTCGTGTACATTTATGACCTCTGGTAACTCTGATCTGAATGTGTGTCTTTCCTGGAAGTTGTCTGTCTGAGACAGACAGAGAAGTGTTATTTCTGTGGGTTTTATTTTGCTGATCAGAATGCTTACAAATGTGTTCATGTTTATGAATTTAAGAGAGAGCCGCGCGTCTCGGGACTTTAATAAAGATTAAGACGTTGTAGCTAAAACACAGAAGAAACTCTGCAACACTCTGTTACAATGTCTGCTTCGAGAAATCCTAATACCCCTAGAACAACGCTGTGTATTCACCAACAAGGGGACCTGATGACACCAGAAGACACCCGTTTCTTTTAAAACATCATCTTTAAATGTTTCTTCTACCTCCTAAACAACCCTCGGACTTAAGAGACGATCCTTGGAGTTGTTGACGCCCTGCTCAGGGTTAAACACCAATGTCTTTACAATATCTTCACGGATAAATCGTCAAACTAACATCTTGGGTTGTTTTTTTTTTCTCAGAGCAGAAGTCAAGTCCTCTCTCTTTTCATCAGGTCCTCTTGTTGGTGAAATACACAGCGTTGTTCTAGGGGTATTAATATTTCTCGGAGAAGACATTGTAACAGATAGTCCGACCATACCTCACCAAACAGGCTACACAGGTACTAGTCCAGGCTCTTGTTATCTCTAAACTGGACTACTGCAACTCACTGCTTTAAGGCTCCAAGCCAGCTCCATCAAACCCCTTCAGATGATTCAGAATGCTGCAGCGCGCCTTGTCTTCAACCAGCCCAAGAGAACACACGCCACACCCCTCTTCATCTCCCTCCACTGGCTTCCCGTAGCTGCCCGCATCAAGTTCAAGGCCTTGATGCTCACCTACAAGACCTTGTCAGGAACAGCACCCTCCTACCTCAACTCTCTTCTGAAGGCATACATTCTTTCTCGCAATCTGCGATCGACTAGCGACCGACGTTTAGTAGTTCCCACTCAGCGAGGCGTAAGGTCCCTTTACAGAACCTTCACGCTTACCATTCGTTCCCCAGTGATGGAATGCTCTTCCGATCTCAATCCTGACTGCAGAATCTCTCACTATCTTCAAAAAACAGCTAAAGACCCACCTCTTCCGTGAACACCTAACCAACTCCTAAAAAAAATATATAAAAAAAAAACCACAACGCACTTACACCTCTACTCTGTGCACTTTGCTTCCTCTGGAACTCAATGAATGGATCTTGTATAGTAGCACTACTTGTATTGTTCTCTGCTTGATATATCGCTTTGCTTATTTGCTTATAAATGAATAAATATAAATTTAAATGTATAGTTGCAGAGTTTCTTCTGTGTTTTAACTACAACGTCTTAATCCTTATTTAATCCCTGAGACACGCAACTCTCTCCTAAATTCATGAACATAAACACATTTGTAAGCATTCTGGTCAGCGAAACCCACAGAAATAACACTTCACTGTCTGACTCAGACAGACAACTTCCAGGAAAGACACACATTCAGACTTAGACTATATATATATATATATATATATATATATATATATTATGATCCAGTAATGACTGACAGCAATGACGGTTTTATTATTGCCACATTGTTCAACTCTAATCGAATCAAACATTGGGAGAATATCATGAGCTGTGATTAAAAAAAAAAAAAAAAACGTTCATGGTTATCGCGATTTGGAAACTTCAGTGTACGCTGACGCTTGCTTACAGCGTGCGTGTTACCGTGGTTGCCCTGATTTACCAGCTATTGGTCACCGTCTCTCCGTCTGCATGTTTCGACCAGACAACGGGCGCCTTTGTGGAAAAGTCCGGAAGCTAGAAGAGATTGAATATTAGCTGGCGGTGATTGGGATCTGAGCGCCACCCCTCGCAGCGCTGTGTGAGAGGGACTGATGGGAGATCGCTTGCCACCGGGTGTTCTGTTTAGTCTGCCCCGATCTGCTCGGGACAGACAAATCACACCAAGAACAAAGATACGACAGAGAGACAGAAAGAGAGAGGGGGGGAGAGGATAAGGGCAAGAATCGAAGATAAAGACCATCCTTCACATCACTAGTAACCCTATCTCTCATCATCTGAGGCTTCACACACACACACACACACACAGATTTAATGTTTGGAGGACGTTGATGCCAGGGGACGCATAAGAGACAGACAGTGCTTAGGAAACTTCCCGCTAATTTAGTAAGCTAGGCGTTAAGTCGGCGCCTTCTGTGAGGCGCGGTGAAGTGGGTGTGGCCTCTGTATTTCAGACCCAGTCCAAGGAGGCGTGGCTTCTGTGCCTCAGTCACAGATTGGGAGGTGTGGCCTCTCACTCCTTATCTGTACATTTTCATGTGAATCACACGGGGCCACCCTGAAACAGCCCTAAATCCCCACCGCTGGTGGGTTTTATATGAATGTATGTTGCGTACATGGAGTTTTTGATCGTGTATCAACACGTACACATCATCTCATCTCACACACCTGGCGCCAGTTCCTGGAAAAGGTCAGCATCTCTGCCAGGCACTTTACTTTCAGTTTTCCAGTTGGGAAAGAAAAGCTTCACACATCGGAAGAATTGTGTGGCTATGGGAGAAAGAAAAGGAGTAAAATAATGAGGCAAACAAAAGGTGCAGCTGAAGCGGGGGATAAGCTCCCGCATGCCAGAGTGACTCGAGTCGAGTCCAGACTTGTTTTCCAAAGTTGTTAATGCACACAAACATCTGCCAGTAAGGGTTTTTTTTTTTTTTTTTTTTTTTTTACAGCTCCAGACTTGAGGAATGTATGTGTGGTAGGACCTGAATACTTAAATGTTGTGAAGGAGATAAAAGGTCTGTCTGGTATCATTTGTCAATTTTCGTGGTTTAATTTTCGCAGAAAGACGCAATTTGATTGACATGATAGACCTTGTGTGGAGGGGTTGGTGGGGGGGGGGGGTTCGATTCCCATCTCCGCCCTGGAACCTTGCATGTTCCCTCCCTGTGCTTCCGAGATTTCCCCCAGGGTACTCCGGCGGTTTCCTCCTCCGGTCCAAAGACATGCCTTATAGGCTTATTGACGTCTCTAAATTGTCCGCAGTGCGTGAATGGGTGTGCGAGTGCGTGTGCCCGGCGTAAATCCCTCTGTTCGAAATCCGTAGAGTTAGCATACTCACAAAGTGAGTGACCCTACAGACCGCGCTTGTTTCCCGATCGCAAGGGGACATCTTTGATTTAACAAACCGATAACCTTCTGGAACCTTAATACCGTCTGAGTGATATCAATACGGCGATGTATCGGCCGAGTCTTGAGCGAGTCTTGAAGGCTTCACCCGAGGGGCTCTGACGGAGGCGGATCTTCACGCGCAGGGGGAGAAGGGAGAAATAAAAACCAGGGTGGGAAGAAGAGGGACCGTGTGGATCGAAGGCGGGAAGAGAAGCAGGAACCAGGCCGACTTAATACGGCAGAGTTCTCTGAGAGCTAAAGAACGTCGGCGTTGTAAACACACACGAACCAGGGGCAGATGCATATTTGCAGCACTAGTCAGGTGTCGGTGCAGTGAGATAATTGCAGGTCTTGGGCACTTTCCTGATGACTGGAATCCTCTCACTTGTCGTAGGGAGGAGACACGGCGGCTTCCTCTGCCCTCAGGTCCTCAAATCGTGTCCCCGTTGCAGGATGGCTCCTCGCATTCTCACACACTCAGCACAGGCCTCAGGTCGTGTCCTTGTTCAGACCTGTCTCACCGCTTGAAACGGGTTCTGGATCAGGACTAATCACCGAGTGTGTTTACCAGTACATTAATAATCCGATCGTTATCTGATTTCAGCCGATCATCCCGACAGCTACGTAAACACCACACTACGGTACTGACTACAATAGAATTAACGGATTTGAAGAAATCCGATCCGAGTACCCGGATCCGAACCCTAAAAGGAGCGTGCCGCTCATGTCAGTGTACACTGTTCATCTGCGGTTTTAAACATGCCGTGAAGTCGTGCAAAGGATCGACCACCGAGCCGAAAGAAGACATGCAAGTTCGGTAGAGAAGACGTTCATAAATGTAAGTTTCATTGACACGAATGAAGTTCTGTAGCGTGTAATTCCGGTAACAGCCACCGAGCGCGCCCCTTCAACTTAGGCCCTAACTTTCTCAACTACCCGTTCCTTCCCTGTCTACGCAGCGACGTCAAATCAAGACGACACCGCGAACAGTGTAAAGTACCCCTTCTCTGCTTTTAAATGAGTTTAAAGCAGTATTTGCAGACACGCTACCTGGTTAAATCTATAACACTGACCGTGCTCATCGCTGCTTCGAGGAGGTTGAGGTAGCTTGTTGCTAATGCTACTCGCTGTTGTCTACTCGCGCTGCAATGTAATAAAGATACAGAAGATAATTTCCCAAATTTCAGAACATCGAGTGGTGTGTATATATACATATATATAATCAGCCATACTTCCCATTTCCCCTCCCTTTTATTCAGCGACTTCTCACTTTTAGCACGATCCTCCCTCATGAATATTCATGAAGGGAAGAAGCGCACTTCATGTACGGTGCTTAAATTGCGTGTTTAGGCTTGTACGCCTAAATCATACCTAAAAACAGGTACAAGCAGCTTTATACATCTGGCCTTGGGAAAAATACTGTGTGTGTGCGTGTGTGTGTGTGTGTGTGTGTGTGTTACTGTTGTGAACCCATTCAAAGGGCAAGTAAGAGCAAATGTTGAAGGCATGTACAGAGATAATGATATGCCATCAATCTTTTTCTGCAGCTTGTCACAGTTGAGGTAATATCTCATTTGAAAGACACGATCGCAAGAGTTTAACCTCGACTGCTTTTTGACTCTTCGGACTACTGATTATAGGAGAGGGGGAAGTACGGCAAACATGCTAGCGTTCATAAAACGTCAAGAAGGTGAGACTGTGGGGATAGACGGAGTGGGAAGCGACGGTGCGAAGCCTCACTGTACCGCCTCTCTCAGACATGTTTATAATAGAGAGGTGTGGCTTTTTACCTCAAATTATTACCTGTGAACTAGACGTGAGTCAATGGTTGGTCGCCTGAGACGACAAGCAGACATGATAAAGATTTTGTGAGGATGCTTAGTCCTCAGTCCAAAGACATGCATGGTAGGCTGTCTAAATTGTGATGCGATGGACTGGCACCCTGTCCAGGATAGGCTCCAGGTTCCACGGGACCCTAAAGAAGGAGTAAGTTGTAGAAGATGGATGTTTATTTGAGGGGCGTGGCTTAGTGGTTAGCACATTTGGGGTTCAATTGGGGGTATGCGGAACCTTGGGGGTTCTCCTGGGACTTTTATGGTGAGAGAGAGAGAGAGAAAACACACTGAGTGAGCAACAGATCTGTGGGTGGAAACACCCTGTCGATAAGAGAGGGTCAGAGGAAAACGGTTCGAGCTACCAGGAAGGATATAGTAACTCATATAATCACTCTTTACAACTGCGGTGAACAGAAAAGCATCTCAGCATCAGACGAACAAAACAGCTAACCTTGAGGTGGATAGGCAACAAGAGAAGAAGACCACATCAGGTTCCACTCCTGTCAGCCAATAATTTTCTTTTTTCAATTAAAAAACAACGCATCATTCTTTTTTTTTTTATCCGTTTCTAGGTACTTTTAACGTTGCAGAACATCCACGAGACAAGGTCGTTCCTGCGAGGAGCTCGTCGTGCTACTCAGAAACCGCGACGTGTACGGTAATCTCTTCAGGTCTGAAGACGTGTCAGAAAACTCCTGGACATACATAATGGACGAATAAACGTCTCACAAGGCTTAGCATAAACCGCTGTTGTTACCTCAGAAAAGGCGACGTAGTAGAACGAGCGCGTACAGCGCTGTGGGAAAAAAAAGTGAAAGTTAATTATGTTAGAGTCAAAGCCAAAGGTCGTGTCGATCGCACCGGTCGAGTTGAGAGCGAGTGCGTAGGCAGTCTCTGACACGCTCAGACCTGCTCGTGACTCGCCGTCTTGCTCCTCACGTCAATGAAAACATAAACTCTGACACAGAGACACACCGTGAAAACACACAAACACTCCGGTCGACTCCAGCGTGCCGTGGGTTGGGATGTGCGTCTGGAATAATCATTCCACGACGGAAACGGGGACAGAATGCGAGAAGGGAAACGGACGAGACATTTCCTTCTGTCCGGAATATACTGATCTCTGGGTTAGATGGAAGTGGAATTATTCTCCAGATCAGGTTCCCTCTCTCATTTCTCACCCTTCCTTACTCAGTCTCTATCGTCTAGACCTGCCTCTTTGATGTCTCGGGACTTTCCTGACCTTCCGACCACTTCCTGGCGTGATCTACTAAACCTACCTTAATGCAAATATCAGAGTCATATAAACATTTAAAGGTGCGGTCAGTGATTTATTTATTTATTTATTTTTTAAATCAGAACACTGTGACTAATATTAGTCAGACTTTTCTGCTCACGCTCCAGCAGCTTCGATGAAAAAAATATGGGCTCTGTTACCGGATGAAACGTCGTGGCACGTGATGCTATACACGGGAGACAAAAACACACGAGGTGGACCACCTGCATGCATGCGACCAATCAGGACAAGGAGGAGGTTCTACTCACCTGTCAGTCACGTTGAAGACGGATAAATAAACGTACTGGATGTGCCTTATACGGGAAAATAAACCATTGTGGTGGTCCTCTTCATAGACCTTGCATTGCATAGAAAAAATGACAACTTGTATGTTATGTTGGGTTTTTTTGGGGGGGTTTTTTTGAGGTATGAATCAAAAGTAATCAAGAAATCAAATATTTTGCCCCAGATGGAATGCGCTTCATCGGCACAAGTAACACCAGTGACCTCTGTGACCTCTGATCTGAACTGGGCATCACCTTTCAGGCATTTGATTCCTTACGAACCACAACAAATTTAAATTTAAGTGCTGTGTTCCCAGTTACACACACACACACACACACACACACACAGATTCTGCCAAGCTTGAAAACGAGAGCCAGCGCGGGTGAGTGATCTCAGAATGTCCGAGGGCCTTCGCATACAATGCACCTTGTTGTTCAGCGTTGTCCTCCGGAGGCCTGCGGCGCTTTTTACCAACACAGCAGGCATTTCTGAGACATTGGGAGCCTCGCTCGCTCCAGTTCTGCGGATGTATTAAAAGGAGGATCGGAATGCCACGGTATGAATACGCCATTCACGACCCACGCTAAACGCCCCGAGAAGACAAATGAACTGTAACGAGCTACGGAACGGCCATGTCGGTCTGGACGCACGGTACTCTCACGGCCGAACGTTTTTCACTCGTCTGACTAGTATATTCACGTCCACTGCATTGTGGTACGCGATCCTGCTACGGAGGAAGCCCCAAAGGCTTAGAGGAGATCCAGATGAGCTGGCTCAAAGTGCACTAGGTACGCCCTGGACCTAACGTTACACATCCGAACGGGGTCAACTTGGTTACCATTCGATTCCATGGAAACATTGCGCGACGGTATTAACGTCAGATGCTGAAACATTCTCCACGAAGGTCACAGGTTGTGACACAAAACTGACATTTCTCAATACAGTGGAACCCATGGAAATTCAGTGTAATGTGTCATCGCAGTCAAATGTCCGTCATATGAAGGCTATCTTCCCGTCATTTAACAACACGTCAGGGAAATGTTGATATTCCCATCGGCTCAGTGATGTTTCCTCTGTCATTGTTTACACTCTCTAGATAAAAGACTCACTAGCTATGTGCCAGATAGTCAAATTATTTGCCTCGGCCGTTCGCTTGCTTGCATGCTTCGGTAGCCACATTCCACATGTCGTCTAGTTCTCATGGCTTAAATCGCTGAGAAACAACAACGTTCTGATGCACCCTTTTTAACGTCCTCTTGCACCATACCCCCGTTTCCCTCGGGGTAATTCCTGTGGTCATATTCAGGGGGTGTTGTAATACACCATTGCTGCAAAAGCTACGAACTTCGAGTTTGGCTTTTGGGATTTCTGCCTTGACGTCGTCGCCTCTGGCGTGCTCATCGAGGATAAATCTCAATCCCAATGTCCATTGGTAAACGTGCTGTATAACTATAATGGAACTGAACTGAATCACTGCTGAAACTGAACACGTATTAGTCCCTTTCTCGAGTCCAAATCAGAGCAGAACAACGCCGCGGTCCAAAACATGTGGCATGTTCGGTTTCCTTCACGCAGTCGAGTCCATTCAGAGGCAAATCCCTGTCTCGGCGAGTTCGCTTGGAACGAGTCCGCATCGCTCAGACGCTCTCGGACCGGGGTTTGTGTTCTCACCTGCCTACAGAACCACGCCGATTTGAAGAACAACACCAGGGTTCCAATAAAAGCGAAAGCACGCTATTTAGACCGACGAATGGAAATCGAATCCGAGAGTCCAGGGGAAGTTAAAAGCAGTACTGAAAAGCAGACGTGTGATTAAACCGGCAGCGATGCTAGCATCTTGAACCCCACCTGACCGCGTACCATGCAGTCAACATTACGAATTATTGAGTAATTACACAATCTCAGCTAGTCATTAGAGTGAGGAAGGTACGTGCGGAGTTTAAGCGGTTTAACTGACTGCAGGTCGATGTCATCAGAAGTTCTGGCGAAACCGGTAGCTTATGTGACCACAAAAGAGAAAATAGAGGAAGTAATATAGAGTGACACTCGGCACAGTGGCATACAAGTAATGATCTTCTTCCTTTATAACGTCAATGGTCATTAGATCATGACTCACGTCTTTACTCGGTGTGATGGAGAAAGCTCCGAACTGCCTCCAGACTCACATTCTGCTTTATCGTGGTGAGCATGCAAATCTCCATACCATGTGGACTGATAAAAGTGCATCAGCGAGTCAAGACTCCAGACACCATGGCACTACGGGGGCACATGGGGCGAAATCACTGCAGCGCTGATGAAGGGTTTGGATGGCGGCCAACCAGCGCGTCAGCGAGGGTGCTTCCTTTCTGCTGACAGACCCGCCGTAGCGTTAGTGAGAGCTCGGTGGTCAAATCGGTGGCCTACAAACCAGAAGGTCGTGAGTTCAAATCCCAGCACTGCCGGCCTGCCACTCTTCTAATCCCTTGAGCAAGGCCCTTAACGCTCAGGTGTATCAAACGAGATAAACGTGAGTCGCTCTCGTTAACAATGCCGTTAGTGTAAAACAGTGTGCCAAGAGGCAGCATTTTATCATGTCTCTGTCATGGAGCTCAGGGAAGTGTATCAGACAGCGGTAACGTTACACAGACCTGTCGGTCTGCCTGGACAGGTTCCTCTGGGCTTAACAAACAACACAATTAAGACCAGGTTTTATTGACTGGGACAGAATGTTAGATTAACGAACCGACTACGTACCCGAAATGTCTGTGTTTCAGACCGTTTGTTTTTCTAATTTTGAGTAAAAATACGAAAGCGGTAGAAAGAGGTTGCCTGGCTGCTGAATTGTACTGGCTTATGTAAGCACACAGAGAGAGAGAGAGAGAGAGAGAGAGAGAGAGAGAGAGAGAGAGAGCGGGAAATTGGCACAAAAACACACCCGGAATGCTAACAACAACTTTCAGCATCTAAACAATAACAGACTTCATGTTGTTCAACTTCCGAATTTTTTTTCTTTTCCCCTCTCAAGGACAGGACAACAGCTTCCATGGATATGGAATGCAAAAGTTTGCACATCCTTGCTTCAAAAAAAAAAAAAGAGAGAGAGAGAAAACCGAAGAAAACGTTTACCCCAGTAAAAACGTTTTGTGGTGGTGTCTTTTTTTGTTTGCTTTTTGTTTTTTTTCGCAAGTCAAGTTTGACACGTGTTCCAGTCATGATCAGAAGTCAACAAAAAACGCAGGATAAAGTTCCTGTCCTTCAGTTCTCTTCGCCTTCACGTTTCGTCCATCGCCCTGAACACTTCTGCGAAACGTCAATCTTTTCTGTTTAAGATCGTCCTCAAAGCTGCCTTCCTTATCGCTCCTTTAAACTTCCCACGCGCCTTCCGTCTGTTTGAGGTCATTCCGCACCTACTGCAATAAAGCAATTTCAACTCAACTCACTAGAGAATGTTCAGGATGCAAACTTCTCAGCTTGTTAATTAGCTCGTTAACTCTCATCTGCTGTAATGGTCTGGTTAAAGGTGTTGTTACTCAGTCATAAACCGTACCATTCCTCGTCTCTTGGGTGATACCTGCGTCTTCCGTACCTATTATACCCCCTTTCACCTGGAAACGTGGATAAAAGGTAGCTTTAATAAGGTTTTAAGGTAGATAACTGCACTACAATTACCATGCAGAGTAGAGCTGTACATTACATGCACCCTTCTAAGTAGGTAAAAGACAGCCTACTAACTAAAGGTACAAAAGGTAGACCCTTAAGGGTACCGCCCCAGCAACAATGAATGGTACCAGCACATTTAGTACTCTTTTTTTTTTTTTTTTAAGACTACAGGTAAACTATCTAGCAACTGACCTTGCTTCTTGTCCCCCCCCCCCTTTGTTTACACACAAAAACAAATGGGTGCAAACTTTAACTTCTCAGTCAAGTGGAACTGCATACTAAACAGAACAGCCAAAGTGCTACAACCCATTTGGTTACCATAGTGACCATGGACAGCCAATTCATTAGCATTAATTCATTCCTTCATTCATTCATTAATAACCACATAGACAATACTTAGTATAAACAAATTTCCAACGTTGTTCTTGTTTTTAAATAAATAAATAAGTAAATAAATAAATAAATCTCATATGTTAGGTCTTTCAGGAGTTAACCGTGGTGTATAACTCTGCAACAGTGTAGGTTATTATCTTGTCGTATTATTATGAGGTTTTGGATGAATGAACTTTGAACTTAGCAATTTTTTTTTTAATTATTATTATTTATTGATTATTATTTTTTCCATTAAGGAGAAACTGAAGGATTTTTGTATCATTCGGGGGAAAAAATTGTTGTCTCAGTCACAAATCATGTCATGTCAAGGACTTTTTCATATTGTAAATAAACATCTAAGCAATCCGACTTAAAGAAGAAATAAATAAATAAATAAATAGATAGATAGATAGATAGATAGATAGATAGATAGATAGATAGATAGATAGATAGATAGATAGATAGATAGATAAATACGGTTCTGTAATGTAGCCTAATTGATGATGTTTTATTCTTATTTTAATTGTTTGTTTGTTCTTTGAATCATGCAACATGAATACGCATGGATCCGACCAACTCGTTCTTACCCACAATCAGACACAAGAGGTCCAAACCGACCAGCATCCTGGGGCTGGAGCTGTGAGCCCGGGTCACGGTTCGGTTCTGACCGGCTCCGGCTTTCCCGTTCTCCCGCAGCGGCTCCACGACCTCGGCGCCGTCCGCCAAACGCCCCTGGATCTCCAGGTCGCGCTCCTCGTCTCCACCGCCGCTGTGCCCGGTGAACTTCTCCATATTCCTCCTCAACCGTTCAATACACACCAGAAGCGCACGATCCCCTTCGTGTTCGGGTTGCTGTTCCCACTTGATTTATTCCACTTTCTTTTATTTTCTCTCCCACAGGTCTCAAAGTTCGGAGATCTTCTCTGAAAGTCAAGTCCTCTACTGCGCAGGATATCGGCTCATCATGTGGACAGAGAAATCCTGCTTTAACCGAGCGGATTAATCAATCACAGACCCCGCAGCCGGAGCCAAGCCCCCGATCTGAAGCCAGGACGCACTTTCCGTGTGTTTTTTGGGGGGAAAGTCGCCATCCTCATACTGGATTCAAGCCGGTCCAGGAGCTGTACAGGTCCGGTTACAGACAGAGAAAGCACACGCTGTTTAAAAACACTCCTCGGGAAAGAAAACAACACTGAACACACTCCCCAAACGAGTGCTCCCACATGGGAGCTTTTCCGTCCTTCACGAGGAAACTCACAGAGTGAGAAAAATTCTAAGTGTGTTTTGATTTGGAGTATTATTCCTCCCCTTACTCCTCCCTCTCTCTCTCTCTCTCTCTCTCTCTTTCTCTCTCTCTCTCTCTCTCTCTCTCTCTCTCCAACATAACAACACAATCACAATAAATCATCGGTATCAATAATAACACTAACTATAAAAATTCAGCAGTAATAATTCAGTATATATATATATATATATATATATATATATATATATATATATATATATATATATATATATGGGTACGTACAGGGTATGGGGTTTGTGGTGTATGACTGGGGAGTATGGGTACAGGGTATGGGGGTGTATGAATGGGGAGTATGGGTACAGGGTATGGGGGTGTATGAATGGGGAGTATGGGTACAGGGTATGGGGTGTATGAATGTGGAGTATGGGTACAAGGTATGGGGGTGTATGAATGGGGAGTATGGGTACAAGGTATGGGGTGTATGAATGGGGAGTATGGGTACAAGGTATGGGGTGTATGAATGTGGAGTATGGGTACAGGGTATGGGGTGTATGAATGGGGAGTATGGGTACAGGGTATGTGGTGTATGAATGTGGAGTATGGGTACAAGGTATGGGGGTGTATGAATGGGGAGTATGGATACAGGGTATGGGGGTGTATGAATGGGGAGTATGGATACAGGGTATGGGGTGTATGAATGGGGAGTATGGGTACAGGGTATGTGGTGTATGAATGTGGAGTATGGGTACAAGGTATGGGGGTGTATGAATGGGGAGTATGGGTACAGGGTATGGGGTGTATGAATGGGGAGTATGGGTACAGGGTATGGGGTGTATGAATGGGGAGTATGGGTACAAGGTATGGGGTGTATGAATGGGGAGTATGGATACAGGGTATGGAGGGCGTATGAATGGGGAGTATTGGTACAGGTTATGGGGGTGTATGAATGGGGAGTATGGGTACAAGGTATGGGGGGTTTATGAATGGGGAGTATGGGTACAGGTTATGGGGGGTTTATGAATGGGGAGTATGGGTACAAGGTATGGGGTGTATGAATGGGGAGTATGGGTACAGGGTATGGGGTTTGTGGTGTATGAATGGGGAGTATGGGTACAGGGTATGGGGGTGTATGAATGGGGAGTATGGGTACAGGGTATGGGGGTGTTATGAATGGGGAGTATGGGTACAGGGTATGGGGGTGTATGAATGGGGAGTATGGGTACAGGGTATGGGGTGTATGAATGTGGAGTATGGGTACAAGGTATGGGGGTGTATGAATGGGGAGTATGGGTACAAGGTATGGGGTGTATGAATGGGGAGTATGGGTACAAGGTATGGGGTGTATGAATGTGGAGTATGGGTACAGGGTATGGGGTGTATGAATGGGGAGTATGGGTACAGGGTATGTGGTGTATGAATGTGGAGTATGGGTACAAGGTATGGGGGTGTATGAATGGGGAGTATGGATACAGGGTATGGGGGTGTATGAATGGGGAGTATGGATACAGGGTATGGGGTGTATGAATGGGGAGTATGGGTACAGGGTATGTGGTGTATGAATGTGGAGTATGGGTACAAGGTATGGGGGTGTATGAATGGGGAGTATGGGTACAGGGTATGGGGTGTATGAATGGGGAGTATGGATACAGGGTATGGGGTGTATGAATGGGGAGTATAGGTACAAGGTATGGGGTGTATGAATGGGGAGTATGGATACAGGGTATGGGGGGCGTATGAATGGGGAGTATTGGTACAGGTTATGGGGGTGTATGAATGGGGAGTATGGGTACAAGGTATGGGGGGTTTATGAATGGGGAGTATGGGTACAGGTTATGGGGGGTTTATGAATGGGGAGTATGGGTACAAGGTATGGGGTGTATGAATGGGGAGTATAGGTAGAGGTTATGGGGTTTGTGGTGTATGAATGGGGAGTATGGGTACAGGCTATGGGGGTGTATGAATGAGGAGTATGGGTACAGGGTATGGGGGGTTTATGAATGGGGAGTATGGGTACAGGGTATGGGGGGTGTATGAATGGGGAGTATGGGTACAGGTTATGGGGGTGTATGAATGGGGAGTATGGGTACAGGGTATGGGGGGTGTATGAATGGGGAGTATGGGTACAGGCTATGGGGGGTGTATGAATGGGGAGTATGGGTACAGGGTATGGGGGTTTATGAATGGGGAGTATGGGTACAGGGTATGGGGTGTATGAATGGGGAGTATGGGTACAGGGTATGGGGGTGTATGAATGGGGAGTATGGGTACAGGGTATGGGGTGTATGAATGGGGAGTATGGGTACAGGGTATGGGGGTGTATGAATGGGGAGTATGGGTACAGGGTATGGGGGGTGTATGAATGGGGAGTATGGGTACAGGGTATGGGGTGTATGAATGGGGAGTATGGGTACAGGGTATGGGGTGTATGAATGGGGAGTATGGGTACAGGTTATGGGGTGTATGAATGGGGAGTATGGGTACAGGGTATGGGGGGTTATGAATGGGGGTATGGGTACAGGTTATGGGGGTGTATGAATGGGGAGTATGGGTACAGGTTATGGGGATGTATGAATGGGGAATATGGGTACAGGGTATGGGGTGTATGATGGGGGAGTATGGGTACAGGGTATGGGGTGTATGAATGGGGAGTATGGGTACAGGTTATGGGGTGTATGAATGGGGGTATGGGTACAGGGTGTGGGTGTATGAATGGGGAGTATGGGTACAGGGTATGGGGTGTATGAATGGGGAGTATGGGTACAGGTTATGGGGTGTATGAATGGGGAGTATGGGTACAGGGTATGGGGGTGTATGAATGGGGAGTATGGGTACAGGGTATGGGGGTGTATGAATGGGGAGTATGGGTACAAGGTATGGGGTGTATGAATGGGGAGTATGGGTACAGGTTCTGGGGATGTATGAATGGGGAGTATGGGTACAGGGTATGGGGTGTATGAATGGGGAGTATGGGTACAGGGTATGGGGGGTGTATGAATGGGGAGTATGGGTACAGGTTATGGGGTGTATGAATGGGGAGTATGGGTACAGGGTATGGGGGTGTATGAATGGGGAGTATGGGTACAGGGTATGGGGTGTATGAATGGGGAGTATGGGTACAGGTTATGGGGTGTATGAATGGGGAGTATGGGTACAGGGTATGGGGGGTGTATGAATGGGGAGTATGGGTACAGGGTATGGGGGGTGTATGAATGGGGAGTATGGGTACAGGGTATGGGGGTGTATGAATGGGGAGTATGGGTACAGGGTATGGGGTGTATGAATGGGGAGTATGGGTACAGGGTATGGGGTGTATGAATGGGGAGTATGGGTACAGGTTATGGGGATGTATGAATGGGGAGAATGGGTACAGGGTATGGGGGGTGTATGAATGGGGAGTATGAGAACAGTATTATGAGTACACAAATTTCAGGAGAAAATTAGTACCTTTACTTCATTACATTCAGCCATGTTCTTCTGGCAACATTGATTTTTATTAGTTCAGCTGATATCCTGTTTGTTTTGTTCACTAGAGATTTCTTCTAGCTCATTCAGTCCTCCATTGCCTGTCCAGTTGAAGTCATACTTACGAACATTATGAACGTTCATACTTATTAAACGTAGACTGCTGACGTCATAGCCCTTTGCTTCAACTTTGTCCTTGAGAAAACCAAAATGTTCATCATTACAAGATCTCACATCGATGTAGTGGTCAGTGGTTTGATTAGGGAGAAAATGACTCTCACTCATGCTTTGGACCTTGTGTTTGGTTAAATAATTTGCACAGTGCCCTCTGCAGGTCAAGTGTGCTCAAGACTTTTCTCTCACAGCTTCTGGAGCTTGCACAATAAGGTTTGGTAATAAACATAAATAGCCATTTTTAGTGAATTGAACATTACCATAACATATTTCAAATTAAAGATCTAACAATTAAGATACTTTCAAATAAAATAATAGGGTTCAGTGGCCACAGAACTCATTTTTTATTCTTATCATTTCTATAGTTGTATATAGCTTCTTTATTGTACATACAGTTGCATATTATTCTTACATCTATAGTTTGTCTAGATATTATAATGTTAATGATTATGACATTAAACTTATTTTATAGTCATTGCGGTTTTTGGCCTTTTCATTTGATCAGATTAACATAACCGGGGCAATAACCACAAAACCATGGATCAGTTTCGTGCCATTCAGGCATGTGATTGTACCAGCGTCCCACTGATCCATAGACTAGATATTAAGAAATGCACCAATAAATTTTGAACCTACATTATTTCAGGACATACAGTATCTCACAAAAGTGAGTACACCCCTCACATTTGTGTAAATATATGATGATATCTTTTCATGTGACAGCACTGAAGAAATGACACTTTGCTACAATGTAAAGTATTGAGTGTACAGCTTGTGTAACAGGATCAATTTACTGTCCCCAAAAAATAACTCAATACACAGTCATTAATGTCTAAACATCTGGCAACAAAAGGGAGTATTTTTGTTTAAAATGTACCCAATTAGTCATTTTCCCTCCCCGGTGTCATGTGACTTGTTAGTGTTACAAGGTCTCAGGTGTGAATGGGGAGTGTCATCACTCTCACACTCCCTCATACTGGTCACTGGAAATTCAACATGGCAGCTCATGGCAAAGAACTCTCTGAGGATCTGAAAAATAAGAATTGTTGCTCTACATAAAGATGGCCTAGGTCTATAAGAAGATTGCCAAGACCCTGACACTGAGCTGCAGAACGGTGGCCAAGACCATACAGCGGTTTAACAGGACAGGTTCCACTCAGAACAGGCCTCAACATGGTCGACTAAAGACGTCGAGTGCACGTGCTCAGCGTCATATCCAGAGGTTGTGTTTGGGAAACAGACGTATGAGTGCTGCCAGCATTGCTGCAGAGGTTGAAGGGGTGGGGGATCAGCCTGTCAGTGCTCAGACCATACGCCTCACACTGCATCAAATTGGTCTGCATGGCTGTCGTCCCAGAAGGAAGCCTCTTCTAAAGATGATGCACAAGAAAGCCCACAAACAGTTTGCTGAAGACAAGCAGACTAAGGACATGGATTACTGGAACCATGTCCTGTGGTCTGATGAAACCAAGATAAACTTATTTGGTTCAGATGGTGTGAAGCGTGTTTAGCTGCATCCAGGTGAGGAGTACAAAGACAAGTGTGTCTTGATTACAGTCAAGCATGGTGGTGGGTGAAGGTGATGGACTGGCCAAGCATGTCTCCAGACCTAAACCCAATTGAGCATCTGTGAATCAACCTCACACGGACGGTGGAGGAGCACAAGGTCTCTAACATCCACCAGCTCCGTGATGTCGTCATGGAGGAGTGGAAGAGGACTCCAGTGGTAACCGGTGAAGCTCTGGTGAACTCCATACCCAAGAGGGTTAAGGCAGTGCTGGAAAATAATGGTGTCCACACAAAATATTGACACTTTGGGCCCAATTTGGACGTTTTCACTTTTGTTGCCAGCGGTTTAGACATTAATGTCTGTGTGTTGAGTTATTTTGAGAGGACAGTAAATTGACACTGTTACACAAGCTGTACACTCACTACTTTACATTGTAGCAACGTGTCATTTCTTCAGTGTCGTCACACGAAAAGATATCACCAAATATTTACACAAATGTGAGGGGTGTACTCACTTCTGTGAGATACTGTATACAGTGGATAGATAGAAATCTACACACCCCTGTTACAATTGTAGGTTTTTCTGATGCAAAAAAAAAAAATAATTAAAAAAAATCCTTGGTTTAAAATGAAGCCAAGACAAACCATGTCAGATCTATTTCCATCTTTAATGTGATACAGCGAACAACAAAACTCAAGTGAATAAAATAAATAAACGAGAAAGGAGAAAATAAAAGAAAAAGAAAAAAACCTACAATAGCCTGGCTGCATAAATGCATGGAGTCACCAGTACTTACCAGATATTCCTGTAGCTCTTTAAATGTTAGCCTCCCTGATAGTAGATGTTTTCTCTTGTTCTGTTGCCAGATTTGAAGGGATGTCCTGTTCTGTTCTGGGTACTGATACCTTTCCACAATGTTCCTTTGGATCACGTACATGCTTTGTAAGCTCTTTTGCCAATAAAAAAGGCTTCAGCAGTCAGACGTCAAGAAATTCCCACACAAACAGATGATCTTTATGTGGAGTTAATCGTTGATGACATAAGTTTGAATGTGATTTGGTTAAGTCTATGATTATACCCATTATAACAGGGTGTGTCCACTCATGCAAGCAGGTTAACAGAAGTTCTTTTCTTCTTGCTTTTAGCTTGAATTTATTTATTTTTTTTTAATAAATAAAAAAAACCTGCTAATGTAATATGGGTGTATAGACTTTTCTATCCTCGGTATATGTTACACACACACACACACACACACACACACACAAACACACACACACGCTTTAGTGAAAAAAGCACAGAGCCACGTTTGTTCCTTTGTTAATTTGTCACCAGTCTGTATTTGTATACCAATACACCCCAGCTCTGCACTGGTTCCCTTACACATTAGAAGCATAATGTTGTTGTTGTTGTTGTTGTTGTTGTTGTTGTTCTTTAATGACCTTCTTTACACTACAATCATTATTCTGTTCAAAACTGATGTTCAAAAGTGCACACTGATTCTTTGTGCAAAATAGGGATCCGTGTCCCGGCATTAAAAATGTCAATGAAAATGTAAAAAAATAATAATAATACAGTACTCTATATTTAAGCTACATTAAAATATCAGCAGTAGTAGAGTTCAGTTTTGTGAAATATTGATATAATATATTCCGCCACTTATCTCAAGCCAGGACACGTTTGGTGCATGAACGCATTCGTATTGCGCCGAAGCTATAAAACTGATGTAATCTTTTCTGTAAAAACATGCGTCTGGACCATCCTCATACATTTGCTCCGAAAGACATCATTAAGGTGCGTGATACTATTTTGAAATAAACGATGGTTGTATTTGATTTTGTAAAATTGCAGAGATGTTCTTTGAAGTAAAACTTTAACGCGTGAACACGTTCATGGGGAAAACAAATAGCAAGTATTTCAAATAAATTTGCGCCTAAGCCCGAGTGTTAAAGATTTCCTGGACATAAAAACATTGGCTTATTTACTCCCATGGTTCTCGAGAACATGGTTCTCAAGGGGATAGAAGCGCTATATAAGTGCGCCATTTACATAGGCAGTGGGTCAACTTTGCCACAGTGTGTTACTGGGTAAGACCTTTTAACCGACGTCATGCTGTCGAAAAAGTTCCGTTTAAGTGTCGATGTGATTGAACAGGGTTTGTAGTAATCAGGCCTGGTTGTGTCTAGTCCACTTGAACCCCATTATGAAGGCAGTTTCATAGATTTGGGGAATTAGTAACGACGGGGGCAAATACATTTACACACAGTTGGTACTGGATAACGTTTTTTCCAGGGTGGGGGGGTATGGGGGGTTGAGTGTCGGTGTTGAGATCAGGAGGGTTCCATGTAGTGTACTTGGGTTTGTTGTTAGTGCGGATTACAGCCGGCGACTGCCTGTGAAGTTTGTTTTCATATCCTGTCATACGCGCCAGCTTGCATTACGGCCTGTAGATGGAGACAAACTCTGTTTATGTCTGGGAAGGCGGGGTCTGGGCTCCAGCACTGACATTAAAAGCTAAAGGAGAGCGAGTGCAGTAAAAGTGAAAAACGAGTTGAACTGAACAGGACCGTTTTATCCAACCTTATACTTCTCTGGGTGTAATGAGGGAGTGTGTAATAAACCGCCTGTTTGAGAACGGCACAGAATAACACCAGACTCACAGGACGGCTACGGATACGAAGCGGCAATGGTGAAACCTAAATGAAACATTGTCATGAAAAAGAAAAAGTCCTTATAATCCTTATCGCATCAAACTCACTTGCGTGGCCTGTTTTCCGCACTAGCCTGATTGATTACGTAAGCAATAACATAGTACTTGAGGGCAGTTTTGGCTCAACGATTAAGGCTCTGGGTTACTGTTCAAAAGGTCATGGGTTCAAGCCCCAGCACTGCCACTGTTGGCCTTGAGCAAGGCCGTTAACCCTTCCTGCTCCAGGGGTGCCAGATCATGGCTGTCTCTGACTCCAACTTACAACAAGCTGGGGTATGTGAAGAAAAGACTTTATTGTGACCAGTGAAGTCTTTCCTCTTTTGTTCTTCAATCAGAGATTGACATTTAGGGGTAAATAAGCATAACCATCCAAACATTATGGCATGTTTATGGCATGTTTCTGAAAGGTGAGAGGAAACCAAAGCACCCAGAGGAAGGCCAGAAAGAAAATTTTAAACCTGCCAGACTCCACACACGGTAACCCAAGGTGTGACGAGACAGTGCTACCCACCCCATTTTTACTTTTTAAACTCATATCTAAGGGATAAAACAGGCCCAAAGTCAGTGGTCAGCAGTCACAGTCAGCAGTCACAGTCAGCTGTTCCAATTAGCAACAAGCTACAGTGGTGACACTCACTCTGCACATGATCAGTACCACGAAGGGACAGTAACTTCGTCATGGCTATGAAAATCTGCTGTCGAAAGACAGAGTTCGAGGAATGAAAGTAATGTTTCTTTTTTGGAGAACATTTTGAAATGTAAATGTAAATGGTAAATGTGCACTTATATAGCGCTTTACACTGTGTCTTATTCACCCATTCACACACACAGTCATACACCAACGGTAGCAGAGCGGCCATTGCTAGCTTGCCAACTTGGGGTTCAGTGTCTTGCCCAAGGACACTTCGGCATGTGGAGTCACCCGGTAACCCGGGCCGGGAATCGAACCTCCAACCCTACGATTAGTGGACAACCCACTGCGCCACAGCCGCCCAGATGTGTGCTCGCACTATCTATCTATCTGTCTGTCTGTCTGTCTGTCTATCTATCTATCTATCTATTTGTGTGTCTATCTATCTATCTATCTATCTATCTATCTATCTATCTATCTATCTATCTATCTATCTATCTATCTATCTATCTATCTATCTATCTATCTATCTATCTATCTATCTATTTGTGTGTCTATCTATCTATCTATCTATCTGTCTGTCTGTCTGTCTGTCTGTCTGTCTGTCTGTCGGTCGGTCGGTCGGTCGGTCGGTCGGTCGGTCCGTCCGTCCGTCCGTCCGTCCGTCCGTCCGCCCGTCCATCCATCCATCCATCCATCCATCCATCCATCTATCTATCTATCTATCTATCTATCAAAACACTAAATAGTAAATAGTTCACTTACATGAAAAATAGTTTACTTCCTGGAGAATATCACGTCACAAGATAAAGCTCAAATAAATGCACATCTCAGCTGTTATTGGTGACTGATATAGTGGTGTGTCATGTAGTGCTCATCACATTTGCATCCGTAAATGGTCAGTTGCAACATTTTGGTTCTTTGGTTTAACTGTATATATCTTTTTATATTTGATTATTTTTACATGATATTTTTTTTACATTTTATTATATTATATTAACACGAACATTATATTTGATTATTATCAATAGTTAACATATAAAATGGATTTAAAAAAGAAATAACTATTTAGAATAGTTTGCTCATAGGATTTACAATAAAACATCACTAAATGTCACCAGTGACCCCACTCTCCCCACTCACTCAAATCAACCCATTTTCACCCTGATCAGTGCGTTATTTATTTATTTTGTGTTTAACTGGTTAGCTTTAGACGGTGTACAGTCATGGGGGAAAAAGAAAGTACATCCTCCTTCAACTCTATGTTTTTATTTATTAGGGCCTAAATAACTATTGGGTGGTGCTCACCAACTTCTTTACACAACCACTTAACCTCGGGTGCAAAAATAAAAATAAATAAATGAAGAAAGAAAGAAAAAAAAAAACACATACACACAACAGATCTCATCATGTTGCCATTTTTCAAAAGACTAAACCAACGTTCAGAAACCAGGTGGGGAAAAAAGTACACCCGTTTTACTTCCACAATTATTAATAGAGCCAGCATCCAGGTGTTACTAATGAAATGCACAAAATGAGTCCATCATCAAGAGGTGTGATGATCTCTATAAAGATAAGTTTGGTGTTCTGGACCACTCAGTTCTGTGTACACATCATGCCAAGAAGAAAGGACATCAGCCATGACCTCAGAAAAGCAATTGTTGCTCCTCCTCAATCTTGGAAGGGTTATAAGGCCATCTCTTAACAATTGGAAATTCACCATTTTAGAGTAAGAATGACTGTTTACAAACGGAGAGCCTTCAAGACAGGTGACAATCTTCCCAGGAGTAGGCATCCCAGCATTTCAGTCCAAGGTCAGTCCAAGAGCTAGATCATGTGACCTACAGGCCTCTGTGAGCACATAACTCTGTCATACACATAAACGTGTATGTTCATGACAGCACAATCAGAAAAACACTGAGCCAGTATGGCTTTCATAGAAGTGTGGATAGGAAAAAAAATATGATAATACGATAGCATGACTTTTGCAAAATTGCAACCAAACAAACCATAAACGTTCTGAAACAATATCCTTTGGATTGTTGGTGAAGATGTTTAGTCATCATGCACAGTTCCATGTTTGGCAAAAACCATTGTATCATCATAAATACCCCATACCAACTATCAAGTGTGGAGGTGGAGGGGTGATGATTTGGGCTTGTTTTGGAGATGTCTGGTCGTCATTCACAGCACCATGTTTGAAACAAAAAAAAACCACCGTATCACCACAACCACCTCATACCAACTATCAAGCGTGGTGGTTGAGGAGTGATGTTCGGGCTTGTTTTGCAGCCACAGGATCTTGCAGTCATCGAGACAACAATGAATTCCATTTTATACCAATGTAAGGCCATATGACCAGCAGCTGAAATTGGGTCGTTCAACAGGACAATGATCCCAAGCACAACAGCAACATTTGAAAGGCTGAAGAAGGAGAAAAAAATCAAGAAGTGGGACTGGCCAAGTCAAAGTCCAGACCTCGACCCCATTGAGATGCTGTGGTGGGACCTAAAGAGAGCTGTGCATACAGTGTGTAAAGAACGGTGGGCCAAAATTTCTCCAAAACACAGACTGATAAAGTGCTACAGAATTTTTTTTATTTTTTTTTACTTGTTTCTAATTGTTACTTTCTTGGGGAAAAATGATGACAACACATTTGTCATTTAGGCCTTGATAAATAAAAACATAGAACTGAAACAGGGTGTACTTTCTTTTTCCCAAGACTATATATAGCTACTACAGTTTCTCATCTGAATAAAAAAATACACGCTGGACAGTGCACGCCCACAAGTGACATCACTACTCCTACGCAGAGCTGATATGTCACATTACGGTATTACACAATCATTTAATTGTTATTTTGGTAAATGCACCATTTCTGACTGTTCAAACTGACAGAGAGTATTTTGGGTAACACACCTCGGTCACTGAGTACAACAAAAGATTGTGCACAGAG
>CM022774.1:7096219-7196219 GCA_012411365.1 Ameiurus melas
TCTCCCTACAGTCAATCTGCCTCTTGGTACTAAAGATCGCAGTGAATGCGGCGTGTCGGCCTTTAACGCGCACCGACTCTCCGTCGGAGATTCCCATCCGCCCCCCATCCGCTCATCAGGTCATCCGACACAACGAGACGCAACTTGTGTACAGTGCAATATGAACCAGAACGTGTGCACTCCGACTAGTTCAATGACGCACTGGAATTAATAAAGCATTTGAATGAACCATAAACTGAGTCAGAGTCTTAATACGTAATGATTACCGATATGCAAACGTGTAAACCACCGAGGAAACGGAAACAACAAGAAAAAAAAAAAAACTCAAGATTTTTCCCCAGTTATGATGAGGAGATATCATGTGCAACCAAACGCCGAAGTCACTGTGAGCGTTTGAAGATTTTGGCTCCTTCTGAAGGATTTGGGAACACCTGAGTCATTACTAGGGGGTTAATACGATCTTAACTTTGGAATACGGTTCCAAACAATTAGTCATTCCTTTAGAAGGATGTAGTGACACTTTAGTCATTATGAGTGGGCTACCATGATTCTTATCATGGTTATTAATTAAAACCTACTCCTACAGTATAGAACCTTCTAACCATGAGGTAGAAGAAGGGATGGGTACCGAAACCCGGTTGTAAACCGGGCCCAGGTGCTGAATTATGAAAGACCGTAGTATCGATAAGCCCCGATGCTATCGGTTCTGCTTTTGCTCCTGTTGAAATGAAACAGATTTCCTATTTAATATTGCTAAATAAGCGTGATCTTGCACATTTTTTAAGATCTCACCAGCCGTTTCTAATTTTTGCGGTCATATCAAGACGTTCGTCGGCATTTTCGTTACTAGCGATCCAGAAATGGGATCCCCGTAAAAGCTCCCGCGTAACACGTAGAGTGACGATGGCAGAGAGAACCAAACGTGTGGTAACAGTTCGCTAGATTTGATGCAGACGACGCTCGTTGCCACAAGTACAACCAGATTTTTGCTTGAAAGGACGGAAACACAAGCAGACTGTCAAAGGTGCATCATGTGCAGACAGAGAGATGCAAACGTTTCGACCGCCTAGCTAGCTCGTCTCCGGTCGCCCAATCTACATCAGGTGTGAATGCTAGCAGCCTTCCCAAATACCAGTGACGTATAATCGTTGCGTAATCGAGGTCTCTCGTTGGCGTCTCCGAGATTGAGCCGACATTCGAGCGGCTGTGGCTCAGGTGGTAGAGCGGGTTGTCCACTATTCGTAGGGTTGGCGGTTCGATTCCCGGCCCACGTGACTCCACATGCCGAAGTGTCCTTGGGCGAGACACGGAGCCCCAAGTTGCTCCCGATGGCAAGTTAGCGCCTTGCATGGCAGCTCTGCTACCACTGGAGTGAAGCGACGGTATGCGTTCAACATATTTAAAGAAAATAATAATAATTCTGTTCTCGATTTGTTTAATATTTTCATGAAAAAAAAACCCCCACAACAACACAAAAGTACCGATAAGAATACCGCTAAAGTACCGGATCGATAAGCAGTATCGGTACGAGCAGTAATACCTTAGCGATACCCGTCCCTAGGTACAAGACTTAGATAGAACTGTATATTTCTGTGAGGTACGTTAAATAAATAAATCTCTCTATAGGTTACAATTTTATCCAGAGCGACTTACAGAAGTGCCAAGAAGTCTCTAATAATAAACGATGAAGAGATACTCTTTGCTAGGTCACGGACTAAAAATACCATCAGTCGTGAAAACCTGTGGGGTTCTAATGTAGTAAGAAGACAAACAGACAATTTTTTTTAATGAAAAGTGCTAATTTAAGTACTAGGAAGAAGCAGGCTGGTTTGAAGACCTCCAGTGACTCAGAGTCTTGATGCATGCCTTCGTTGAACCCTGAGAGATGGCGGGACCAATCGAGCGGTGCTAGAGGACCGGAGGAAGCGTGACGGAGTGCGGGATGTGATTAGTGCTTTGAGGAAAGTGGGTTCTGGTCCATTAATGCATCGGTGTTTTATATCTGATGCGGGTAGCTACAGGAAGCCGGTGGAGGGACCGTAGCTATGGGGCGGTGTAGGAGAAGTCAGGAAGGTTGAAAACAAGTCACGCAGCTGCTTTCTGGATCAGCTGCCGAGCTCGAATGGCGATCAGAGGCAAACCTGCCAGGAGTGAGTTGCAGTAATCCAGCCTCGAAATGACAAGAGTCTGAACCAGCATCTGAGTGGGCTGTATGGATAGAAACGGACGAATCCTTCTGATGTTGTGTGGCGTGCTGTTCACTGATAAACGGTTGTAAGTGTTGGCAAATTGCTGTATAAGAGGAATAAACGCTTTTGGGATGTGCTGTTCTAGGGAAATAATCATTTAGAAGGGGTAACCGTCATGTCTTGAAGTGTTTTATTCCTTAGTTAATATATTTGTCAGTTGTAGTACTTGTTCGTTATTGTGATGTATTGAGTATTTCATATTAAAATATGTTTCGATGTATTTTTGCCCATTCCAAACTTCTGGATGCTACAACAGTTAGTTGTGGAACAGTGGAAAGTGTGTAGGCCAGAGCAGAAATACCTGCCGCTGCTCTTTCAAGCCTACAGCACCAACTTTCCCCTGACCGCTCTCGATGTGCCATACACGTTCCTATGTGCTGAAGTTGGTGGTTTCTTTAGTCCTCAGATGTCCACGTTCCTGAAAACCTCTTCCCATAAACCCTACAGTGAGGGAAATTCACGTGAAGTTTTCAACAGACATCGGTATTAACTCAAAAAACCCACACATATAAAGAATTCACAACATTAAAGTCCATAAATATAGTTGTGTGTAATAAAGTGGAATGACACGGGGGAAAAAGTATCGAACACGTTAAAAAAAAGCAGTTGTCCGAGGCAAGGTACGGCAAGGAAACAGCTGAAATCCGTAAGTAAGTATACCAATTATCCGTGCAAATGAATATCAGCTGGGTGAGTAAATTGATGGTCTATAAATAGACTTTTCATTACCAAGGTCTCACAGAAGAAACATCTCATGATGGGTAAAAGCAAAGAGCTCATCCAAGACCTTCACAACCTCATTGTCGTGAAACATATTGATGGAATCGGATACGGACGTATTTCAAAACTTCTGAATCTTCCAGTGAGCACCACTGGGACCGTTATCCACAAGTGGAAGCAACATCACTCCGTCATCAACCGGCCACGCACAGGAGATCCACGCAGGATTTCTGACCAGGGAGTCAGAAGAATAGTCAGAAGTGTAGCCCAAGACCCAAGGGCCAATCGGAAAGAGCGCCAGAAACACGTGGAGGCAGCAGGTACCATCGTCACAGAGAAAACAATAGGCGATGCACTCCACTGCTCACCCTCACCCCACAAGACTCCATTACTAAAGAAAAGGCGTGTCGAAGCTCGTTTAAAGTTTACTACAACTCATTTGGACAAGCCTATGAAATAGTGGGAGAGTGTAGTCTGGTTAGACGATAGCAAAAAATAATTTTTGGCTGTTATACTACACACCATGTTTGGAGAAGAAATGGCACTGCACATCACCCTAAAAACACTACACCAACAGTGAAGTTTGGAGGTGAAGCACCATGGTGTGAGGCCAGTAGGGCCTGTAGGCTGTTTTTCATCGCATTGTACTGGCAGACTTCGTATAACTGAATGAACGATGAATGGAGCCCTTAACCGGGAGATTCTTGAGAAGATTCTGCTGCCATCCACCAGGATGATGATGAAGATGAGACGTGGGTGGAGCTTCCAGCTCGACAAAGCATACAGCAAATGAAACTCTCAATGAGTTTCGGTGAAAAAAAAACAAAACCCAAGGTGTTAGAATGGTGAAGTCGATCACCTGACTCGAATCCAACTGAACAAGATTTCAAGACAATATGTTTAGAAGAACTGAATACTACGACCCGTTCATTTCTTGATACAGGAAGCGTCTTGAAGCGGCCGTTACATTACATTAGTGGTGTCTTAACCATTAAGCAAACAATCTAGCAACCAGAAGACTGACCCCAAACCCCAGTATGAAGCATGGCATCTTCTTTCCCTTCAGTTTCGCAGAGGCATGGTGAGGAAGTTTGAAAAGCAGCTGCTTTTCATATTGTTGTTGTGAAACTTTCCCCGGCAGACCACAACAAGCCACAATGCCACAAAGACATTAAATGTCCTGACATGCCTGCTACTACAATCAATACAGAAAAGAAACACGTGGCGGACGTGAATCAGAAAAATCCGAACGCAAAATATCGACGTCACACGTCGGTTTATTGGGTTGAATGCGAGAAAAAAAGAAATAAATAATTTTTCATGAATGAATCGAGATCTGATCGAGAGCCAGACGAGGAGTGTGTTACGAGAAGCTTTATCTGTACAGGATGGAAATGATTAATAAGTCAGGAGATGTGGTGGTTATATTTATACCATCTTCGCTATTAGCATTACTGTTTACATTTATTCATTTATTTTTAAAAGACCTACAATGTCCCTTCAGTTCATAATTTAGGAGCGTTTGAAATGCCCAGGTATCTGACTTTTACTCACATTTACACTCACACCATGACGGAGGGAAGAATGGTTTCTGTGGTCGACTGTAGGCAATTCTCTACAACTTCTTTTTCAGTCATGAGCGACTGGGCCACAGACATGATTAGTTATACACCTCTGACCCATTTTCCTAAGAAAAGTTATGAACGTACCACAATAGAACAGACCCTTTATATCAGGACCCTTGAAAGTAAGTAAGGGCTTCATAAATAATGAGCACATGAATCTGGTGACCCGGTTATCACTCGGACGTGATTATTTCATTCACGTTTTTCTGCTTCGTTTTAGTTATTTATTTATTTTTTTCTGAATCGATCGTTGAACCTCCATTATGCTACAAAATTACAAAAAAAAAAAAACAGAAGAAGAAGGAAAGATACAAGTTGATCGAGAGCTACATTCGTACATGTCGATCTGGTCATCATGAGTTACTGACCAACCAACCACCCAAAACCCGAACCAACCGACGAAAGACGAAGTCGCGTTGTCCTGATCTCAAAGCGAAATCTTTTTGCGCCGAATGGGGAAAAGGAAAGAGGAAAATGAAACGACCAAAAAAAAAAAAAACAGTTCGGTTCGAATGATCTCGATCGTTTCTAGAAAAGCGATTTGTTTGTCGGTTTCAAAGTTGCGTTTTTAGTGCATGACACGCCTACGACACTCTTCTGTGAAATTGTTGTTGTAATGCAGCGCGTTTCCGCCGTGTTGTCTACATTGTTCTTCCTCTGTACGACTTCTGACATCGGTGCGAGGGCCCGTCCCTGCACTGTGGGAAGGTATTTCTCTCTCTCTCTCTCTCACTCCCTCTCTCTCTCTCTCTCTCTCTCTCTCTCTCTCTGTCTGTGTTTCCCTTCACTTTCATCAACTTTGCTCAGGAGGGAAAGTACGTTAGAGATCACCTCCTGGACACCAAAAACGAACTCAACAGCACTCCAATACGCTCTTTAATTTGGCCCCCCCACCCCCGACACACACACACACACACACCAAAAAAAACAAAAAAAACAACCAGCAGCACAGGAAACAAAACTCAGCCCGGAGTTTCTCCGCAGACATAACTGAAGCCTGACTCATACACCCTCTCTTTCTCTCTCTTTATTCCTGACAACAAGCATCTTGCGTGTGAGCTTCTCGCTGCCTGGGCTATGTGTGAATCTGGAAAGCAGTGTCATGAAGGGGAAAGCTGCGGGGCACGCGTGGACCAGCTGAAGAGACTCGTCTGGGTGCTGATGATCTGGGTCTCGATCCTTTCTCTGGGTCTGGGAGCCTCCATCGCTCTCCACATCATCTTCCGTCAGGGATCCAGCACGACAGTAACGGTACATTCTTCTCTACTCGATTGCAGTAACCGGCGTTAATATGAGACGTTGCCTGACGATGACGCCGCACAATGCGCAATCAGTGCCTCGAGCTGCATTTAACAAATCGATCAGTATTAACTAACACTAGGAACGGACGAGCCGGTTACCGAACGTTCATGAAAACTTCACACGTGTGTAATATGCGTCCTTCAGTGACAGTCACTGCAGCGTTTGTAGAACGAAAAAAGGCCTTTTCTGATACGAAAAGTATTCGATTCTTGAGCAGGCTGTACAAGTTGCCGGTAACGAAGTGACAGCATGAGAGCGGCGACACGGCACGAAGAGAGACGCCGTGGCTGAGGAAACACATGTTTTATTTAAAGATTGCGCAACATGTTCTTTGCAAGCAGGAAGCATACATCAGCAGATTTTTTTTTTTTTTTTTTTTTTTACCTCAGAGCCTCATTTTTAAAGGTTTGGACCAAATGAATTGCAGAACCGGACGTTTTCTTTACAAGTGTTTGTAAAATAATAACAATAATAATAATAATAATAATAATAATAATAATAATAATAATATTCACCTGACAGATTTCTGGACAGATTTCAAGCTCATTCCACAGAAACAAGTCTAGGCATGTTTAACCCTGCACTGTTACTGCAGCTCCATCATTTATGGGTTGATTTAAACTTTAAAAAGGTATATTTCATAAACACCTGGAAGCTTCTCTGCCGGTTAGAGTCAACAGTAACACCTAATAGAGATAAAGCAAAGCTTTTTCCTCGGGCTTGAAAAGAAGTGCCAAATAGATAGAGAGATAGAGAGATAGAGAGATAGCGAGAGAGAAAGAGTTGGAGGCTTGTCCTTGTTCAAGGACAAACACTATAATTTTCGTATATTTCGGATAGGTGGCTATTATCATTTCTTCATACGGAGCTCTGTAAACCGTGATGAATGACCTTTTGCCTGATAGCTTATACCACATCAGCGTGTCTCAAAGTCTAAACCCCGGACAGCACTATTACCTCTGGTCCACCAACATGCGACTTCTAGTGTTAAATAAAGTTATAAGACCCTGTGTCGGTTGCTACTTATGTATCAGTACAACCACGGCCAGTTCAGGCATGTGAAGCGCAACAGAACCAACTGTCTAGCAATAGAACTGAGAAAGATAAGAGCATGATTCATATGTAATGTAGTCTTTTTCAGCCGGCAAGGAAATAACCGCAGAGATAAGACATGATATGAAATCCTGCTATGAATCGGTTTCTTTTTTTCACTTGCTGTGCATCAGTCACGCAGCTTTATTTCCACCGGGAGTTCATTTTGCTCGTTCCAAACTCCACCCGGAAACGCGGTAAATATCCTCCTCGTGGTGTAGTTAGTGGCTCTGCTACTAATGCGTTGGTTGGTCGGTGCTGTATTTTCGGTTGTCGGTGTGAGAAGATAGCAGGCGAGGGTTGTTCCGATTTCCACAGCGTTACGATGGTGTATAAGACGAATATTTTCACAAATCTCAACGATCTCAAAAACAATGGAGCAAGAGATTCGTTCCTCCTTCCACGTCATGCTGCGTTAATAAGAAATTCGGTGTAGACGTAGTGGAGTTTGTTGGCGCAAATGCTGGACTCGACGTGCCAGAACGCAACGGAGGCGTACGATGCAGTGGCGCCGGGTTACGGCAGAGACGTGACGTGCAGTACGTGGAGTGCGTATCCCGTGTGGCCCGATCCCACAGAAGAGCTGCTGTACTCCACCGAAAGGACGGATCAATGGAAGAAGATGGCCTGGTCTGATGGATCAAGAACAAGGAGAATTTCCAAGAAGGCAAGCTGGTGGAGGCAGCGTAATGCTCTGAGCAACGTTCTCCTGGGAAACCTTGTGTCCTGGCATTCATGTTGATGTTACTTTGACACGTACCACTTACCAAAACATTGCTGCAGACCAAGTACACCCGTTCGTGGCGACGGTACTCCCTAATGTCAGTGGCCTCTTCCAGAACTGTCACACTACACAAATCAGAGCTGTTTCGTTGGCACAAGTCGGACCTACACAATAGTAGGCAGGAGGCTTTAAGGTTGGTTAAAGGCTGATCGTTGTATGTCTAAATCAAAAGTTAGTTCCTGTTACTGCGTGTTATCACAGGTAAAAACAGCCTCGCTTTTATCCCTCTCTTGACTTTATTATTACAGATTGCTTAAGAATGTGACGAACAAACCAGAAAGTCCAAACTCCCCCGTCCTAAAGACTCGCCAGTGTTGGCCTTCACCACAAGTTGTTGTTTTTTTTTTAAACCAAATTTATTATTAGTCTGAGAATGCATGGCACATCTGCCGTACAGGTCCTGGTCCAGGAGCAGGTACTGTAGAAGTAATACCATTAGAACGAGCACATTAATATCAACCTATCGTTTATGTTACTGTCAGAACTGCACGGTACTGAATGTTATTTTTGATGTAGTGAAACTTTCCAAGGCAGACCACAAGACTGGGCCACATACCCACAAGAAGCAGTGGTGATGTTAGGTTCTGGGGAAAAGCCACAATGAAAACAAGGACAGAATAAGGACAGGGAAACTGATGTGTTGGTCAAGAGCTATCTTACGTCTCCCTCTTTCCGCTTCCTTATGATGGCTGTACCCAGGGTCCGATCAGAACGAGAAACCGACAGCGTGATAACGTACAGTTAACATCGTTAACATCGTTAAGCGCCGTATCCTACTAAAGCAGAAGCTGCTCAAATATCTTCCATGCAGATTTGGTAGTAATAGGATCAAAACAATGTAGTAACAACGTCGTGTTTCCTGATTTGTTCTTTACTCCTGTTGTGAAATTTGTCCGAGGCATATTTTCAGTGAAGCGCATCGAGATATATAGTTCTTTTCAGTCAGTACGTTCGCATGGACAACAATAATCCGATATTAACCCGATTGAGACGCTGCTCTGACTGAGAAACTTCCATGCAAACGGCGATGTTTGATGACCTTAATCCGACTAATGGCATACGCGAAGTAATGACGTGTGCCGTTAATCGATCTGTGTTCTACGACGTGTTAAACGAACGGAGTTTTCTAAAAGCGACTCATGTAAACACCTTAATCAGAATATTGTCTCATTCAGAATAAGGTCAATAATTAGACTAGAGCTGTCCAGGTAAACGTAGTCATTGACGGTGCCCATTGCATATTAAGGAAAACAAATCATGCTGGCGTATCATCACAAGCCAGCATCGTTGTGGTTAGGCTTGGCTTAGGACTACAATTGCTATGATAGCTTTTAGTGAATCAGTAAACAGTGGAGAAGCTCAACGAAACAGACATCATGTAAATAAACTGTAATGAATTTCCTGGTTGCGTAATTGCACTGTTTGTCCATGTAGTATTAGCACATTTATAGAAGGAATTTATTTATAGTCGCACTATCCGGTGTCACCCAGATGAGGTTCCCTTTTGAGTCTGGTTCCTCTCAAGGTTTCTTCCTCATATCGTCTCAGGGAGTTTTTTGTCGCCACCGTCGCCACTGGCTTACGCATGAGGGATACAGTCATACATTTACAATCTATATCCTGAATCTATAGACTTCTGTAAAGCTGCTTTTGGACAACGTCCATTGTTAGCAGAGCTCCATTGTTAAAAATCGCAGAATGGTGCATCCTTTGCAGTTACACCTCAAAGTTTTGGGGTGGGGGGTGGGGAGGGATAGACGATCAGATCTGGGGGGTAAACCAGAAAACCAGAGCAGTGTGAAGTTTCCGGATTTTAAACAAACTGTCGGAAATTGTTTTACAATCAGATGACCCAGGAAAGTAAACCCAACATACCCAGTTCAATGTCTACAGACTTACACGTCCGATCCAAATCACCTGCGGGACACTGATCTGAAAAAATCGAAATGTAAGATACAATCTTTTAGCTGTTTTTAGATCAAGGCCAAGCAAATCAAATCATTTTCTGCCACAGGAAAGTCTTCAGGACGGAGGAGCTTCTGCTTTCTGGTGGCGGTTATCGTTGACGCGAGAACAGAGAATAACTGGTCTCGCACACTGTGAAAACGCAGGAGTTCATTCATTTGTCGAGTTGATAAATCAATTTCTTGCAGCCAAATACACTTAAATATGACCAAATACACTTTAAACATAACCCCAATGTAACTCAAACGTGTTATATTTGCATATAAGTGCATTCGGCTGAAGGAAATTGATTCATCAACTTAAAAATGTTTGAGGTCATCCATCAGTTTCGTTTTGAGCTGAATGAACTCGTCCGGTTTTACAGTGCATAAATCCAGTAACATATAATATAGAAACGGTTCAAAAAGAACACGGAAACTGCTATTGTGCTGTTCGTTAATAGATAACACGTTACGAATTCTAATCATGGGCAAACCTCTGTGCTATCAGACGAAGCAAAACACGTCAGAGGAAAATAAACGCTTTCGGGATAGCAGCTAACGTCACTTCACACACCACCCCATCGATGAGTTCCCTATCACAGTTTGACGCAGTGTTTTATTCCGGAAATGTTTCGTTTATCTGTATACAAACCCTGATTTGTGGTGTCTTTCTGTGTCTCCGAGGGAGAAAATGAACGCATTTGGTCACTTTATTATTTCCTTTTCCAGATTCCCCCTGAAAGCATCGAAAGCACGGCCAGCACACGCTCTCAACTCACTTCATACGTCTTAGGTAAGACTGAGTTTCTGGCTGCGATCATTCCCTCACTGTAAATCCGCTGCCGCGTTCACCCACCGACGCGGAATTCCACGGAATTCCTCTGCCGCGTCGAACGTTTCTCCGAACTGTTTATCGGACGATTTCTTGAAGCGTTTATGCTAGTATCGAAATCATAACCGATCCTTCTCTCTGCTTTTAGACAAGAATAAACAGCAGGAGCATGAGCTGGGAGTGCAGTGGCGAAAAGAAGATGAAGAACAGGGAGAGACCGCGGTCAAAATCGAGGAGGACGGGCGTTATTTCCTCTTCCTCAGAGTAACCCTGCAGTCCCAGAATAAAGGTGTGAATTACCGGGTCACGGTTACTAAGATCCCCGACGGTAACAGTTCCAGTAATATCACTGTGGGACATATCAATGGAACAGAGAACTCGACTGGATTCATGGGTAGAGGAGTGCTTCTGAGTAAAGATACGTTGATTGAAGTTACCTGCAGCCCCAAGGCAAATTTCGATGTACATAACACTTACCTGGGCCTGATCAAATTCTGATTCATCGTACTTCCGGGATGTATCTTCATGGGAGTAGTTTACACGTCCACAGGAAATCCTTTGTTCATCATCATCATCATCATCATCATTATTATAATTATTATTATTATTATTATTACCATGGCAATCAATTATGGAGAATCCGATAACAATTTTGACTTGATTCGAACTGGTTCTCGAAGTGCGAGACATTTCCAACACAGCCATCGTTTCACCAAAAGAAAAACATATAAAAATAATAAAGCATATTACTTCATAATGTTTAACGGAGGCACAACATGGCCACGAAGCTCCTCTTCTAAGGCCGGAACGGTTTGCTTTTTTTTTTCCCTTTTTTCCCCATGTCTTCGTGTTCGCCGCCCTCGTCAAGCCTGTAGCCCTATTCGGACAGCATTCGATGTTCGATGGACGCTCCGCTAAATCCATCCTTAAGAGTTGCAACGCTGCGATTTTGACATGGCCTTTGACATGAAATTGGATTCTCATCCTGGGGTTTTTACAAGCTGATTTTGACCGCTGCTACACACCTTAGATGCTGTCGTATATATATATATATATATATATATATGTATATGTATGTGTATATATATATATATATATATATATATACATAGAACACTTTTAGCAGCCACGAATAAAATAAATAAAAAAGGGATGCTTTGACAGGGTCTGTCTTATTTACTGTTTATTTACATTTTTACTTTACCTCCATGTTGTGTTCACGAATAAAATGAAGTCAGTCAAATGAGCTACAGGTATAACGCCTTGTCCGTGTAGGCTAATAACCTGCTGGATGCTTTTGTTTTAAAGAAATTTTCATTTCTGTTTCTACTGGTTTTTATTACACTTCCCAGTCATATCAGTGTGTATTTAGGAGTGCAAAAATACACAGAATTCAGCACTACCCACTTTTTTTTTCTTTTCTTTTTACCTGTAACCTAGTAGTCCATAATATCGAATTCATCAGTAAAGTCTAAATTAAGTAGGTTGTTTGTTTTGTTTTTTTTTGTTTTTTTTAACCTAACTTTTTTATTTTTATTGTATTTTTTTATTCCCTCTGCATGTGCAATGTGTTTTTTCGAATTTCTACAAAATGAACATATTTTGTCTCCATGGTTACTTCCGTGTTATTGTGTAATGAGTTAACGTTTTGTTTGTTTTTTTTTATATTCCTTTTGTCATATGCACTGATTTGTACCGATAGCGAAACCAGCGCTGTTCCAGTTTATGATATACGTCAAGGTAATAGCAAAGCTAATGGTTTTAGGTTTATTAAAAATCTTGAGTGGTCACGTCTGTATATATCTGAATTCTTTTCTTTATTTTTTTTAATATTATGTGTTGCTTAATTTATTTTTGGTTCATTAATGCCGATCATTCAAAATGTACATAATAGGATTATTATTTTTTTTTTTTTGAAACAATTTCCTCATGTTGATATGAATGTATTACTGTTAAGAGCTGAGTACAAGTTACTTATCTTGTTGCACATTATGAATGTAAGTCCTTTCTTTTTAATGAGTGAAAAAATGATTAAAACAAACGATAACCCAACCTACGGCATGTTGGCACCTTGTCTATGAGCGCTTTCTTTTAATGTTCTTTTACGTGCAGCTATATCGTTTACATTGTGTTGCAAATCAGTCTCAAACCATCATTCATCTCAAGTCTCATATCGTTCATCTGATTCCTCTGGATTTGAAGTTTATCGGTCCAGGCATTTTTTTTAAAAAATGTCATTTGCGGGGCATCTTTTAATCGAATTGGCATAATCGCAATTGCGCGAAATGTCTTTCACCGTGACGTTTGTTGGTAGCTGTACTCATTCATTTAACTCGAAAAAAAATCTAATTATTCCGTAGATAAATCAATGTCTGTAAGCCAAAAACACTTAAATATACCAAGTTTGAGTTCAATTTGAGTTATATTTAAGTTTGAGGTAGTTAGTTTCAGGTCACATTTCTTTCATCAACTGTTTTCAACAGGGATAATAATGAATGTTTCTTGAGCAGCAAATCAGCAAATTCGTACGATTTCCGAAGGATCATGTGACACTGAAGACTGGAGTAATGATGCTGAAAATTCAGCTTGGGTCACGGGAATAAATTGCATTTTTACAATATATTCAAATGGAAAAGTTCTTTTTAATAATAGTAAAAAAATATATTTCACAATATCACCGTTTCTGCGTGTGTGTTGGATCAAATAAACGCAGCCTTGGTGAGCAGGAGAAGAGATTTTACCGATCTAAAACTTTCGAAGGGTAGTGTAGGTCTGACGTCTTTAAGTTAAGCCTTTATGTAAAGAAAATGTGTAGTCAGATGACTTCTTTTAACTTCCACTTGATTTTGCGAATAGGCTACAAACGATATTTTCAACCGTGAAGTCTCCTCACGTTCATTCTTCTAGTTACCACATTCACGTTCCTCATTGATAGTCCCAGGAGAGGGGTCTCGGTCTCCTCAGGTGTGAATCACATTAATATTCATAATAATTCACACCAAATGGTCTGCACTTCTATAGCGCTTTTATCCAAAGCGCTTTACTCTGGTTCTCATTCACACTCACACAACAACGGGAGCAGAGCTGCCATGTGAGGCGCTAACTTGCCATCGGGAGCAACTTGGGGGTCAGTGTATCGCTCAAGGACACTTCGGCACGTGGAGTCACGTGGGCCGGGAATCGAACCTCCAACCCTACGATTAGTGGAAGACCCGCTCTACCACCTGATCCACAGACGCCCAATACCACCTCGCATACAGCCTTCCTGACACTAAAAAGTGTCCTACAAACGTTAAATGACTATATTGTTTTGCATGAATGAGTGATCTGGATGGATTTCTCATCATTATGTAGCAAAAACGCTATAATAGGCTACGTTTATGTTTATAAGCAACTGAAAAAAGCACAAATATCAAGGCATGTCAACACTTCTCCAGGGCCCAAATTTCATGGCTTATAATAGGACTATTAACCTTTTAATCCTTAGATAATAATAATAATAATAATAATAATAATAAGAAGAAGAAGAAGAAGAAGAAGAAGAAGAAGAAGAAAGTAAATTTCTAATTAATTTGAAAATATTTAAAATGATTATTTTATACTATTTTATACTGTATTGGTTGAGTCCTTATATTGTTTAATTAAAAGCTGTTTTCCTCGTCATTTCTAAAATAATGACAACTCCCTAAATGGTTAATATCGCTCCGCATGTAAAGCGAAATAAAAACCAGTTGTTACCAGTGACAGACGAGACGATTCTCTGTGTAGGAGTGGGATCACTAGATCACAAGACTTTCGACTGTGAGTCATCACCACAAACCCCCAATAGAAACTCTGAGACAAGTGGAGGCTCTCATAAGACATTAAAGAGCGAACGGTGAATTATTTAAACGTTAATAACGCAGTGAATAACGTGTTGGTGCATATTTATAACGCTGTTCTATTGTTCGCGGGCCCAGCGACATGCCTCCACCTTCACACTATTTTACCCCGTCACGTGTGCGAGACCACACGTGACGGGGTAAAATACCGTTTCACACCAATGACTCAACCGTGAGACCCCTGCTACAAAGAGAAACCAAAACAATCTGAGAGACTGATTTGACACATAGTACTTTCTGTCAGCTGAACAACAGCTTTCGAGGAACGATGAGCGGTCTGCGGCCTCTCTGTCATACTCATGACGAGATAATACTCTCCAAACGGCGTGATGGTATCATTAAGAAACAGATTTCAATGATCAAATCCATCAGTTTGACGAACTGTCGCAACATCAGGGGTGCTTTTACTTTAATTGTTATTAGAATCAGAGGCTAAAAATGGCCTACCATTCATTCATTCCCAGTAACAGTTTTAATTCCTCAGCATACTTAATGTGGAGATGGCATCTGTGAGAGTCGAGTCAAAACAAATCCACCTTTGTGTCCTTAAAAGCTTGCTAACGTACTGCGGTATTCTAATGGCCACTGCAAACGAGTGCTCCAGTACTGCAGGTGGCGCTAGTAAAATCTCATGACAATTTCCATGACTACAGGAAGACTACAGCTCATCAAATTCATTCATCTTGGAATAAGTGAACTCGGCTTGTTTTAACAACCAATCGCAGGCCTGGTGGTGCTGCATGGTTATCTGACACGCTCAGCGTTTGCACTTCAACCATTTACTCGGCAATTAGATCATACCTTGGGCGGAAGCCAGCTGAACGTAGTGTCCACATGAAGTAGGCTGAGGTCTTTGGTTGGTACCCTCTAAGGGAGGTCTTTTCTAACTTTAGTTCTCTGGGAAAGTGAACGTAGTGTACTTTCACCTGCGATGGACTGGCACCCTGTCCAGGGTGTACCCCGCCTTGTCCCCGATGCTCACTGGGATAGGCTCCAGGTTCCCCCGTGACCCTGAAAAGGAGTAAGCGGTATAGAAGATGGATGGATGGATGGATGGATGGTCCTTAAACACAAACGTCGCTATATGGTGGTGGTTTGGTGGTTAAGGCTCTGGGTTACTGATCAGAAGGTCGGGAGTTCAAGTCCCAGGACTGCCAATCTGCCACTGTTGGGCCCTTGAGCAAGGCCAGGGGGCGCTGTATCATGGCTGACCCTGCGCCCTAACCCCAACTTCCTAACATGCAGGGGTGTGCATATGTATACGTGACCAATAAAGACTCATTATTATCAGTAGCAGTCGCTAGTGTCATAACCCATTAGAGGGTAAGAAACCACAATCTCCCACGATTACATTTTGTATGTATAACCAGGCTGTTGGTCCACTGTCTGGTTCCTTTACTTTTTTTGTTTTTTTTTTTACTAAATTGACTCTACAATAACCTGCTGCTACGGAGATGAGTGGCAGAGGAAAGTATTTCTAAACGTTGATCATGGATTTTCATGTACTGATTAGTTACCTCAGGATGCGTTTTCAACGGAACGAAATCCCCTACGCAGTCTAAGAGCTAATAATTACTCCGCTGGGTGTCAAATAAGCAAAAGCTCTAAATGTCATTCAGCTCCTACACCACGCCCACCCACATCAACTGATGTGGTATCTTGTGTGCTGTCCTTTCAATCGAGGTGCCATCTTTGAAAGCTATTATTCATTGAAAACAGAAACATGAACACATGAAATCTTGCCCGCTGTGATATTTCGGTTTTTGTGCAGCGCTCAGGCAGTAACGCATTGGCGCGGTGAGGTAATCACACACGCACACGCACACGCGCACGCACACGGGGATGGTTGTATAGTGAGACTCCTGTATTTTTACCAGCGTGGGCGTCGTGAGCAATCGAATCAGTCATCAGCGTCACATTACATCGACAGAGCATTCAAGAAGATTGTCACTTTTGCCCACACTTCCTCACTACAGATCCATCCCATAGCGGATGACGAAGACATGAGAGGTGAAGAAAGAGGAGATAAAGTGCAATCTGATACAGGAAAGAAAAAAAGAGAGAGAGAGAGAGAGAGAGAGAGAGAGATCGTGATAAGGAAATAATTCAGCTATGAATGCAGATTAAACAACGGGAAATAATTCAGCGTTTATTAACCGCGTGTACTTATTTTAGTAACTTGCCTCAGTTACTGTAATGTCCTGATAAGTTTGAGGAGTCTTTTAGTCATTCTCATTCATAGTCGAATCTTGTTTTCACTCAAACTCTGAGTTATGACACTGCATTTCCCCAACCGCTTGAGTTCTGGCCGAAGTCTCTCTTGTGTTCGTTTTCTCCTTCCCACAGTGGAACAAGAAACCGAGAAACGCACATGACGTGCTGGATCAAAAAAAAAAAAAAAAAAAAGGTGAATGAGTTGCCAAACTGTGAGCGTGTCTTCTGAGATGATGGGACGGTTGTAGATCAGCAGACCGTCAGATATCTTCGGACTCCGTGTTGATAGACAGCTCCGGGGTACAATCTCTTCTCATATATAATCTCTGTTCATTTCTTCTCAAGGTCGTCTAATAGTTTCTAGGGGGGGGGAAACCCTTTACAGGGGATGCGTTTAGTAAGGATGAACCAATCTCAGTTTTTCCATTTGCGATACACCGCCGAGGCCAGAGCTCGGAGACCCGATACTGAGCTGCGTTCATATCATTTACATACACCACGTTTGGTAGACGTTCTCTTCCAGTTCCATAAGTCTGAACAATGGAAAGATTTTCCCATCTGAGCAAATTCTCCCACACAGCCTGCTTTAGCAAACCAAATTTGTCACTGTTACTCATTCGACACCTAAACCTACAGCTTTAACCGACAGCAGCTGTATAATTTGTACAACCAGTTATACGACCGAATTCATGTTGGCAGCAGGTGAAATGCCAGCGTACAAGACATAACTAACAATCCATTTTTTTAATGGATTTTTTTTAAAAACAACAATTGTTAACACGGGGCAGTGGTAGCTGACGTCGGACTTCTGATCGGAAGGTCGTGAGTTCAAATCCCGGCACTACCAAGCTTCCACTGCTGGGCCCATGAGAAAGGCCTTTAACACTCAACTGCTCAGGTTGTATAAATCTAAGCCGCTGTGGAGAACACTGGACAACAGAGATTTTGCTTCTTGGACACTCTTGGGTGTATCTTATAGATTTTTGCCTGCTGATCACGAAAATCCCCTTCAAATTAACCTATCACGTACCGTTTTTTTGAAATCTTACTCCAGAAGTACTCTGGTTTCCTCCTCCAGTCCAAAGACATGAATGGTAGGCTGATTGGCGTGTCTAAAGTGTCCATAGTGTATGAATGGGTGTGTGAGTGTGTGTGTATGTGATTGTGCCCTGTGATGGATTGGCACCGTATCCAGGGTGTACCCCGACTTGTGCCCGATGCTCCCTGGGATAGGCTCCAGGTTCACCATGACCCTGAAAAGGAGTAAGCGGTATAGAAGATGGATGGATGGATAATAATACATATTTATTTAGGGGTACAAATACAACAGTAATATATTTCTGGCTTAATTCACTTTTATGCGTTAGACCTCCTGGCTTTTATTTTGGCGGAAAGCCGCTGGAAGATCAGGCGAAATGATGTAAACCTCTGCCCACAAAAATGTTTGAGATTACTCTAAAGTAAAACCAAAGTGAATCTGGTGCGTGTCGGGTCTAAACGCACGTTGTACGCGACTCAAACGCTCAGCACAGACAGACATGAAGTTGGTGTGACGCGCGCGGCGTTTCCTGTGAAACGAGCCTCTCTACAACCCAGAGGAGTTCGCGACGGTTTACCGTCTCAAACAGCGATTGGCCAAATATAAAATCTAAATCTCCTTTACGGTGTCGGTTGCATTTTTAAGACTCCGAAGCGTCTAATTTAAGACATTTTAATGCTAAGTAAGGCCTTGTCTTTTTTACATTGACATTTTCAGACTTTTTAAGGATCCGCTCAAACCCTGTCTTAAGGTTACACGTCACGTTCTGGTCTCAAATTTCAGCTTTTTTGGGGTTCTTATGTCTTGAATAAAGATTCGAAATGTCTTCAAAATGTCTTGAATGAGGATTCGTTCATTCGGCTGAACGAGATTCACAGATCCAGGTCGAAGACGTCTCAGAGACAGAGAGCGTATCCTGATTGGTCTCTCTTTCTGCTAGTTAGACCTCGCGGTTGTCTCTGTGGGCGGGCTTTACAGTCGATCTCTCTCTCACTCTCTTCAGTTCATCCATCAGCTCCGTGTACCTCTGGAGTTCAGTATCACTGTAGTGTCCACTAGGGCTAAAACAAACAAACCAAAAAAAACACCAAAACACACTTCACCTCAGACTACACTAAAGTGTATCCCTGCTAAATAGGGGTTAAAAATAATGGCAGTTTTTCAGCAGCGACTTTTACCATTGCCCGTGTTGGGTGAAATGATTGTAAAAGCCATGTTGAGCTGAGTTTAAAAGGCGTCATTCGTTCATTAGCATAGCTAGCGTTATGTAAACTAACTGGCTAGTTAAGGATCTTCTCTATTGCTGATACCGAACTCCCTGTAGATTTGCTTAAAGTTGTCATCGAATCGTCATTACAAATGACTCCATGAGTTGAATAATATAATAGGATGTAATATAATAGAAACATAATGGTAAATGTGCACTTATATAGCGCTTTCATCCAAAGCGCTTTACACTGTGTCTCATTCATCCATGGTAGCAGAGGCACTAGCAAGGCGCTAGCTTGCCATCGGGAGCAACTTGGGGTTCAGCGTCTTGCCCAAGGACACTTCGGCATGTGGAGTCACCCGGGCCGGGAATCGAACCGCCAACCCTACGATTAGTGGACAACCCACTCTACCACCTGCACCACAGCCGCCCCATGTTACATAAATGTCAACAATTATGTGGATCAATTATGTGGATCACGACAACTCAGTTCGTTGCAAAGAAATGTTCTGAAAGGTAAAAGGTCGAACAAAACATGTTTCAGCCATTAAATGTGTACACAACTTGAACACACAAAGACATAATCATTTATTCACCAATTCACCTGAGTCTTAGCTTTGCTAAGTTTCTGCTATCAGGTAGCTAGCAAGCTCGAGCGCTATCTTAGTTAAACAACATGAATGGTTCATCATTTAGGTGTTCATATGGATATCGGTTCATAAACGTGGAGAGAAAAAAACAAAGCTTTCATAACACAATCTGAAGAAAAAAGAAAGGGAGGAGGGGAGTCGTTCGATGAGCGAATCCTGAGTCGGTTGTTTGAATCAGCGCGTTAATTCAGTACTTTGAATAGGAGTCGACACTCAGATCTGAAGAATCGTTTGACGATCGGACCACTGAGAAATAACGGACCAAAGTCATCTGTTTATTTTCAAAACTGGACTGGCCTGATATGGAGGCTGTTAATATAACAGTAAGTATTCTTTATCCAAATTTTACTGATTACATTTTTTTAAATCAGGGTTTGTTTGTTTGTTTTTTTTATTCGTGATGTTGTTTAGTGTGTAAACGATAGAACTATTTATATCTGTTTATACTCGAGAAAAGTAGGAATAATCCCAAAATATTTCTGCTTTGCTGTTGTGCACCACCGGAGGTAGGCAACTGGTTTCCAAAATGGCTGCCAGCATGAAGCTCCGCCCATAAAAGGTCATACAAATGAACAAAACCTCGATGTCAGCCTACATTTTAGTTTAGAGTTAAATATATATAAATAACTATATAACTATATACCCTATATAAATAACAGGTACAGAGGTAAACTGTTCATATTTAATGTGAGTACAGCTATACATCAAACATTTTGGGATGTGCGGTTATAGGAAAATAATCAATGATGGGGTGGTGTCTCGAAGTACCATCTCGAAGTTGATTCGGTTCCAATAACTGCACGAACTGCACTGAAGTGTTAGTCTGTGTAGTCACGATTACAGTGTTTGATTTCATTAAAGTACAAGACAACGTAATTTTTAGCTGTTTATTGTTACATTTAATGTTGTGGAATGCCAAAGACAAGTCGTTTTGTCATTAGCCTCTTTGTTTTCTTTCTCTCTAATGAAAAAACAAATAAACAAACAAACAAACCAAAAAAAAAAACCTTGACAAAGTGCAAAGTTCTCTGCCCTCAAGAGTTTCCAGTGGTGCAAAAGTTATTGTGGTCAGGTGTAATGCTGCGACGCGTAATTACCCGTAAAATAAAAGTCACATTGCATGCAGAGATGCTTATCCTACCTTGTCGCCGAGCAGTCCTGGTACCGTGGTTAAAGGCCTTCACTAAATTTACTTTACTCATATAATAATAATAATAATAATAATAATAACAACAATAATAATCGTTCGCCTCACACCTCCAGGATCGGGGGTTCGATTCCCACCGCTGTCCTTTGTGTGTGTTGAGTCTGCATGTTCTCCCCGTGCTGCGGGGGTTTCCTCCAGGTTCTCCGGTTTCCTCCGCCAGTCCAAAGACATGCATGGTAGTCTGATTGGCGTGTCTAAAGTGTCCGTAGTGTATGAATGGGTGTGTGAGTGTGTATGTGATTGTGCCCTGCGATGGATTGGTACCCTGTCCAGGGTGTAACCCCGCCTTGTACCCGATGCTCCGTGGGATAGACTCCAGGTTCCCCCGCGACCCTGAAAAGGAGTAAGTGGTAGAAGATGGAAGGATGGATGATAATAGTAATATTTTTTTTTACTAGGTCAAACCACTTTGTGGTGATCGCATTTGCCTCGTTTTTTTGTTTGTTTGTTTGTTTGTTTTTTAATACAAGCAGGACTTCTACAAAACGTTCTTTGTTTGTTTGTCTTTTGTCTGTCAGAATTTGGTCCAAAATCCCACCACACAACAGGTAGTGTTGTTATGAGTGATCAATTAGTAAAATTCGTCATATATTTTGTCTTAAACTGTGAACGCTGCTGAAATATGGAGCAAAAATGAGAAAAATTGGCATTAACACAGCTTATGACATTGTACGTCCAATTCCACCACCACCACCCTTTTTTTTTTTTTTTTTAGTAAACTCACAGTTTGCTTTTGTGAGCACCCGAGGGCGCTATTTGCTTTCTCGAACAAGCTCCTGTCTCAAAGATGTCACCAACTTACCTTCTGACATATGAATGGCATGTGTCATACTTGCTTGGGATGGTAATTTAACAGTATTAACCATTAATGCTAGTAAATGTTACTGGCAACAACAACAAGTTGTTTCTTTTCTTTATAAATATATATTTAAAAAAAATGTTCTTTATTTATTTATATTTTTCCGCAGAGGCCTTTCAGAAACCTCAGCCAGAAGGTTGTTTTTCCTGTTTAAAAGCACTAGACTGTTCTCTTCAATATCAGTCCAGGCAGAAAGTCTTTCGTGTGGTTCAGAAAGCACAGACAGGGAAAATCCAGTTAAATACACAGCAAAGTGTGATTGTGTCACTGCTCTTAGTTTCGCTCCCTTCCTCAGCAGAGCGATGAGAATGAAGCCGTACAGTATAAAGGCACATGACTAATATCACGATGCACACGCATCTCTGTCTGCGTCCGAACATGTTCCTTACATAACGATGCAGTTACGTTTTCGTAATTCACTTTTCACTTTTCATTCAGTCTTGGTGTGTGGGGTTTTGGTGTTTTTTTGTCGTTTCTTTTTTAAATGCTGAAATGTTGTATTTTACTACTATGTGAAAAGACCGTGTACTTCTCCATATTCCCTGTGTGGAACAAAAACAGCAGTGAAATGATTTGTTTGTTTGTTTTGTTTTGGGGTTGTTGTTTTTTTTTAGTCGCTGGCAACCCATTTTACTTTAGCGCTACGGCTTTTAAACGTATTTTTTGTTTTATTTTGCGAATTTTCTTCATTTTTTCTGGCATGTTACAGTCACGATACTCTTGCGTTATTTCAGTGATTGTATTTTTTATTTTATTCATTTTTCACTCTTTTTATTATGCTGTTTAATATCATTTATATTGTGGGTGGTGTTTATAACGTAGAAGAAAAAAAAAAACATCGACTTCTGCTTTCGATCTATCTATTTTTGCCACCCTGGGCCTTTCTTATTTAAAAAAAAAACAACAGCAACAACAACGAACAAACAAACAAACAAACAAACCAACAACAACGAACAAAAAAGCCTTCTATTACATAACCATGACACAGGGCGCATTTCTTCTTTTTTTTTTCCATATTTTTTTGTGAAGCTCTCTCCATTGGTGGTAGACACGTTCATTCCCCACGTGTCATGTCCCATTCCCCATTCTGAAGCTGTAAAATGGTCCGTACGTGGTGTACCGTCTGGAACGTTCCAAAGGGGCGTCTGAGACATGCTTTTCCTGCGAGATCTGAGTCAGCGAAAGAGCCATTCTAAGGTACCTGTTGCAGACCTCTTCCCCCACCCCCCCACTTCCTCTCCACATTACCCAAGAGCCCCACTACACAGCTAAGATCAGGTTGGGCCTGCAGCGTGGGCGAGCTCAAAGCTACCACTTCTTATAACGAGGCACGGATGAAAAGAAACCCAAGCCAGACCAAAAAAAAAAAAAAAAAAGTTTGCTCTGTAAACCTGAGATAAAAGCTAGGGGAGGGGGGGGGGAGGGGACAAAACCTGATAGGTTTGACTTATGCATGATGCACTGTTTCAAATGCATGTACTGCAAAACTGCAGGTCAAGAATGGGGGGTAAACAACACACCACATCCACACAGATTCAAAGGCATTTAAAAGGTTAGACACATCCTGAGTTGATTGCGCCTTTGGGCTGAATGGAAGTAGCCGACCGCAGCATGTGTGAGATTGGGTGTGTAATATACCTTCAAGTCAACAAAGAAAAAAAGGATACATAGTGTAAAACCCAGACGCAAACACAAATCGTTCGAAAGATTTAATTTTAAAAATATTTCAATTCAAATTCCCCGACACGCCTCACGGCATTGTACTATTCATTCAAATACATTACAAATTATGATCAGGAGAGAAAAAAAAAATACATTCAATATAAAAGCCTTTCACTACATAAACTATTTAGAAAAGGGGGAAGAAGAAAAAAAAAAAACGCTACTAACAAAGATGAAAAAGGAATAAGTTATTAAACAATGAACTAAAATTGTGCAAAAACAATACCTTCTTTGACATTTAATCATGTCCAGTAGCCCAATAACATTTCTGTTCATTTAAAATAGTAATAATAATAATAATAATAATAATAATAAATAAATAAAAGATGTATGTTAATTTTACACTGCAACAGTTGAAAAGTTGTCATTGTAATAACTGTATTTCATCAGAATGGTTACAGTCCCTCTATGTTTTATTATATACTATATTATATACCTTTATAATAATGAATAAACTTTATTGTGACCAATGTTTGATGCCTCACGAGAAATAAATAAAACAGTGAAGCTAGCCCAAACCCCTGTGTCGTGAAAGGGCTATGTAGAATGATCTATGCTCAAAACTCTATACATTTCAAACACAATATTTCAGGTTAAAGTTCGACAAAATATTTTTTGAAAAAATAATAATTATAATTAAAAAAAAAAAAAAAAATTTGCTATCTGGTGTTAGAAATAAGGTACTAAGCAAAAAATAAAAGAACTGTCAGTTTTTGGTGGTAATATTACCAGATCATGTGATTATCGACTTGAATACAGACAAGCCCGCTGGGTAGAAGTTTCCAGCTACGTATTATATATCATTTCATTTATTGCACGTCTGATTACAAAAAAAAAAAAAAAGTAGTTTACCATCATCATTTTTTTGGTTGCTTGGTTACCAATGTTTGTTCCGTAAGTCAGGATGCAGTTATAAACATAGGCGGCAGTGTATGACATCATCGTGGGTGCTCGAAACTGCCTACAAGTGCATGACATTATACAATTCGTGATCCAAACTCTATTTGGTGATTTTTTTTTTCTTCCAAAAACACTATCTGCATGTGTGTGCACTGGGTTACACATCCATTCCCTACTGTACACATACTTTTGATCCGTACTTCCCCAGGAGATCAGTCTACCCGTATTCCTCCAATCACTGATTACTTGCTGAATGCTGAGTTTGCTCTCTCATTCATTCTCTATGTAGGCCCACATTGCTGGATGAGCTTTTGGCGAGGCGTGTATATATATATATATATTCTCTGCTCTGCTGAGGAATAATCTGGTGCAGAAACCGAGAGTCCTACAGGTTCGGTATGCGTTCATGTTTGGCGACTTGTAGTAAATAAAAAGGCTTTTTTTTTTTTTTTTAAATGGAGAATTTATTGGGAATTGGAGATTTTCAGTTGGAGGAGCTTTGGCAACGTTGATTAACGTTGTGTAAAATGACATCGCTCAAGGTTGGCCCTTCGGCTTTGGCACGAAGAAAAAAAAAAAAGTGTTTCCAATCACCGAACTCGTTCACACGGTTCTGTTTGGGTAATCAACAGCTCTGGCAGTACGGCAAAGTCTCATGCCTTGGTTCAGGAGCCAGGAATGAAACAAAATCTGGCACCAGAAAACATGGATAATGTTTTTTGGCAGTTACTTCCATCATTCTGTTGCTGGCTGCATCCCAAATCAAATACCAGAGCAATAAATACGACATCAAAATTGCACACTGCCATAAATGACCTGTTACCTTAGGACAGGGGTTCCCAAAGGTTCTAGAGCCAGGGACCCAGTGCTGTTTTATTTTCCAAACCTAATCCAACTATTCAAATACGTACTATTCGGGCTAATTTATTAGCGCCAGAGTGCTCTAATAGTGCTCAAGTTATCGAGGTATGGATTAAACCAATTCATTTTAAGTGACCAGTCAGACAATACATTTTTAAAAGAGTCACAGACCCTCTGGTTATACCTCATGGGTTCTGGGGTCCCCATGCCTACTTTAAGAACTGATACCGTAGGGACAGTTTTACTACACTATATAGTACGGTGGTGTACGGTTTGGGACACAGCCTTTAAATGGCCGCCTGTCACTGAAAATAAATGTTGCTTTGTTGTGTCACGTTGCTGACGGTGTAACCAGATAAAAATCACTATAATAGAACTATTACCACTACACTCCAGTAGGTGTTGTCTTTTTAACGTAAATGTATGAATATGGGATATTTAAATCCTAAACATTGGGGGTTCTCGAGCTCCGGAGCACCCATGAAGCTGGCGCCTATGGTTATAAATACAGAGCCGAAATCTGTCTAGAGCATGAACATGCCGAAAGCGTTTTCGGCTGCATCGTGAAGACGAATCGCAGAGCCGTCTTTCACTTCGACATAAACAGCATCACCTTTGTACAGATGGAAGATCCCGCCCAGGTAGCTGCTCCTCAACGTGTCTTTCTGGACTGGCTTTGAATTGCGTCTGCTGTATCTGAGGAGCGTGATCGGCTTATTCAGATAGCGTGATGTTGACCATTGCACCATCTGGATGAATGAAGTGCCGTCCGCAGTGTAGCTCAGCTTAGAGTACACATAGTAGAAGCCATCCTTCTGAACAATCAGCTTTCCATCGTTGTACTCGAGCTCATATGTGGAGTTTTGGACATCCCTCCATTTCATGATTCCATCCTTTTGGGGTTTCGTATCACCAGCTTGGAAACAGCAAAAACGTATTTCAAAACGTTCTTTAAGATGAAATGCACAGTGAGAATTATGGGGGGGAAAAAAACGTCACGTGACGTAGAGAAGGTCTTCCTCACCTGCCAGATGCGCAAGAGGCTTTGACGGATGCAGGGACGTCTGTTGCTTTGGCTTCTTCTTGACGTGTTCCTTATCGCGTCCCCCTGAAACATAATTACACCGATGGGTATCGGTGCGATCGTCTTAAATTGTGCTGTGGACTCTACAGTTTACTTCCTGGTTTAAAATCTCGGTCACAGGCAGTAGACGTGGCAATGCACTAGAGTACTTCGATGACTTGTCGGCGTGTCTCAGTTCTCCGTGAGCCTGCGTGTTCTTATCCTACGAGAACGTGCTGTCTCTTAATTATTCACGACCGCACGTGGTGCTTTCCTACAGACGTAGTTTGCGTCGACACGATGACGCGGGACTCGGTCCCGAGGACTTTTCCATCCCTTCAATTGAGGCGTATGTCATTTTTAACCACGGCAGGTTTACTTGCCGTTTGAGCTAATTCGTTCGTTTAAAGCTCCGCGGGCCGTCACGTGCAAAACTATACAACGAGAGTCCGCGTTCAAGGGACTTCGACTTTTATTCGTGAAAAGCTCGAGCCTATCAACTAACTAGCATTCCAACATTTCCAATGATTCAAATAGACAGCGGGGCCTGCACTGCTATCTACCGTGTCTCCATATCGCCCTGTGGATTCAGGACGAGAGAAGTCCTCTACCTCGTCTGCAAACTTTGTCACTGTCCATCTTATATTTTTTGAGTGTTCTGAAGGCCCCCCCCCCCCTTCCTCTCCTGCATTTTCCCTGCCACGCCCCCTCCCCCTCTTTTCTTCACACAGCCATCCACGCCCATTTAAGTTGCGTTTTTCAATAACATTGAGAGGTAGACTTGAGCTGAAAGAAGGAGGTTCCTTGCCACTTTAACACTTTAAAATCGACACTCTCAGTAACAATGAATGGTTTGTTTTACTGCTTCTCTGTTTGTTTATCTCGTGTTCTTGAAAGGTTTTACCATTACTACAGCAATCTAGTGTGTTTTCTGTGTGAATATTGGTTTCCTGTTTACTAGTACATTATGTATTTGGTGTTTTTGGTTTTGACACCAAAAAAATTGTGACAAAACCCCCCCCCCAAAAAAACCTCTTGACAGTGGCTGGGTGCGTTCTCTACCTTTCAGTGCGTCCGTCTTCGGCTCAAGAGAATTCTGAAAAAGAGAGCAGCGTCATTGTTAAGATCACATCTCATACGGTCTCTGTGAATTCAGACAGACTGTTAAAGGGTTTAACTTTAAATAACGTCAACCGTGTCATCGTCGAACAGAATGAAGCGATATTTAGTATCGGAAGACGCGCGTGTATAAAACGAGCACGGCTGCAGACTAACCACAGTAGGTGGTCCAGCCCACCAACAAGCCACCAGGATGTAGGTCTCAACGAAGAAAGGAAATGCCATGCGGTCTGTATAAGACATAGACGTTTGTATGCAGACTCGTGCTTGAAGGTGGTCTTGTCTACATGGGTGTAATCGATTACAATATAAACGAATGATCTGTTTCGACTAGCACGGTCTTTCGCGCGTTCACGCTCGATTCACTGACTGATTTCTATTCTCTGGAGAAGACAAAAAGTAGAAGACCATAAAGTAACGCAGAGGACGATACGACGTAGTTACATCCCGAGGTGTGAAATAAATGGACACAACCTAGAACACGTTAAAAACATGTATAGTGAGATTTTTTTTCGATGCTAATTGGTTGGTTGGTTTGGGGGAGGGGATTACTTGCGTTATTGCTAGCACCAATAACTGGACACAACCTAGAACACGTTAAAAACATGTACAGTGAGATTTTTTTTCGATGCTAATTGGTTGGTTGGTTTGGGGGAGGGGATTACTTGCGTTATTGCTAGCACCTTTGCAATGGCATTTCACGGGAGGAAAAAAAATGAAGTGATGACGCTCAGGTTTCGCTGAGAGCTTGGGAAATGTTACCTCAGCATTTTGCCGTCAGCGTTCAACATTATATTAGAATACTACCTGTAGGGTTCTCTGCCCGATATATATCGCTTTGCGGCCATTTTCTCATTAGTAAGTCGCTTTGGATAAAAGCGTCTGCTGTATGAATAAACGTAAATATGATTGCGAAACCCAGCGTAGAGGTAGTGCTGTCCGTGCACACGCTGGCGTTAAAGTCCCAGAGTGCAATGTAGCTATACGAGTGTTCATAAGTGTTCTAAGCGATGGAATACAGCAATCGATGGTCTTTTCGGAGCGTTCCAGCCGACCGTGTTTTTATACCGTATCGATATATGCAGCAGGCGGTGTTCTCTTTTTCTGCAGGTTTTCTGCCCAGTCTTTTGAAATGGAAAAAAAAAATCACATTAAAAAAAAAAACCCTACAGCACCTCAGCTGCTCTAGGTCAGTCCTGCTGTGTGTTTTACAGGAAGCTAAACCTCGCATGTAGGGGGCCTTCAAGGAGGAGGAGGAGTCTGACTGAACCGACGCATTTCTAACCATGGTAGATTCATGATGTTGAGATGGGGTTCTGATTAATGATGTGACATGATAGCGGAAAATCAGAGACTCGATGTACTGGGGGGTTTTAATCAGCAAAGACAACCCTTTAAATATTTGAAGCCTTAATAAATTGATCATAATGCAAGCTCGAGAATATTTAAAAAGCTGAATTACGCAACACTTTAAAGTATATATATATATATATATGATCGCTAATTTTTCTGTCCTCTTTCTAATCCCAGATAGTGTTACACGGAACTGGGAATCCCGACTGTATGAGTAGTGTTGATGAAATAATCGAGCGTTTCACACGTATAACGCAATTCGATTCAGCTCCATCGGTAAGCCGTGCTCATAGATGAAAAGAAATACAGAAAAGGAAAGGAGGAGCTGGTCTGAGCAGTCAGAAGAGGAGTAGATTAAAGTTAGGAATGAAAACCACATGCGCCAGCTTCATATGCTTTAAGTCAGTCATTACACAAGTAAAACCTTCAGTTATTTAATCCAGGTATGGTGAGTGATATGTTTCAGGCCTGTGTGTAATAAGGAAAGCGCTTTACGATTCAAAACCACACCGTAGATGAACAAACAGAAAGCTGTGCTGCGAAGCAGAGAGACGAGATCACGATAAGGTGCTGCCGAAGGTGTAGGTCTAACCGAAACGATTTCAGGAACGTAAGACACGAGACGACGTTATGATGGACAGAACGCTACAAGTTTTCACTTACAGACTGAGCGGTGTCGTTATGGTTCGCCTTGGCGTGGAGGCTGTAGATGAATATACCCTCCACAAATAAGCCGAACAAAGCCAGACACACCAGCACCAAGAGTATGTTCTGGATCAGTCGGTTCCTCTGGTTCCGGATCCGTGTTTGTCCTGGTTTAGGGGGCAGCGGTGGTGGAAACCCGGTACCGCCGTCCACCACAAACACCGAGGGGTACTTAACACAACCGTCAGTCATGGCCGTGCAGTCCTGAAGGCCAGAATCTCTGAAGCGCAGGTGACAGAAGATCCTCTAGACAAGATAAGATGCTGAGCAACGTCTGAGGAGGCAGTGTCGCAGATGACTCCCACTGGGGCGCGCGCTCGCACACTCGCACGCTCACACACCCATGCACGCTCTCACATATACATATACGCTGATAGAGAGAGATAGAGAGAGAGAAAGAGAGAGACAGAGAGAGAGAGAGAGACACGGTGTGAACGTGCCATCACATTAAGGTGGGTGGACGGTTGCACCACAGTGGGTGTAAATCCAAAAAAAAAAGAAAGGGCCCAATTCAGGTAATCAAAAAAAAAACGTTGTATCCATTTTTTGAAAATAAAAATGTCCAAACGTTTTGGTTTCTGTTCTAGTTTTCTAAAACGTTCAATCTCAGTGTGAGGAACTTGTGTCAAACGTGTGATAAAGGAAGCGCAAGCGCACGTACACACGCACACACACACACACACACACAGGCGCCCGCAGGGTCTGAGTGACAACTGACCTCAATTCACCTCCGTGTGGCTGCTAAACTGAGAAAAGTCCACTACACGACTTTACTAACAAACACTGTACATTGAAGCTGTTGTTTGTTTTTCAGTACACCTACAAGATGGACCAACAAGGTAGGCCTTTCCAGTAAAGTTGTCAGTAAGGCCACACCAACAGTAAGTTTACATAAAATGCTGCTGTATTGGGAAGTGTGTGTGTGTGTGGGGGGGGCGTAATACATTGTGCAGAGCAATACATGTGCTACAGTCAGTAACTGGAGCTTATAAAATGTTCACTTGACAAGCAAAACTTGTCATCACAATGGAATCATTTTGGCAAAGTCGCAAAACCCAAGCACACACACACACACACACACACACACTCACACACACCCACACCCACACTGTGTGTCTAATCCAAACTCCACACCACAAGGTCATGACGTGAGGCTTAAAATGTTCGCTTTCTTTTTGCAAGAGAAACGCGGCAACACGCCCGCCTAACATCAAACTCGGACACATTTCAGAGAAACACTGGAAAGATTGTTTTGGGTTTTTTTTTTCAAAACGTGTTCAGAAACAGTGTCAATATTATGTTGTTGACTTTCATGACGGGTGCCAATAATTATGGAGCTATCTGTCTAACTGTGGCTGCATTTGAAACTATTAAACCCACGGCAGACTTGTTCTACTGCGTGTTACGGATGCAGCCCAGATCAGGTGCTCTGATACAAATACAGACATGAGTAGTAGGTGCACTATTATTATTATTATTATTATTATTATTATTATTATTATTATTATTATTATTATTATTATTATTATTATTGTTGTTGTTGTTGTTGTTGTTGTTGTTATTATTATTGTTGTTGTTTTTATTATTGTTGTTATTGTTATTATTGTTATTATTATTATTATTGTTGTTGTTATTGTTATTATTATTGTTATTATTATTGTTGTTGTTTTTATTATTGTTGTTATTATTGTTATTATTATTGTTGTTGTTATTGTTATTGTTATTGTTATTATTATTGTTATTATTGTTGTTATTATTATTGTTATTGTTGTTGTTGTTGTTATTATTGTTATTATTGTTGGTTCCTCGCCAGGAAGGTTGACAGGGTATTTGGTTTGAAAGCGGCGGTGTGCATGGGGACCAGGGTCCCGACAGGTCGCAGCAAACAATTCACACCATCGTGAGGTTTGTACTTTTCTGTGGGTGTGAACAGGAGGTCAGATACGAAGCTCACGGGGAAGAAGAAAGATGGTGTTTATTAGCATGAACTCGTGGGCTGTGAGACAGCGAGTACCTGGTAAGGGTCGCAGTGGTCGCTCGGAAATATCGTGGGCAGGTACAAACCAAAATAATAACTAAGTGTGTGAGCGGGATTTAAAACAGAGCAACAACAAACAAACAAAAAAAACCCCTGTGAGCATCCGTAGGTTAAGAGTAATTACGGACCGGGGCGATGTAGCTGAGGTCGAGGAACTGTCAGAGCCAGAAATTCGCACGCCGTGCCGACATTTAATAAGGGTCGTACGTATTCTTTTATTCTTTTTAAACCCACTCCATAACAGGTTTAAATCCAACCACAGGTACAGAGACAGATAGCTGGTGCGCTAAACAGAAAGACATGATGGAGATGCATGGCATCGTGACCTTTCCATCTTTCCCCGCACAGAAAAAAAAAGAAAGTGAAACTAAAATTTTGAATTACAGATTACATTTATTTATTTATTTATTTATTTATTTATTTATCTATCTATCAGTTGCAGATAAACGCAATGTTAGCATCACCCTCGGTTTCTGGGCCTAGAAATGACAACCTATCTCTACGGAAACATAATTCCGTGCACATGTATTGGTTTTCTTATTTTTAAAAAAACCTTTCACAACATACGGTGTCAACATCACAGCGATTGCATGTCAGTCCTCTTTCAGAGACCGTCCTCTTTATTAGCATGCGCCGAAGATTTCATGCCCGTTGACATGCTTTAGACTTTAGACGCGTGACGCTGAGGTGTCTGACGGCTGAATATGACGGAAGCCAGAACCTATTGACCTTTTTATAGAGACGGAGAAAGGGAGAAACACGGGGAGGGCTCGGTGTTTAGGGGAATCTTTTAGAACCAGTGAAAAACATGATGGGAGAAAAAAAAGAAGAAAAAAAAAGAAGTTGGAAATACAAACACAAAGATAACGAGCAAAGAGTGGAAAATAAATAAACAACCTGCAAAGAAAGATTTGGTCCAATCTAAAACAAAGAGCTATTATTTTTAAAATCATGCTCACAAATAATTTTTATTTTTTTTTTAACTAATCAAGGGAACGTCTGTAGCATCTGTAACTCGCAGTCATGTCTTGCTGGAGTCAGCCTGTTGAAGCAGTGGGGGCACAAACTTTTGCACTGTATAACAACATTGGCTTGAGTGCACAGAACTTTGAGGACGCCATCTGCTGGACCTCCTGCTTCAATGCTAATCTATTCACACACACACACACACACACACACACACACACACACTGAAATGCAGTAGGGGTCAGGATTGGGATGTTGCCCCAACACACACACACACACACACACACACACACAGTCCACCCAGATGTATGGCTTGCTAATTAAAAATCATTGATTGCACATCCAAAGATCATTTAGCCCAGAACCCAGTTTGTCTTGAAAATGGTCCTAAGCTGGGTTTGAAACCAGTGCAGTGACCCTCATTGTAAATACGAGCTCAGATACTGTATAAACTCCATCGTTAGTGACCGTCATAGTTAGTCTAAAACAGTGTACCTTTTAACCCCGCTGCATATCCACACAGAATCTGGGAAATACGCCAAACCTGGGTTTGCTCGTCTAAAACCCAGATACGGTATAAACGCAGCAAAAAAACAGAAACGTCTCTCTGTCAGGAGAAAATCCACATCAGCTTTACAGATCTTTATCGGAAAGGGTTTACACGAGGTTTTTCACGATCATTGCACATGCACCTGTGGAACAGTCCTTCAGACACGGACAGTGTACAGGCGGGAGGCGATTACGGTCACAGGTACAATAAGTTCGGACACTAAAGAGATCTTTCTACTGACTCTGAAAAACACCAGAAGAAAGATGTCTAGGGTTCTACTCACCTGCGTGAACATGCCATAGACCTGCTGCAAGGAGACATGAGGACTGCAGACGTGTCCAGAGCAATACACTGCGATGTCTGTAATGTAAGACGCCTGAGACGGTGCTACAGGGAGACGGGAAGGACAGCTGATCGTCCTCGCAGTGGAAAATCACATGTGTGTCCCCTCAGACGTGATGGAGAACCTGCCTCGGTGGAAGACTGGAGGAACATCTCACAGCAAGAACTGACCAGTCTGGTGCAGTCCATGAGGATGAGATTAGTACTTAAAGCAGCTGGAGAACACCAGATACTGACTGTTACTATAATATTGACACCCCCCCTTTTGTTCAGGGACTCATTATTCCATGTCTGCTCCTCGAACGTCTGTGAAACGTCTTCATTTTACGTCTGTCGATGAAGGTTTTTATATCAATACAAATATTTACACATGTTAAGAAATCTGCTGGAAATAAAAGCAGTTGAATGTGAGAGGACGTTTCTCTTTTTTTGCTGAGTGTGTATATTTTTCCACGTGTGACACGTACAAAACTCCGGAGACAGCCCACAAACTAGCTGTAAATGTCATGAAAAGGTCAAGTCAGAAAGCTAGGTATGAATCTGCTCATTTACTAAAATAAATGTGTCTAGGTATAAATCACTTTATTAGTTACATCTGTAATTCGTCACGTTCATGCAATTATCCGATCAGCCCGTCATGTACAGTCATGCAGAAGACGTCGCCCGGTCGTTCGCCAATCTTCAACTGTCCAGTTTCCTCTTCTTGGCTGACAGAAGTAGAACCCAGTGGTGTGGTTTTGTGCTGTCGTAGCCCATCTCCCTCAAGGTTGGACGTGTCGTGCATCCTGAGATGCTTTTCTGCTCACCACGGTTGTAAAGAGTGATTTCCCGTAGTCTTCCTCGAATCGTTCTCCTCTGACCGCCCGCGTCAATAAGACACAGAACCGTTGCCCACTGGATGTGTTTAATTCTTTATTCTCGCACCATTCACGAGTGTAAACTTGTCAAACTGTTGTGTGTGAAAATCCCAAGAGATCAGTGGGATTAGAAGTCATCGAGATGACGTTTTGAGGTTTGATCTGAATAAGCAGGTCTTCCTTTAACGTGCGCATGTTGAGCCTTCGCCCAATTAAAATCCAGGAAGCACAGGTATTACCTCATTTCCTGTATTTAGGGCTTAAATGGACATATTTGTTTTGATGGTTTTTCCCCCCTCTAAATTAAGATCGTACATTGAAATACAGTTCGATCCAGTTTTATAAATGGGTATCAAAGCAATTTTACAGAACAACAAAGACTAAACCAGTACAATTCCAAAATAATAAAATTGCATTGCATCCATTTTGTGTACTGCTTATACTACACAGGGTTGCAGGGAGCCTGGGCACAAGGACGGGGTGCCAACTCATCACAGGGCACACACACACAGACAATTTGGAAATGCCAATCAGCCTACACCGCATGTCTTTGGACTGGGGGAGGAAACCAGAGTACCCGGAGGAAACCCCCGAAGCACAGGGAGAACACGCGAACTCTATACACACACAGGGCAGAGGCGGGATTCAAACACCCAAGCCTGGAGGTGCGAGGCGAACCTGCTAACCACTTAGCCTCTTACCCCCCAAAACTGGGTGACATTTTACATTCAATTAAGGGTTATTGTAGATGTACTTAAAGAGACAGTAGCACACTTTGGGTTGTGTGGTGGAAAATTGCAATGCAAGGTAGTTTTTAACCTATAATAATAATAATAATAATAATAATAATAATAATAATAATAATTTTAATAGCTACCCATTTTGCCTTCATCTATAATGAATTCTTTTGATACCAAATGTACAATTCCATTAATATCTAATACATTAAATGTTCTTTTATTGATCCCCCTTTAATAAATAAATAAATAAAATAAGGATACATAATGACCCATTTCCCAAAATGGGTTACAATAAAATATCCCCAAATAAGGTGGCATGTTATTCTTAAATTTTTAGCAGTAGATAATCGTTTGTAAGAAGTAATTATGTAGCTGTAAGTCATTCCTGATACATAATCCGAGTGCTTATAGCTGATAGTTTTCAGGTTTATAGTAACTTAATGAACACTGCCAGCAGGGCTGTATAAAGACAAGCTCAGAAATCAATCTTTACAAGTTTATTAGTTGTCATTTTAAAAAAAAAAAAAGAAAGAAAGAAAGAAAGAAAGAAGTGATTTCTCAGGAACGTATTTCATTTCATTTCATGTCACCAAACGATTATAGCTTTAACGAAGATCATCCACGCATACAGAACACGAAAACTGATCGGAGAATATTTTATGGCGCACATATCATTGACCGATGAAAGAAAATGACAGTAATGAATGCATAAAAAAAAAAAAAGAGCATTTCCTGTCTGAATCGTTATAGCGAAACTAAAGCTGGGCTGTACTGCGTTAAAGCTCCTGTAAAGTCACGGAAGAAATCGAATAACTTGACAGTTAAGTGTCTTGTAGCGTCACACGTCGGAACATGGCGACTATTATTCTCCGAACGAGTGTCATACAGCACGCCGATCGGCCGAGATACGCCTCAACATCGCAGTGTGCCTACAGTTATCGATCAAAGCGAGCAGAAGATTGTAGCTACACACTTTTAAGTACAGGCGTGTAGTGGTCTCATTTTTAAATCCCAATCCCACCTAATCTCAAAGCAATTCTGAGGAATCCAGCCCGCACCTGAAGATATTCTAGCTTAAAAACGTGAAAATGATATCATGGGAAGATTTGACGGGCGGGGAAAAAACCCCCCAAAAAAACCAGACTAATTCGAAGTTTTCCACTGAATCAAATTCGCGCTAAAAACGAACACTAACCAAATCGATTTAAAAAACGGGACTCAGACTATGACGTATTTTTTGACCAAACACTAAAAGTAAAACCGAATGAATTGTCAAAATGAACAATGGTTAATAAGGGGAAGGATTTTGATTCGAATCGACTTCCACTAACGCTTAGCTATCGATACATTAGCCTCATAGCTTCAGTGCTAAACTAAAAACAATCTAAATAAATAAATAAAAACTTCACGCACCAATATGTCCTCGCTAATTGAGTAGTTTAGGGTAAGAGGTATATTGTGTACGTTCGGATGACTTTAAGTGTAATATTTCAGTATTTAGCTGAAAATAACCCGCTACAATACGCTAGCTGCGGTAAATGTATTACTTTCTCATGATTACCCCGGGGGTCTTGAATAGTTTCAAGGTTCATGTTTTAGTGTTAAAAAACAAGAACAAACCCCAAACGCAGTCATGTTCAACGTAATTAACGCTACAGAAGTCGAAGGGGTTTTGAGTTCCAGTCGACTCAAAACAAATCAAATAAACGTGTTTAACGAATGAACCTACGCGGTAACGAAGTGGAGACTCGGCGGAATCGAACGCAAAATCCTCAGTTTGGGTTCAAGGCGAATCTAGATCCATGTTTGTAGCTATAGACTACGGAGAGGTCGGGAATGGTGTACTCGTTATAATCAGGTGTGTGAGAGAGGGAACTGCACTACACTGGGTACAAACACCACGTGAAGTCACTATTCTGACCAGCGAACAACAAACCATAAGGCAAACTGTGAACATTGTTAAACAGCACTGAAGAAACTCTTCCGTGGTATTCGCCGCCCACAATGCACTGCAGCGCAGGTTCTCCTGGACGTTCAGGGTCACCACTGGTTCCGTCGTGGAGCCGGGCGTCTGTTTGAGAACAACCGTAATGAGATGCGATAAGAATAGAGAGACGAGAACCAGGCAGATGTTATACACATGTGGAGAAGCGACAACAGCCTGATGAACTCGTTTTCTTTGATACGTACGTGTGTGTGTGTGTGTGTGTGTGTTGTACCTCTTAGTGGGTTTGTTTCGGAAAGTCAACGTTTACTAACGTGAAGTGACACGAGCATCTTGCAGTGACCTACTTTCAGGTTTGACCACGTGTGTTGCGAAAGCAAGTCAGCGTTTTTTTGGTTTTTTTTTTTTTCCTGTCGTTCAGGAAGTGTACATGTTGCGACCACCTTCCCAGGTTTGTATTCAGATACGGTGTGCGTCTTAAAGCGCCAATACTCTCTAACGAATATGAATTGTTCTGTAATTACAGTAAAAACGAACGGGGGGTTTACAAGAATGTTAAATGTACAGTGGTGGTGGTGGTGGTGGTGGGGTGGGGCTTAGGTGCAATTCCGGTGCTTGGAACCGCAGGGGTATGCACAGGCGTGGAAAATACTTACCCAAATGCAGTCTTAGTCACTATACTTAAGGATTATTTGAGCATGTTCAGACTTTAGTGAAGTATTACTGAAATACAATACTCAATGACGTTTCCAAGAAGAAACTCCGTACGTTTTTATTTAGACCTTCATAGGCCCTGCTCTTCTCTCATCAGAGTAACGAACGGACACGATACTCCGTATCAATCACACGGGCTCGGTTTAGCATCCAGTCATTTCAGTTTAGCATCCGATCCAGAAGAACTCAAGAGGCGTGAGAAATTCAGCATCCGTGGCTGATCTTCTCAGGCGTCTCTATGTAAATATTGTTGCACTAGGGCTAAACCACCAGACTGGTGTGTCGAACCTGAGGACGAGTGTCCCTGGCCCTGCGTGGCATCAACTTAATAACCCTCACTAAAAAGCATCTATTGAGTTCAACGTCATCTAATTTGAAAATGCACGCTGAGGTAAGTTTTGCTAATTTGCTAACATTATCTGGCGCTACAATCGTGATTTCTTCAGTTTTTGTGAGATATGACATGCTAAATTGTTTCGGAAATGAAAACAAAAAGGCAACCTGAAGAAACACCAAATACAGTTTTTAAATGATAGTTATTTCTCGAAGCAAGAAAGTAATCCGATTCCAACTGGGCACGTGTGAAATCGATAAAGGCCTCTCTTGCATCAATAAAGGTCACTGTTTATGACTCCACTATCAGAAAGACACTGGGGGAAAATGGCCTCCATGGAAGCGTGGTGAGGTGAAAACCAGTGCTAACGCAGAAGAACATTAAGGCTCGTCTGAATTTTGCCGAAACACACCTTGATGATCCTCAAAGCTTTTGGGAGAACGTTCTGTGGACTGATGAGTCGAAAGTGGAACCGTTTTTGGAAGACAGGGGTGACGTTACATCTGGCATAAACCGAATTTCCCACAAAAGAACGTCATACCTACAGTCGTGCATGGTGGAGGCAGTGTGATGGTGTGGGGATGCTTTACTGCTTCAGGGTCTGGGCAACTTGCAGTAAATGAAGGGAAAGATGAATTCCGCTCTCTACCAGAAAATCCTAACGGAGAACGTCCGGTATCCAGCGCATAAATTAAAATACTTCTCATCAGGTCGACATTTCTGTATTATAAATTCTTTCTTCGCATATTTTGAGGTACTGGGTTTTTGTTTACCATGAGCTGTAAGCCGTAATCATCGAGATTAAAACAAACAAAGGCTCGAAATATTTCACTTTATGTGTAACGAATCTAGAAAATATGAAAGTTCCACTTTTTGAATTAAATTACGGAGGGAAAAAAAAAACCCCGAACTTTTCCACGATATTGAAATTGTTCGAGATCTGAATGATTCATCGTTTTGCTCGCACAAATGGATCAAACTTACAGATCACTTACAAAATACACGAACGGACTGCGATTCCTTACCAAATGATCATCATCATCATCATACTATGACTTGCAGAAGTATTCACCCCCTCGAACTTTTCCCCAAATTGTGTAGTGTTACAGTCTGCAACTGAGGTGGACTATGATTGGATGATTCATCCCGAGTCATGAATAATAGTGAAGTTGTTTGGAATTTCTCGAGTTAAGACATTTTAGAAAGAGACATGGACACGGTGTAAACATTTCCAGCTTGCTAATGAAGAACGAATGATCATTTTGTGAGTAGCTGATTTTACGGCCCTTTATTATTCCCCTTAGTGGAACGAGAGACTTTTCCAATCCGTCAGTCCAATTCCCGTCCACAAGACGTTCCTGTGCGCTGTACGTTTGGACACCCCGGCTCCACAGCCAGTACGCGTGTATGTTCTCACACAGCACAGTTAAATTAATGCCAGGACCGGCAATCCACGAGGACCGGGTTGAAATAAAAACCCGGTCGCGGCCGATGACAACCGTGACCAGTTTTATTTTCCACATGACTCCGCTCATCCCCTCAGTGTTAGAACGACAGCAACAGCACTATCTATACTACCATTAACGAATAAAAAGCTCTCAGACTAAGACGTGAGAGTAAACTACTGCTTTAAAGAGAAGTGGCACGTGGTGAGTGCAGGGCATCTGCAGATACGTTACACAGTCGATATTTCTCTGCGTATGCTAACTCGGAAGCAGCTAGAAAACATTTCAAGAGTACAGTGCAATAGTTTGCATCCCTCACGTGAGCGGTGAAGCTGTGATCGAAAGATCTTCAGGATAGAATAATTTTACGTTTGGTGACGTGACGAGCGGCGGTATTGATTATTCTTATAGCTATAAGAGATATAGGAGAACATGTCTCCTGGACGTTCCACAAGATTAAACATGACTATAAATGGTTAAAAAAAAAATACAGTATCTCACAAAAGTAAGTACACCCCTCACATGTGTGTAAATATTTGATGATATCTTTTCATGTGACGACACTGAAGAAATGACACGTTGCTACAATGTAAAGTAGTGAGTGTACAGCTTGTGTAACAGTGTAAATTTACTGTCCCCAAAAAATAACTCAACACACAGACATTAATGTCTAAACCGCTGGCAACAAAAGTGAGTACACCCCTAAGTGAAAATGTCCAAATTGGGCCCAATTAGTCATTTTCCCTCCCCGGTGTCATGTGACTTGTTAGTGTTACAAGGTCTCAGGTGTGAATGGGGAGCAGGTGTGTTAAATTTAGTGTCATCGCTCTCACACTCCCTCATACTGGTCACTGGAAGTTCAACATGGCACCTCATGGCAAAGAACTCTCTGAGGATCTGAAAAAAAGAATTGTTGCTCTACATAAAGATGGCCTAGGCCTAGGCTTAGATACTGTAAGTCAATTATGATCGTTGGCAAATTAGGTAATAAAGTAAGAGGAATAAAAATATTTATTTTTTTTAACTTTGGGATGCGGTGTTATTGGAAAATAATCCACTCTGGGCGTGTTAAGAGTTTTATTACAGCACCCTGTCGTCGATTATTTTCCTTCAGCAGCATGACAAGGAGCATACTGAGGCTATGCAAACTTTTGCACTACGTACAGTAATACATACGTACGAATGGTACGTAATTTATAACGCCGACGTGTTAAACGCAAGTCCGAACAAACGAATCGAGGACCCTGGATCTGCAGAAACCCTGTACTGTACAACTTCACAACAACGCTAAAGGTGCGAAACAGCGACATGCAGATAAACAGATGCAGCGAGGAGACAGAAAGGAAATAAAGGACACAAGGAAACACCAATCACCACAGGAAGTCCCTTTTATTGTACACAATACCTCTTTATTAGCTCATTTTTTTTCTCCGATTTTCCACCAGTTATCATTTGCTCAGAGTGCATTAATTGCTACAGAGGCACTTGACAAAGGATTGATGATTTCAAAAGAAACAAACAAAACAAAACAAAAAAAAAATGGAAGGAATACAAATAGGAGAACTATACAGGGTGCTCATCTGTTTTCCCACCCCCCAAAAAAAAAACAAAAAAAAAAACAAAAAAACAAGAGATGAGACACGTGGAGAGTTTCAGAGGAGAGACTACGCACAAGGGATGTTACTAAGGCGTGGCTTAAAACATTATATATATATATATATATATATATATATATATATATATGTTTTATCGTCAGCGTCGCCGCACCGTGCGTAAGTGACAGAAATCTGGTTTACACCTAGAGGGAATTTGCCTCACTGTAAAGTAAATAGAGATTATTTTATCAGTTAATGTACAGTACGCACTTCATTTCAAGGTACTGGAATTCCCCGGACACGTCCGTTCCCCTCGTCCGTCTCCACGTCAGCGTTTAATTTGAAATCGCAATCGATCCGAAAGCAAAACCCAGAAATCATCATCATCATCATCATCATCATCATCGTGATCATCATCCTTCTCCACGCCAACGCCCCTTTTAGAAACCCGTTAAATAAAATCAAACGCCAAACACCGTCATACAGCGATCCGCTCAGAGGAAAGCCACAGGGAACAATGCTAGGTCCAATCGTAACTCCGTAATTCACCCCCTCCCTCCTGCAACTCTTATTTATATATATATATATATATATATATATATATATATATATAGACTATGAATGTTACTGTTCAAGATGAGACGTGGCGTCTTCGGACCACCTCCCGGCGCTATCCTGACGCGCTATCTCTCAGGAAGGATAGTAACGAATTTTAAAAAAAAAAAAAAAAAAAAAAAAAAGATGAAGGAGAAAGAAATCAAAAACATCGATGACAAATGCCCAGGTTATAAATAATACACTCAAAAAAACAAAAAAAACCCCCCAAACAAACCAATTTTAAAAACCAAACTGCATGTGTATATTTCCCCAAAGCCGTCCCCCGTCCCGTAACAGCCCTGTTAATGCGTTTATTAGTAACCGACTTTGATGTTTGGTTATGACAGCTCGTGACATCAGCGTCTTTGTATTTCTATTCGCCGACACCGACACACAAATCAACACGACTTTTCCTTTATTATTATTATTCGTAAAAATGTTTTGTTTATTTTAAATTTTTTTTAAAGGAAGCGTTTTACAGTCCATGTACGTACATGTACGTATGCGCTCCATTTTGAGACCCTGTTCATACAGCCTGGGTTAAAATCTCCAACCTGAGGGGTAGTTTGGGCCAAATTATGCCAACAATCGTATTTAATTCATGCGAAAAAAAAAAATACTTTGATATTAAACGGTACTAGGGCTGGGTGAGACGTCTCAACATGTCTATTCGCATGCTTTTCTGAGAGTGTCGTAGGTTTCTCTTTCAATATTCGTTCTTTTAACTTAATAAATAACTTAACGAGGAAAAGTGGAGTTAGCTTGTACAAGAAGCGTATCGTAAGATTTCGAGTACTGCGATACGATATTTTCGTTTATTTACGCTATCTAGAATTCGCTACGGTGTGGGCAAACTACCCCTTCTGCGTCTTTCGTACACTCCGTCCGCCTTGAACGGTGCTGGTTCCGTCCCCGAACGTGAAATCGAGGCGATCCAGGCCTCGAGAGAGGAATTTAAATAATATAAAACACGACTAGAGGTGTAAATTAGGTTAACCAATCAGGACTGTGGAAACCTGAGACGCCACACTAGACGAGACAGAACAACTCCAGAAGTGGTTACAGCGCTTAAGGGTTATTTTCATATACAAAGATTACCGTTACGTATACGTGCGAAATCGTACGTTGTTTTTTTTGTTGTTGTTTGTTGGTTTCTACACACCGTTTACATCGGAGAATTCAGACCTCTTTGAACCCTTTAACAGAAGCGACTCGAGATTTAAACGAATTGCTAACTGGGTTATTTTAAAGGCTAGGTGGATGACAAAAGAAGAACAGCATCTTTTCTTTTCGCTTAGTCGAGATCGGTAAAAAAAATCTAAACAAAACAAACACAACAATATTATATATACTATAAATGAAAAGGGAAAAAAAAGAAAAAGGTCTCGGCTAGTTTCTAGTGAGTGAAGGCCATTTTACATTCAGAGAGAGAGGGAAAAAAAAAAACGTCACTCAGAGTGAATCTCATCGATGCGTGGTTAAAGCAGCGCCCCCTGGAGGCCAACCGAGCAAATAATATAGGAGAGAAAAAGAAAGGAAAGAAAGGGAAAAAAAAAAAAAAAAAAAAGTAAAGAAGTGGTTTGACTCATCGTACTAACAGTACAGCCTGCATATGGAATCTTGTGCCTTCAATCTTGTGCCTAAAGGAGGAAATTAGCAGCGTTTCCTATCAGAGAGCAGTCTGAATGAACTACACAGGTGGATATTTATTGGTCAAACTGGATGGACAGACACAAATCCCCAAATCTGCTGTGTTTTAACCCTGCAGCCTCCGCCTCGCTCTCTATTTCACTCCATTTCTCTTTGTTGGCCCATATTCGCAGATGTGTGATTGTGTGTGATTGTGTGTGATTGTGTGTGTGTGTGTGTGTGTGTGTGTGTGTGTGTGTGGTGAAGGCCTAGTCTAGAAGGGAGGGCTCAGCAGGGCGGATTATGGTGGGCCGGGTGGGAGCGCCAGGAGGTCTTCGGCTGCAGGGAGAGAAGAGTGAGAGAGGATGAGAAGAGATATTCCACCGAAAGAAAGAGACAGAGAGAGAGAGAGAGAGATGAAGAGTGTGGAAGAGAAAGAGAAGAAGGAAAGTCAGACTCTGTTCTATTCTCAAGGCGGTTGATTTAGCCCTCGCGTCATGACCTCTCAGTCCCTGCAGAGATGAACGCAAAATCAAACAAACGCCGGGATATTCCGAGGAGCTTGCGGGGTTTGTTGTTCTCGAAATTGTCGCGGATTTTCCGCAGATTTCCGCCGAGGCGCGTCACGTGACGTCTTCGCGGCGCACGTTCTGCCGAAGCGCTTTTCAAGCACGAGCACGGCTAAAAGGTCTCGTTTACCAACGGACATCGTGGCGGAAGGCGATTTTGGCGGCAGCGATCACAAAAAACAAAAATCTAAACACAGAGATGCGGCGGTGCTTTAGTCCTTTCTTCTGCCCAGCTCTCTCACCTCCTCATCTGGCCAAAGCTTCAGGCTAACTCCACCATCAACTAGCCTCTGCTGCTACTCAGCGCTGTATAGCTGCATGGCATTCTGGGACTTCCGAGTCCAGCGTTTGCACCAAAGTCCCCCGGTGAATTTCTCATCGCTGGAAAACGGTGAGGAAAAAAAAAGCTCTCGCGCTTTTTAGAAGCCGAACCTGAGTGCGATCCCTTTATGCCCCCCTGTGACGTCGGCACGGCACGGCACACGACCGCTTATTGTTCAAGTGTCTATACGCCTACGTTCGCCTTTCTCTATAATCTCACCTTGTCAAGCTTACCTGTAACGCTGTGTGCTTTATGCGGCGGTTTATAAAATAAAGGGCCTCGTGTAGAACAGGGCGGCTTTTATCTCTCACGAATACCGCGCGGTGTCTGAGCTGCCCGCTGACTGGACCGCAAGCCAGAGCGAACGGAAAGGCGGTGGTAAAAAGTGACAGTAAAGAACGAGGAAGAGGGAGACTGAAAGGCGAGCCGTGATGTTACAGAGAGGATATCCCGAGAGTAACCTGCTGAGTGTCAGAGACATGAGTAAATCCCACAGTGATGTCACACACACACACACACACACACACACACACACACACGCGTGCGCTAGGTGTTTACCTGGGCACACCGGGGGGAATGCGTGCCGGGCGAGAAGGCACCTGGGGCGGTGCACTGAACGGGTCCTGGCTGCTGTTGCCGAAGGCATTGACGATGGGCTGTCCCGGTCTGGATGGGATAGGCGGAGCACCAAAAGCAGGGGAGGGGTTTAGAGGAGGCGGTCCCGGGGTGGAGCCTCTCACCGCTGGAGGCCTGTTAGGGAGTGGGGCTACGGTGGCAGGCTTTCGCTGAGGGGTGGGGCTGTGAATACCAGAGAGAGGCGTGTCAAATTAAAACCTGCGTAAACGAAGCAAACGTTCAACACGACGACACTGACCTGGCCTCCTGGATCCAGGTGTCATTAACGGGCGGAGGCACGGGCACGGAGATGGTGGTGGTGCTGATGTCACCGATGATGCTGAGCGCCTCCTTGAGGGCGTGGTACATCCGCAGCATCTCGTCCCTCCGCTGAGCCTGATCGGCCGACTCCTCCATCAGGCTGTTCTGATCTCCTGAAGAGTACAGGTAGGCCAGCAGCTCCGAGTGGATGAAGTCTTTCGCCTGAGGACAAGGAGAGAAGAAAGAGTGGAGTGAGCAATGTGCAAGCGCCAGCGGTTTCCAGATGTGCACCGTCTTCTCTACGAACTCGATTCTAAAAAAGGATCAAGGGTCACTCTCGAACGAGTGAAGAGAATGGATTGCGTGTGTTCTTCCAGAACTACTCAACCAGACGCACGTCCTCGTGAAGCAGAGAACAACGCGGCGCTTTATAGGACCTCGAGTGTGAAGAGTACCGTTAAAGTACCTTTACAAAGGTGGTCCAAACCGTTCTACTTAAAAATAAACAAATAAATAAATAAAAACACAGAAATTGTAAAGGGTTTAAAACACGATACTTATAATCAACCAACAGGACAGAAATTTTAGCCAGGAACTTTCTTAATATCAGGAGCTTTGGCCCAGGAACATACTTTGAACTGGGAACTTTATCCCAGGAACTTACTAAGGATCAGGAACCTACTTAAGACCAGGAACTTTAGCCCAACATCTATACTTAAAAACAGATAAGTACTTTGGAGCAGAAACTTACTTTGGACTGGGACTTTAGACCAGGAACATAATTAAGACCAGGAACTTTGGTCCAGGAACATACTTTTTACTAGGAACTTACGACCAGGAACAGTGACCCAGGAACTTACTAAATACAAGATATTTACTTAAGACCAGGAACTTTATCCCAACAGCCGTACTTAAGAACAGGAAATTACTTTGGACCAAAAACGTACTTAACACCAGGAACTTCAGCCCAAGCACCAGACTTAAGAGCAGGCCCTTACTTTAGCCCAGGTACTTCCTTTAAGACCAGGAACTTTTGTGCAAGACTAGGAACTTGCTTTAGATCAGGAAGGCTTTTTTTCTGTCTTTATCTCAGGAACTTCCATAGGACCAGGAACGTATTTAAGACCATGGACCAACTGCCTAGCAACATCCTAGTAACCAACTGGAATGCCATAGCCTGACCCGAGCAACCACCTGGGCTAGACGAGCAACTGCCTAGCAACCCCCTGGGATACCAGAGCAACTGCCTAGCAACAACCTTTCAGCCACCAGGAATACCACAGCTTGACCCTAGCAACCACCTGGGATACCACAGCAACTGCCTAGCAAAAACCTTACAACCACCTGGAATACCACAGCTTGACCCTAGCAACACCCTAGCAACCACCTGTTATACCCACAGCAACTGCCAAAGAACAACCTTGCAACCAATTGGAATACCACAGCTTGACCCTAGCAACCACCTGGGATGGCAAAGCAACTGACTAGCAACTGGCTAGCAACCACCTGGGATACCACAGCAACTGCCTAGCAAAAACCTTGCAACCACCTGGGATAGCAGAGCAGCTGCCTAGCAACATCCTAGCAATCATTGTCACTGTGTATCTAGTACCGGAAATGCAAACCTAGTCTGAATACTTTTCTCCTTTTGGAGAAGAGTATTTTGTTTAGTCGACCGCTACAACACCAGATCGACTAAAACACACTAACTAGGAGAATGAATGAAAAATTAGACGTGTACCTGCAGTATCCATAAATCCTCCGTTTATTTCCCCTCTCTAGAGGTATTACAGTCCCCTTAAGCTGCGGCGGAGTATCTACAGATCTATCTACGCCGTGCGTGTGCACGCGGCGCTCGACTGAGCGTTTTGTTTCCACCCGAAATGACTACACTCCTTTACACCGCATCCAAATTTCACCAAGTCACTCTGACTCTTAACTAAAATGACTGTACAGATACGAGTCAAACAGCCATGCCTACGTTAGTTTCGGTTCCTCCGTCTCTCTCGTTTCTCTTCAAGTCGACCATAAGATGCCGAAGGGCTTTTGGGAAACCAACCCCCCTTGCTGCCTCTCGCGCACACCACAATATAACCAGATGAAGGTTACCGCTCGGTGTTCAGCGACAGGGCAAAGAGTTAGAAATGAGCAAGCTTGCGTCTTTCCACGTGATCGTCATTCTGAAAGCCCACCCACTCAAACCGAAACCGAACCACGACTCCGTCTGGCTTCTCACACACAGGCACGGTGGGTGCTGACGTACGTTGTTGATCATGAGGTGCATGATGGTCTTGGGCATCAGGTCTCTGATGGACTTGTTGACGATGCTGATGTAGGAGTCCACGAGGTTACGGATCGTTTCCACCTGTCTCTCCAGCTGAGGGTCCATGGAGAAGGTGTCTGCTGAAGCTCCATCGTCTCCCTCGGTCTACACACACACACACACACACACACACACACAAATTAGACTAGCGGTTCAGTGTGTACGAGAGTAACGGTGTTGCTAGTGTGTGTCTGATGTACCCGATGAGCTGTAATAGTTCAGCTGAAGGAAGAATTTATAATACGGAAATGTCGACCTTGTGAAAAGGATGGTCATTTATGCGCTCGATACTCGGTCTGGGGTTTAATCCTTTAGTCCAGGAATTACTTCATCGACGCGTCGAGGCGTGGAGGCGATCAGCCTGAGGCACTGCTGAGGTGTTTGTTCTGGAAGCCCAGGTTGCTTTGATATCAGCTCGTCTGTATCGTCGGGTCTGGTGTCTCTCGTATAGGGTTCGGGTCAGGCGAGTCGGCTGGACGATCAATCACAGTAACTCCACGGTCAGTAAACCAGTCACTAATAGTTTTGGCACTGTGGGCAGGTCTCGAGTCCTGCTGGAAAAGGGAATCTCCATAAAGCTCGTCAGCAGATGGAAGCGTGAAGTGCTCTAAAATCTCCCGGTAGACGCTGCATCGACTCTCGACTTGAGGAAACGCACTGGACCGACACCAGCAGATGACAAATCATCACCGACTCTGGAAACTTCACACCGGACTTCAAGCAGCTCGGATTGTGTTCCTCTCCGCTCTTCCTCCAGACTCTGGAACCTCGATTTCCAAATGAAACGCATCGTTTACGTCCATCTTCCCCGTGATTGTGTGTGTACTGAACCAGACCGAGAGATTTAAGCCTCAGGTTAATTCTCTGATTAGAGTCTTCTCAGGTCGACATTTCTGTAGTATACATTCTTTATCCTGATATGTTGAGATACTGGCTGTTTGATTTGCGTGAGCCGTAATCATCGAGATTGAAGCAAAGAAAAAGGCGCGAAATATTTCACTTTACGTGATGAATCCAGAATATACACACGCTCCACTTTTTGAATTAAACTACAGAAACTTTTCTGTGACGCAACGATAAATGAAATGTCTTCGAGTAAAGTTATATATGATTTTTATATATATATATATATAAATATAATTTGCATCATATTTGTAATATCGCCCCAGTCTGCCGTATTTTCTTCCTCTTTTTCCCATTGCAGCAGCAGTTCTTGTTACACGCAGCTCACAAGCTGCCGGTTTGATGAACATTCGAGGGCTGCTGCTTTAGGAACACGTTCCTCTTTGAGGAGAAGACGTTCAGCGGTCAGCGTGTGAGTGAAGAGCCACTTCCTGTGTGCAGTACCTGATCTTTCTCAGGGTACACGCCTGCTCGGAGGAACGAGGCCTTCCAGCTGTCCACGTCCTCCTGGGAATCGCACGCCAGCTCGATCTGCCGCAGGTCTTTATAAACGTTCCTGTGCGAGCGCGTAAACACACAGAGAAGATAAACACACAGACACACAGACACACACACACACGGGGCCAGACACACAGACGATGGGCTGAGCCACATCAGACCTTTGCTCCGTGTTGAAGATAGCGAAGATGTGTTTGGTGGACATGAAGCCTTTCTCTATGTCTCGGAGCTTCAGGTTGTCCAGAGGAAGCATGTATTTCTTCTCTTTTTCCTGACCCAAAGAGAAAGAAGAGAAACGGAGTGAGGAAAGAGTGAGACAGGGGTTATAAAAACGAAAACCGCTCGCGTGATCACGGAGCCGTGTCGGCCCGGCTTGACATTGCAACATACAGCCAAAGTGCAGCAGAGCAAACACACTCGGCTGCTCTGTTTACGCACACGCACACACGCACGCGCGCACACGCTCTCATCAATCTTAACCAATTCTCCAGAGAACATCAGGAACGCTCTTCGGCCCAATACGTGGCTCTAAACCCAGATAAACATGTCTAACGTTTTCACCGTCACAGAAGTGCTCTTTAGTGGAAAAAAGAAATAAATAAATGCGAGTTTAAAACTTTTTAGACTTTTTTTTTTTTTTTTTTTAAAGATCGATTCATCGGTCATTTGAATGAATTATTAAAGTGTACGCATCCTTAACCTTAGCTCGTATCTATGTTTGAGATGTAGGAGAATAAACGCCGCAAAGAATCGGTCGCCCCAAAGCAGGGTTTATAACGGACCACCATAGTGGCAGAAGGATAGCTGAGAGGGTTGGGGCGAGTGACACACACACACACACACACACACACAGAGAGAGAGAGAGAGAGAGAGAGAGTACATATATATATGTGTGTGTGTGTGTGTACTAGAAAAGTCTGGGGGGAGGGGAGGGTTGCCAGCTTTCTGGTGAGCAGAAGCATCTGGAAACATTTATACACGGACTAACAGAGAGAGAGAGAGAGAGAGAGAGAGAGAGAGAGAGAGAGAGAGAGAGAGAGAGAGAGAGAGAGAGGGAGGAACAAAGCTATCCCAATAGTTACATCACTCTAAAGAACACCCCCCCCTTTCCCCAGTAACCCGGTACGATTTCCTGCGAATTCCAAAGTCAGATCCCGGACTGGAACTTCTCAGCCGCCTGCCACGTCACTCCACTCCACTCTGCTCCCACAGCGTAGCGTCACACCACACGCTGCCGTCTTTCTCTTCAGCACCGAGAACCACACGGCAGGACACGGACCTACTGCTCTGGACTTTTACTAAAAACTGTATCCTGGTGGTGTGTGTTTAAAGAAATGCCTGGGAGAGAGAGAGAGAGAGAGAGAGAGAGAGGGATACACACTCACACACACACACACACACTCACACACACACACACTCCTCTGGACTGAACTGGTGAGTGTTTTATTTTAGAGTTTTTATCGTTTCCAGGGTTTACGCCGTGAAAGTCGTTAAAGTGCTAGTTTCTGTGCACACACACCCTGAAGACTTAACCTGATTGTAATATTGTAACGGATTCCTACAGACTCTGGGAGATTCCTTTTGTTCCAAGTCATTTGATTCTCATGAATCCGATTCATTTGATTCTGATGATTCGATTCCTGTCCTGTTGATTCCAACTTGTTTGATCCTGATTTATTCTGATTACCTCGATTCCGGTCGCGTTGATTCGGCTCCCGCTGGTACCGATTCCTTTGATTTGGTTCCACTGGTACCGATTCCTTTGATTCGGTTCCACTGGTACCGATTCCTTTGATTCCGATTCGGTTAAATCGATTCTACAGGCACTGAATCAACTGATTTGGATTTGGTTTTGCTGAATGAAATTCCTGCCTGACTCCTAATTGGTGCAGATGGCTTTGAAAGCGATTCCACTGGTTCCGACTCTGCTGAATCGGACTCCTTCGATACCGATTCTGATCCTCTTGACTCGGATTCTTCGGGTTGCGTCCTCGTCCTCTTCGTTCCGATTCCTTTCGATAGGGATTCTATTGATTTTTGGTTACACTGATTCTCTTTATGCTGATTCACTTGACTCTCGTGACACTGACTGATCTGAATCAATTTTATAACCGTTCAATGAGAGATCTGGGCTTGGAGTTATCTTACTGCATCTAAATAATTATAAATGCTACTAAATACTAAACAATATTAGAATGAATTGATAACGCCGTGAGAAAAAAAAAAAGTGTGTATTCGTGTGCGTGTGTGTGTGTAGCTTTCATCATATCAACATGGCTGAGTTGAATGTTCTCTCTCCTCTCTCTCACACACACTCTCTCTCTCTCTCTCTCTCGCGCTCGCTCTCTCCCTCCCACCCGTGCGTCCAGGGCAGTAACCTGCAGCTCGGCCGGGCTGATCCCCCCGCCGCCGCTAATGCTTCCCTCCCCCCCGCCTGCCCAGTGTTCAGACTACCTGTTCATTACGCTGCAGCTGAACAGTAGTCCGCACATTGGTTAGGCTGGGCCGGGACACACACACGTCAGAAAAGACGAGGCTACGACTTTTCAGCTTTGGGATACAGGTACAAGTCGGACATGAATATTAAAGCAGGTCTTGTATCTCGCTGTAACGCTCTATTCCTGATTTTTGAATGTAATTTTCAAAGAATAAAGCTGGATTTGCCCTAAACGTGTACGCCTATTCGCATGACCGCAAAAATGAATAAATAAAAAGTTAAAAGTCATTTCCACACATGGCAGTGATGCAGTGCAAGAGCTGCTAGAAATCGTATGACTACGGAGGCGGAGTCTTCACTGGAAAAGTGAAGTGGGCGGGGCCTGGTCAAGTTTAAATATATGCAAATGAGCAGTGTGGAGATTTACAAAAAAAATAATAAATAAATATAAAAAATAGTTAAAAAGTAAACGCTCGTGTTAACCTCCACTACCGCCGTCTTCACTGAACAAATATCCAATTTCACCAACAAAAAAAACAAAAAAACAACATTGTTTAAAAAGGAGCGTAAACGAGATTAAAGGAGCGGTGGGTAAAGTTTAAGTCCCACAGCTGCCTACGAGTCAAACTGCAATTTCAATGAGAACGCCCACCTTCAGTTTTAAACTTCACCGTCACCGTCACCTTCACCCCTGCAAACCCCTCACCCTTATACGGACAAACGAACAAAACAGACGGCCGCTCTGTTCCAGCGGAGCTCGTTTCCGGGCCGGAACATTTCCCGAACGAACAGAAACGAGGAAGATTTGTTGCATTGCAGTATTTGTGAATATTCTCAGAAACGTCATGAATATAGATCTAGAAACACTACAGGTTACAAGCCGTACCTTTAAACGCGTACGGTTAGGAAACCGGGTCCCACAAGTCTCCGAAAACTCCAAATAAACACACACACACACACACACATATATATATATATATATATATATATTTTTTTTTTAAATAATGTTACAGACTTAAAGCTGGTTTAAGATCAACTCCGAGACCCTAAAATGTTTTTTTTTCGGGATTAGAAAATTAAATCAAACGCACACAAGGTGACGCATAACGAGAAGAAAAACCCCAAAACATATGAACTACGGTGACTATTAATTAGAGTATTTTTCTGTTTTGAATCATTTTCTGACCCCGAGTGTTCTCTCACCTCTTCATCCTTGTACCAGGAGAGGGACTCGGCGCTCAGGACGAACCAGTACTCCTTGGACCCTCCCTTCATGAAGCTGATGTTGATGGTGAGCCAGCCTTTGCGGATCACCTGTGCGGAGGGACGGGAAGGAAAAACGTCACGGTCGGCATTCGGCTTTACCGAAACACACACTCAGACAGACACTTAAGATACACACACATATACACACACACACACAGGTCTCAGGCCGAGAGCAGCTGTGTGTGAAAACACTCACAGGCTCACAGTGAAAACCTGCTCACTCTTACCTGCACAGGAACACGGGTTTGAACAGGGACGACCATCTGTACTGCGGGATTCGCAGAATTATTCTTTTAAATGACTATTTATTCTTTTTTTTTTTTTTGAAACTCTTCAAGAAGGTTGATGCGTTGTTGTTGTTGTTGTTTTTCACATTTCTATTCCCGAATTTTTTTGGGGGGGACATTTTACCATATTTTAATGTTCCAACAATGAATTAAAACAAAACAATGAATAAAAACGGGGCTTGATTGTTTTTCATCTCATTCATTGCATCAATCTGATTTGAAGTTGGATTACGGAAGTCTGAACAGATTTCTCTGTTCGGATACCCATTGAGAAACGGACTGCAAGTGTGTTTTGGAAGGAATTGGAGGAAGGTTACAAAAACAGAGGTTTTTTTTGTATATGTGTGTGTGTGTGTGTGTGTGTGTGTGTGTGTGTGTGTGTGTGTGTGTGTGGGTCGGTGCATCCAGACTGAGCGAAAGTCTAGAGGAACGAAGGTCAGGGGTCGGCGCAGGCCTGTTAGGATTAAAGTGGTGAGTAAAAGCAAGGCAGCTCGGTGCTAGCTAAATCACAGAGGTTAAAGGTTAGTGAGGTTAACTGCTATTGGCCTAAAAATGTTAATAAAATTAGAGAGAGAGAGAGAGAAAGAGAGGTGAGGGTGTTACTAAAGATTGAATAAAGTGGTAAACAGGGAGAAGAGGAGAGATAGTGATCTCAATCTACATTACTGCTGTGAGTTACAAGCAGAGAACACGACCCAAAATAAAAAATTGTTAAAAAGAGAGGAGATGAGCAAGAATGATCGATTTTTCTACATTTCAAAATGTTCCAAATGCTGATCATATAAACTCCTCAATGCTTCATTTCAGATGATTACGTTTAGGTTCCGATGTACAAGTAGACCACCACCTCTCCCTCCACCACCCTGTCATCCGGTGCGCTTTAGAAAAACGTGGGTGCCAAAACAAACGAGCAGCAAGCAGAAGGCTGCAGGACAGGACCCGAACAGAAAAATCCCACATTCGAGGTTTTCCTTGGTGAGGAAATGCTCAGAAACCCTCCAAAAAAGAGAGAATGAGTGAGAGAGGGAGAATGAGTGAGAGAGAGAATGAGAGAGAGGGAGAATGTGTGAGAGGGAGAAAGAGTGAGAGGGAGAAAGAGAGAGAGAAAGAGAGGGAGAATGAGAGGGAGAAAGAGTGAGAGGGAGAAAGAGAGAGAGAAAGAGAGGGAGAATGAGAGGGAGAAAGAGTGAGAGAGACAATGAGAGAGACAATGAGAGAAAGAGAATGAGAGAGAGAGAGAGAGAGAGAGAGAGAGAGAGAAAGAGAAAGGGAGAGGGAGAATGAGTGAGAGAGAGAGAGATGAAATAAAATGTTTAAAAAGCCAGCTTCCTGTTTGAGTGTGAAAATGTGGTTTTGGTTTCCGGTTTTCAGCACAGAGATAATTCACGGAGCCGCAGTTAGAAGTGGAAACAACAAACTACAATCACTTTCCATTTTCAAGCGTCTGTGCTTCACTCGAGTTTATATTTACCTACAGTTTACTCTATAAAATAAATAATAATTAACCAAACGATTCGAAGCACTGAAACATTGTTCATGAATTCTCCCTTAAAAATCCCCCTTAAATCTATAAATCTATCTGATCTCCATCATATCTCTAATAGGTATCATCCTCATGCATTTAATTAGCATCTGAGCTAGTTTATTCTGACAAAACTATTAGCATCTGAGCTAGTTTATTCTGACAAAGCTATTAGCATGCGAGCTAGTTTATTCTGACAAAACAATTAGCATACGAGCTAGTTTATTCTGACAAAACAATTAGCATACGAGCTAGTTTATTCTGACAAAACAATTAGCATCTGAGCTAGTTTATTCTGACAAAGCTATTAGCATGCGAGCTAGTTTATTCTGACAAAGCTATTAGTATGCGAGCTAGTTTATTCTGACAAAACTATTAGCATACGAGCTAGTTTATTCTGACAAAGCTATTAGCATACGAGCTAGTTTATTCTGACCAAACTATTAGCATACGAGCTAGTTTATTCTGACAAAGCTATTAGCATGCGAGCTAGTTTATTCTGACCAAACTATTAGCATGCGAGCTAGTTTATTCTGACAAAACTATTAGCATGCGAGCTAGTTTATTCTGACCAAACTATTAGCATGCCATTCTTTTTTTGCTATACTGTTGTATACGACGTTTATCCCAAGCTTATTAGCATGCAGCTAGTTTATTCTGACAAAGCTATTACGCGAAGCTTAGTTTATTCTGACAAAGCTATTAGCATGCGAACAGGTTATTCTGACCAAACTATTAGCATGCGAGCTAGTTTATTCTGACAAAACTATTAGCATACGAGCTAGTTTATTCTGACCAAACTATTAGCATGCGAGCTAGTTTATTCTGACAAAGCTATTAGCATGCGAGCTAGTTTATTCTGACCAAACTATTAGCATGCGAGCTAGTTTATTCTGACAAAACTATTAGCATACGAGCTAGTTTATTCTGACCAAACTATTAGCATACGAGCTAGTTTATTCTGACCAAACTATTAGCATGCGAGCTAGTTTATTCTGACAAAGCTATTAGCATGCGAGCTAGTTTATTCTGACCAAACTATTAGCATGCGAGCTAGTTTATTCTGACCAAACTATTAGCATGCGAGCTAGTTTATTCTGACAAAACTATTAGCATGCGAGCTAGTTTATTCTGACAAAGCTATTAGCATGCGAGCTAGTTTATTCTGACAAAGCTATTAGCATGCGAGCTAGTTTATTCTGACCAAACTATTAGCATGCGAGCTAGTTTATTCTGACAAAGCTATTAGCATGCGAGCTAGTTTATTCTGACCAAACTATTAGCATGCGAGCTAGTTTATTCTGACCAAACTATTAGCATGCGAGCTAGTTTATTCTGACAAAATCGTCAGTAGTTGAAGCTTCCGCTGTTTCTTGGTGAAAGGCGACTAATTTACTGTCAACAACCCAAATCATTGTGTGAAACGATTCTTTCAAAAAGACTACTTTTTTCTTTCTTTTTTTTGTAAGATAAGCACACACACACCACAGCCAGAAAAAAAAACACGTTACTCGAGTCTAAACATTGCGAACAAACTATCTTGATGATAGTCAATCAAGTATATTAAATCAGATTAGATTAGATTTTTTTGTTTAATCTGTCCCGATAAAAAAAAAAATCAAAAGAGAGCCCAATTTGAAACCACCAATTCGCCTAAAAAAATCTAAGCAAAAGAGTCGTCTGGAATTAGTTTTGATTATATATTGATGATTGTTAAAGTGTTTTTTCATTGTTAATACTAAAAACAATTATTTCTTTTTTAAAAAATCTAATTGAATAAAGCGGCTAGGAATATAACCCTCTGCATATATAATTAATGATTCAATGAATAGAAATATTAATTAAAGATTAGTGTTTAAAAATCATTAAGTCCCGATTCCAATAGAGAGATAAAGAGATTCCTGCAAATAAAACGTAACGTGAGGACGTTCAAACCAGGATAAAGTGTATATATTAATAACTAACTAAATAAATACCGTTTCGACCGAGCTAGTCTAATGTATTCATATTTGTACGTAACACTGAATTAGATTCCGGTTCAGATGCTTGTACACGCGAAGAGAAAACAAGCACATAACGTACACGTCGGAAGAAAAGCCCATTTTCTCTGCGACGTAACGAATCAGCGCTGTTGAATTCTAGATTGTGATTGGTCGGTCTTAAAGGTGTTGAGTCGTCCTCTAGAACGGCAGCTCTGACAGGTTTATATTAACGCCGTCGCTCTAACGGCGCACGTCATCGTTTCTGTCGTACGGTCCGCGTCAAACGATTGCAAAACGGCGAACGCGTCATCGTCCATATGGCGATCTTTCCTTTGAGAAGACGTTTACGTAACGTTCGCGGGAACGGCTTCGTAACGGTCCGTACAGGACGTCAGCTGGGGTTTCTCGGGCCTGGCGAGGGAACGACGGTTTACGGCTGCCATTATGCGAGTGAGAACGTTCGTGTTCGTGGCCACAACGTTAAAACGTAACGTATAAAAAAAAGTACGATGATGAATGAGATTTAATCGGAGCAATAAAACACACACTTTGCCGACGTTAATTCTTTTCCGATAACAGCACGTGGGTTATCCTTTGCGTAGTTGCTTTCTATACGGACTGAAATAATTGTGATTATTGAGTGATTTTTAGTTATCAGAGATGCAGCCATAACACAGACAGGAAACAGTGCACACACAAGTGAATGGAGCACACGTGATTTAGGAGTGAGGTTCAACCCTGGCTCCTTACTGGTTGTTTTTGTCCCTCCGACCCCGGCCCTTTCCTCCACAAGGCAAGCCCGGCGCCCCCTGGAGGAGCTCCCAGCACTCAGCCAGACTCCAGGACAACCGAGGCATCGCTTTTGTTTTTTGTTTTTTTTAATAACCAGAAATGAATGCACAAATCGGCTAAAGGGGTACTTCAGCATTTTTCAACCGCCGGATCTGGAGCGCACGTGCGATCTTACTACCACGGACAGGAATTTCGACTCGTTTCTCCGTACGACGGCATCCTCTTTACTCTAAACTCACGCACAACGGGCAACGATCTCAGAGCAGAAGATGGGACGTCGACGAAACTGCAGGTTTTTGTAGAAAGCTTTCGCAGTTTCTTCAGGCCAGAGGAGTGTAAAAGCTCCATACTGTTTCAGAGGGAAGGATCTGACGTACTTGTGTGGCGCATGCATACCATGAAACCTTTAAACAGATGTTAAGTAACCAGTACACGTTTTTTCTGTTTTATGTAAACAGTATGGGCATATCCATATTCTTAAAAATATTCTGCCGAAATATTACTTATATTAAAGTAGATTGTCCGTGAGCTAAAACAGTCAGTTTTTTTCTCTTTTCTTTTTTAAAATCAATTAATTAAATAAATAAATCTTCAAAAAAAATTTTTTTTTTACATTCAGGTCTAAAAGACAAAAAAAATCATTTCAACATCATAAATTTACACAGTTTAGGATTATGGCATGACACAAGGGGGCAAAAAAAATGATTATTATTTTTTTTTTTTTCTACTTTAATTTTTTTTTGTTATTTATTTTTTATTATTTAAATGTAGAATGTTAATAAAGATGAAAGTCCAGAGAGCTACAGACATTGAAGTAAATTCACAGTAATGCTCAAGTGATCCGGAGGCGATTTACATCTTTTCCTTACATGTTTTCCTAATATTTAGTCACAAATTGTCTTTCCGTAAGCACGAACGGGTTTAGCTCGAGTTAAACAAGCCTCCGAGGCATTTTGGAAAAAAGTCGTCTCTCTGAATGCGAAATATCCGAACTGAGAGCCCAGCTTCGCCGTGATTGGCTGGTAGAAATGTGCGGTGAATCGATCCCATCAACCGTTTATTGGAGAAAAACGCTACGTCGTTTAATTTCGCTAACGAACCTAACGAATGCTTTTTAACTGACGGATGAATGTAAAAAAAAAAAATAGACCTTTAATAATCAACAGAGTAGTTAAACGAGTTAGTTTCTCCATTTTCTCTTTCAACTCCGTGCGGTGGAGTTGTTCTTCATCTTTATAATCGACCGCGTTTACGATTTGATCATAACCAAACTCAAAATTCCGACTTCTTTCGCTTAAAACGTGGCATCGATTTTACTTCCTGGTTTCCTGCATTACCCACAATGCCTTTCGGCTACCTGCTGACAGTGGCGCAGCGGGATTCAGACCTCATTTCATCTTTACGTAAAGAGAGCGACGCAGCGGCGCTTTAATATTTCAGTCTGTCCAGCGCTCCCACCTCTTCATCGCCGAAGTCGAGAACGTTGCGGATCGCCGACTAGCCGAGCCAAATCTCCGACCGGACTTAACGAGCATTCAAGAGACTGGATTGCTTTCGAATAAACGTCTCCTTTTTTTTTTTTTTTTGTAAATACACATGAATGCTCTGGGTTTTTCCCCCAAGTTCTTGTCCAGCGGCTCTCGGAAGACGTCCCGATGAGGCATAAACTAGGGTTTTAGGAGGAGACAGATCCTCTATTTGGTGCCTCAAAGCAGAGAAACGTCGAAATTCTCATCCGTGGAAATCACACATGAAGTATACATGTGAGTAAGGATTAGTATACAAAAAATAATAATAACAACTGAAGTGCTCCTTTAAATGATAACAGACATAATCGATACGATATTGTTAGTTTAATTACGTGTTCAAATTACTTTGGTGTTAGAGAATGCCGCTTAATTGTAGCATAACGAGACCTGGAGCGGAATTAGGGCGGTTACCGATTACTGGTAACAGCAATAGCAGCGATTCCTCCCGGGTTCCAGCGTTTATAAAGTCTGAGAACTGGAATACCTTTTCTGGTGTTCCCTCTATGAGTACGCTTAGCTGCGGGGTAGAACAAAGCAATTTCTTCGGTTAAAACCAGATCCTGAATGATACAACCGAGCGGCTTGCTCCAAATAAATAAAAGAAAACGAACAGGAATACACGGACGGCGCTGGTTGGACGACGGTCGTAGCCTCAGTTCACCTGATTGGCTAAGCCCTGGTGAGCCCCTGATTGGCCAAAGTTGGTTTGTGCGGGGTACTTACCAGTATTTCACCCTGCAGTGAAGGGTAAGGATGGAGGGGGTGGGGTTAGGATAGGGGGGAATCAAGTCAGAAGACAAGCACAAAGCGAGGGAAGGACATGTACAACATCCCAGGACAATAGGAAGACACAGGGAGGAAAGAAGGAAAAATGAAAGGAAGGAAACAGATAAAGAGAGAGCAGGAGACCAAGATATATACAGAGAGAGAGAGAGAGAGAGAGAGAGAGAGAGATCAACAGAAGACAAGTACATGCAATTAGATTCAGTTGCAATATGAAAAAAAATCTTGCATGTTTCATAAATGATGCTTCATTGTCACGGTTGCAATCCATGCGCATTTTAAATTACTCTACAAAAAGGAGAAAAAGAGGAAAAAGCTTGAGTTAATCGAGGCTGTAAATGAGAATGATGAGGAATAATACTGATCACTCTTTGGGTGTTGGGGTTGGTAGCTGTGCACGTTCATGCCTGATGAGCATCGCATGCTAAATTAGCGTGTGGGAGGCATAGGGGAGGGGGCAGGGGCGGCAGAAGTGAACATTTTTTAATCGTGGGAACATAAAACACGCTAAAACCAGCGAGTGGGCACTTCAGGGGAGGCGGTGCACACTGTGGCCTGGCGGGAAGGTTGTGAGCGTTGGGAAAAGGGGAATAAAGGAGGAAGGTTCGGGTTCTCTGGGTATTCAAAGGTTCTTTGGATAGTTAAAAGGGATCCGATTCCTAAAGAGGCTGAACATATAGACCGTCTATATAGTCTAAAGGTTTCCTCCCCAAAAAAACAAGTCAGAGAAACACTTAGGGTACTAGATGAAAACTTGGCACCTGAAAACAGGAACTGTGCTTTTCCATTATTACCAGCCCAGTACCAAAGATTCCAGTTGATATTTAGTACCTGCTTAAGACTAGTACCAACAGGAACCAATGGTACTCTGGGGTCTATTAACATTGCTCATATGTCCCACCAAAGCAAGATTAATCTTCAGCTTTTGATTTATTTATTTTTCAAGGGTACTTTGGACACTTAAAGTTTCATGGCTTTCTAAAGTTATTCCACTTGGAACCCCTTCTGACTGAGTAAGATTTAAGGTGCTAGACAGATTCCATCCCTGTATGTTTCGGCTTTATTCCACGGCACAACAAACTAACAACTGGAACCGTGCTTCTCCACTATTGGTCACCAGTCCAGGAACAAAGATGCCAGTTGGTCTGATGTGTATGCACAAGTCTAGTACCAACAGGAACCAATGGAACCAATGGAGAACTGTTAAAAATATTAGAAAATATCATTTCTGAACATCAAATTTACACAGTTTAGGGTTGTGGCATGACACAAGGGGGCCAAAAAAATGACTAATTCAATTTTTTTTTGTTATTAATTTTTTATTATTTAAATGTAGAATGTTAATAAAGATGAAAGTCCAGAGAGCTACAGACATTGAAGTAAATTCACAGTAATGCTCAAGTGATCCGGAGGCGATTTACATCTTATATTTTCCTAATATTTAGTCACAAATTGTCTTTCCGTAAGCACGAACGGGTTTAGCTCGAGTTAAGCAGGCCTCCGAGGCATTTTGGAAAAAACGTCGTCTCTCTGAATGCGAAATATCCGAACTGAGAGCCCAGCTTCGCCGTGATTGGCTGGTAGAAACGTGCGGTGAATCGATCCCATCAACCGTTTATTGGAGAAAAACGCTACGTCGTTTAATTTCGCTAACGAACCTAGCGAGTGCTTTTTAACTGACGGATGAATGTAAAAAAAAAAAATAGACCTTTAATAATCAACAGAGTAGTTAAACGAGTTAGTTTCTCCATTTTCTCTTTCAACTCCGTGCGGTGGAGTTGTTCTTCATCTTTATAATCGACCGCGTTTACGATTTGATCATAACCAAACTTGTTGCTGCTGTATTTCTGACACCAATTTATTTATTTTATTTTTTTTTGAACAGGAAACATTTTGATTATCGTTTAAAACCCACACACTCTTACCAAAAAAAAGGGGTTTCTTCATGGTTCTTTGGACAGTTATGGTTATTGGTTTCTAACGTGGTCTTCGGAAAAGGGAAACCCTTGTTTAAGCAGCTCCACTTAGAACTTTTAGAGGTTCCCCAAAAGAACAAAATCTCAAGAGTGTTCGAGATTTATTCAAAACGATCAGGTAAATCACTTGAACACGTATTTAGAGTGTATGGGCTTTACGCAATATGTTTGGGACCAGAAAACAGGAACTATGATTTTGCCATTGGCCACACCCACCTTATTCCATAGTACCAAAATAATGTTGTCCCCAGAAAACAGGAGCGAAGATTCAACTTGGGTTTTGGTACTTGCTCAAGACTAGTACCAGCAGGATCTAATGGTACTAGGGGCGGGGATGGCACGATAGTTCTTCGTACCACCAAAACACCACCAACACCAAGTTGCATAAATGTTACATTTCTGAAATGTCTTTACTTGCTAAGGGTTCTTTTATTTGCTACAGTGGTTCTACTTGGAACCCTTTCAGAAGCGCTCTATTGTTTTTCCCTCCAAAGAACGTAGCCCACGCACTCTTTACTACTCAATAATATCGTTTTTACTCGAACGGATGGCTTTGTTGTTGGTTGTTCAATTTTCACTTATCTTCTAGGCCGTGTTCCTTGTACAATCTCTGATGTAAAATTAAACCAAATCATTTTTTTAATGTCCACAAAACGGCCAAAAAGAGATAAAAAAAAACAAAAACATCAGGCCAGATGTAACAATGTGCACAAGTGATGACGCAATCATTTCTGGTGTCAGATGAAAATGAACCTGAACTCCAAGTTCCATAAGTTCCTGTGTGTGCATGTCTTTGTTTTTGTGTGTGTGTGTGTGTGTGTGTGCGTGTGTGTGTGGTGGAAAATCACCCAGAGCAAACAGTCTTACTGCTGATATCAGCTTTGCAGGAAGATACGCAGGTGAGAGTACATTTTATATGTGAAAGGCAGTGGTGATAAGTGGATGGAAAAGAAAATCGTGGGCGAGCGCTGTGTAGCAGGACGTACCTGGTTCGGAATGGGCCTTTTCTTGTGCGCGTGTGTTCTCTGCTGTGCACTGGATGGAGAACAAAAAGAGCCGAAGACAGAAAGGAAAGAAAGAAAGGACAAAACGGTTAATCTGACTCGCATGACTACTCTAGACTCTGTACTGCACGAACAAAACCAAATCTCATTTACAGCGTGAGCTAAACCTGCACGGCCGGACTTCTAGGCTGTGAAAAATCCGAACCTGTTGCTGTCGGACCTCGGAAGGGTACCGTCATCCAGTCTCCAGTGGTCCAGACTGAAATGTGACGTCACGAGAACCGTTAACAGGGCTAGCCCGAGCGCTACCGCTACCACACGCACTCGGTGCATGCGCACAACGGACCATGTCACACGCCAAACTAAACCGGGAAGTCTTTTTCTACTGTGCATGCTATTATGAGCGCCTGTTTGGATGGCGGAGTGAGTAGCAGCTGGAAGCCATGCAACGTAATCGGGACAAGCAGTGTTCTCCGACATGTTAGCTAACAATCGACGACTTGCTCAACAGATGATTTCTTCCTTCCTAAATAGGTCATGCTAGCGGTTGCCTTGAATCCGAAATCAGCCACGACAACCTTTTAAGTCTCACCTACGGACCAGCTGATTTACACTGTGCACTTATCCAGATACATCAACGGCGGCCATCTTGCATAGGGCTTTCCAGAACTTTCCAGGCCAAACTCGTGGATTTTGAATCGACTTTAAATCGTCGCCTTTGTCCCAGTGCTTTGCAGGCTGTTCACAACAATTAAGCTTAATGAAAGTACTGACGGTGCAAATATATTCACGTTTACATCATCTACACGATATTAAAATGAAAGACCGAAGCGGTTTTCCAAAAATAAAGCAAGAAACGTACTGTTTTCCTTAATTCATGTCCAGAATCTGGGGCTTTACAATCTCACTGCCGTGTGGAAGTATATTTCCAAGCACTGTTTTTTCTGGTTTCCGTGGGGATATAAACTTGTGAAAACGTTCGAGGAGGAGCTTCTTGTAGTAAAATATAGATCATTGCATTGGGAATAATAATAAAAAAATAAACGGCTGCGAGGTTCCCGGTGTCCCGGCTTTACATTATTCAAGAGAGTTTGTTGGAAATAGTTAGAACACCATGTTTAGATTCGTCTCGTGGGCGATCTTATCCGGAAAGAGCCGGTGTGGGTGCAGGTTTTCGTTCCAACCAAGCAGGAGGCACACCTGTTTCCACCTGTTTAATCAGTTGATCTTGGCTTTCAATAGATTCAGGTGTGGCTTCTGCTTGGTTGGAATGAAAACCCGCACCCACACCGGCCCTGTCCGGATAAGATTGCCCACCGCTGGTGTACACACTACTGTAAGGAGCAGTTTAGTTCAGGTTCAAGGTGAAGTCCAGACTAAAAGGATTAGTATCAACCTCCACACGACTGAAAATTAGCAAGACACGCTAATAAACACGCAGGCGAGTGTGTGCACATACTTGGCAAATCCTATGAAGTCCTCGTGGTTGGTGTTGATGTAAGAGAGCTCGATGTCGATCAGCAACAGGACCTGAAGGCAGAGATCCATGATGACTCGAGACAGCAGAGAGATATTCGAAATTACAAGAGCTGAAACCCTGTTTTATACAAGAGTAGGAGTGGGGATGGGGAAACTTTGGGGTGGTTGCTCGTTAGGGACAGTTCTTTGTGGCACGGTTCTTTGGTGGAAATGCGATTTGGGGCAGTGTGCTTTGGGGGAGAGTGCTTTGGGGGATAGTGCAATCTGGGGGAGAGCTCTTTGAGGTGAGCTTTTGGGGGCAGTGCACTTTGGGGGAGAGGAGGAAAGCGCTTTGGGGCAGTGCGCTTTGGGTGAGAGCTCTTTGTGGCATGGTTCTTTTGTCGAAGTGTTCTTTGCGGGGAGGGTTCTTACAGGGAAGGGTTCTTTGGGGGCAGAGCACTTTGGGGGATGGTTCTTTGGGGGCAGAAAGATTTTGGGGATGGTTCTTTGTGGCAGAAAGCTTTGGGGGATGGTTCTTTGGGGGCAGAGCACTTTGGGGGATGGTTCTTTGGGGGCAGAGAGCTTTGGGGGATGGTTCTTTGGGGGCAGAGAGCTTTGGGGGATGGTTCTTTGGGGGCAGAAAGCTTTGGGGGATGGTTCTTTGGGGGCATAGCGCTTTGGGGGATGGTTCATTGGGGGCCGAGCGGTTTGGGGGATGGTTCATTGGGGGCCGAGCGCTTTGGGGGATGGTTCATTGGGGGCCGGCGCTTTGGGGGATGGTTGTTTGGGGGGCGGCGCTTTGGGGATGGTTCTTTGGGGGCAGAAAGATTTTGGGGGTGGTTCTTTGTGGCAGAAAGATTTTGGGGATGGTTCTTTGGGGGCAGAGCACTTTGGGGGATGGTTCTTTGGGGGCAGAGAGCTTTGGGGATGGTTCTTTGGGGGCCGAAGAGCTTTTGGGGATGGTTCTTTGGGGGCAGAAGCTTTGGGGGGATGGTTCTTTGGGGGCATTGGCGCTTTGGGGGATGGTTCATTGGGGGCCGGCGGTTTGGGGGTATGGTTCATTGGGGGCTGAGCGCTTTTTGGGGATGGTTCATTGGGGGCTGGCGCTTTGGGGATGGTTCATTGGGGGCCGAGCGCTTTGGGGATGTGTTGTTTGGGGGGCGAGCGCTTTGGGGGATGGTTCTTTGGGGAAGAGTGCTTTGGGGGGCAGTTCTCTGGGAGATGGTGCTTTGGAGGACCATGCTTTCGAATATCATGCTTTGAGAGATGGTCCTTTAATGCAGCGGTCCCCAACCCCCCGGTACTGGTCCGTGAGTCATTTGGTACTGGGCCACACAGAAAATAAATAACTTACATTATTTCCGTTTTATTTATTATCTGGATCTGAAAAATGACCGGATTCTCCCCTATATTAATCTCCCCTATATATAAATATTGTCTGATATTAAACCGGTCCGTGGCGGAAAAAAGGTTGGGGACCGCTGATTTAATGGATGGTACTTTGAGAGAGAATTTTTTGTGCGACATTTATTTATGGGGAAAGTCCTATGGGGGATAGTTCTTTAAGGGATGGTCTTTGGGGCATGATAATTTACGAAACTATGCTTTGGGGGACGGTCCTTTAGGGGACGACAATTCTTTGGGGGGCTGTGCTTTGGGACAGACGTTTGGGGGACAGTTGTTTGGGGATAATTCTACACTTAGTTAAACGTGTGTACGGCAATGTAAAGATCCGTTAAGTGCTTTTTTTTAAATGTACTTATCTAAGAGAAAACGACTACCAAACTATACCATAAGCGGGGGGTGTGTGTGTGTGTGTGAGTGTGAGTGTGTGAGAGACCTGTTCCTTTGTCTTGCCCTCTCGCTCTCTGACGTATGTAGTGACGATTCTCTCAGTCTCCTCTCTCAGGCGAGGGTACGAGTTCAGCTGCAGACACAAACACAACAACACTGCAGAATACAGTGTTTACTGTACAAACAAACACACACACTCTCTCTCACACAGTGATGAAGCATGGAAGCTGCCCACAACCAAAACCAAGCACCAGCAAGATCAAGTTCAAAGAAAGGTCAGGCCAAAGAGGGCACACTTTCAACCAGCGCGCACACACACACACACTTAAAGAACAATTAGTGAGCAAAGTTTACACCATCAGCTATGAAAGATCGGCTTCAATGAATCAGGTGTTTGATTCATAAATCTGTTTTAGAGCTGCATTTGCAAGTCTCATTCTGATTTATTTTTTATTTTTTTATCAGTACAGGCGTATAATGTAAGAGGATAACGTATAATAAACGATGAAGTGCAATAACAGCAGTTTTGCTCCTATACTGATTGAATAACTTTATGATTTCGCAATTGAGCAAAAATTATTATTATTATTATTATTATTTAAGCATATCGTCATGTTGTCCAGCCCTAATATGAACTACTACTACTTAAATAAAACTACACTACTGCTAGAGTCTAATATGTCCAATGTGTCTAATCTTTAACAAAAACAAATTACGCTACAAACGAAAATAAATAATAAAAAAAAACCTAAACTGTGAGATGAGAAAACGTAATTCTATATTTGAGACGCTGAACAAATATCACAAATATAGTTCTCCAGAGCTGAAAGTGATGACTGTTGTTAAGCGGTGTTAGAGAGAGAGAGAGAGAGAGAGAGAGAGAGAGAGAGAGAGAGATAGAGGGAGGGGGGTTCAGAGAGAGAGATGGATGTTTTTGCTACTTCAATGTAAAAAGGTACAAACCCAAGAATGAGGAGAAAAATATATATATATGTATATATAAAAGGTCTGTGTGTTCAGGACGCAGTTCCTTTCAATTCCATAAGGGGGCAGATAAACCTCATACCTCCTCCATCACCAGCACGACAGTTAAACAAGTGGCATGCTGGGATTATTATCGACTCTGTTTACACCCAGTGGTTTCATGAATTGAGATGGCTCCTGATATCATTTGAACCCTCTCTAACTATCAAGTTTCCGCGTTGTTCCTTTAGCTTAAAGATTGTCGGCGCATGTTTGTGCCTCCCGCAGGACCTTGTGGGACGCCTCGGTTTTGGTGTTTGTGCACGCTCTTCTCTTTACAGGTCACTGACGTAGACGCTGATTGTTAATATTAGTGTTCGAATACAATAATATATATGATAACGGCTTGGGAATAAAACGCTTTGTGCGGTTGTTGGAAAATGATCAACATCAGGGTTAGCAACAGTAACTCCCCAAAAGGGTTTTATTTCTGTACATACGATTTTAACAAAGCGTCTCTGAAACACTGAAATGGGATTAGATTTAACTCGGTTTGGAATCCATCTTGGTGGAGGATCCCGAAAGGCATCAGGTGAAAACAGAGCTTTGCTGGAGCTAATTACAGCTTCATATGCATGAGGCTAATGAAAGGTTTGGGAAGGGGTGGGGGATGGGGGGAGAGCGTGAAGTCTATCAGACTGCCGAAGCAGGAACAGGAAGCATAAACGGTGCTTTTCCAGAGCGCTGATTTCTGGAAATCAGACCTGGGATGTGACTGAGCGGGATTAATGGACCACGTCACAATGGATAGACATGACCTGACATAGACAGTGCAGACATGGAGGACGGGCGTGGACAAACACGGCTGCGTGGAACAGACAAACTGGTGAGGATTGGCCGATAGGGTGGAGGGACGAGATCCTGGTTGATTTTTGCTCCTCTCCTGGGTTACCTTGTAGGCACACTTCTTGACGAGCGTGGTGAGCTCGGTCACCACCATGTCCACGCACTTCAGACTGGGCGCTTTCAGTTTGAGGATCTGCTTTTTCACCATGGCCTCGAAGGCCAGGTCAGGGGTGAACAGCCCCGTTCTGAGAGCGCGTTCGGGAAAGAGAAAAGGCGTGTCGCGTCGCAGGGGGAGGGAGAAAAGGCGAGAAGCAGAAAAGAAAAGAAACAACAGGAGGAGGAGGAGGAGAAGAAGAGAATCGGATTAGTTATTAAAACTCACTAATCTACAGACAGACACTTAAACCAGTCCAAAAAGAGGCAGGCCGTGATCTCCACGTCTTCACTGATTACCCATAAATCCCTCTGCAATCCACCACACCCTCCTCCCGGCAGAGTCGAGCCATAGACACCCGCCCGGCGTTACACAACTGCTTTTAATGAGCCCTCAGCAACCATTTCACCATCTTAAGACTCGCTTTTACCGTCGATTTGACGGAGCCTTCACACATCTGGAAGAAAACGCTTTATTTTATCTTGTTAACTCTTCGTGATCGCATGAAGAGTTGATTTCGACATGTTCGACTATCTATACGTCAAGCTGAAATCCCTGCTCGCTTGACTACCTGTATTCCGCGAGGCGGGCAAGCTTGCGGATATTCCGCGTTTGATCCTTATTAACGTACATCCACACATTTCTATTCACAGATCAGTACTTGCTGGACAGGTCATATTCCAGGATATTCATATTTCGGTGTATTTTTGCGCAACAACACCGATTCCTCGTCTTTTTTCGACATCGAGTCCGATCTTAAACCTCGACTTCGCGCCGCATCGCTCAAAGGAAGTCGACGAGGGCGTATTAAAAGCAGCGCTGGAACGTAACGCCTGGCCGCGGCGGCTGCGGTCTCGGCTCCGTGGAAGTCGACCGGCCATGCGGTTTTGCTCCTTTTGGACCCGAGACGAGCGGGATCCTGCGTCCGTTCGTCTCCGCTGCACAAGACCAGCACAAGACCTCCACACACGACAGCTGAACCTGCACACAGGGCGGCCGGCGGGCTGACGCGGGTCGCACCGGCACGCGATACGCACGCTAGCGTTCCACCGCGGCGGCGTATTACACCGGGCTGTTTAAATATTTCATTTCGAACCCAGTGGTGTGAGACTGTTCACGTTTAACTTAAAGTGCCCCTGAACACGTCGACTCTTAACACACAAAACCCTGAACTGCTCAGAGATACTAGCCAGCTACCTAAGCTTAGCAATGTGCTAGCATTAACTAGCTTACTGGTTAGCATAGCTAATCCAGCTGTACATACTAGAGGTCGACTGATAATGACTCGCTGGAACGATCAGTTATCTGCAAAAATCCACACCGATAGTTTTTTCCTTTGTTTGCGGGAGCGGCTGAGAAGGGCTCGCTGCAGTTATATGGTACGAGAGCGGCCTCTAGAGGTGAAATAAAAACTAGCGCCGACCAATTTTTCTGTGTTATTCGAAGTGTTTTTCGTTTTATTCATTTTGGATGTGTTTTTACTTGACATGATCATTTTCCGTTCAATTATTTGCTTCAACATTTATTAATAGTTAATATATACTAATATTTATCGCATTTAAAACGCACCGGGAAAATCCGCTATCGGGTGACCTCTATTATATACTTCATGTTGTTAGCTAGCTAGTTTTGATTTTTTTTTTTTGTGTAAGAAAATCTCTATTTTAAATAGAAAAGTGCTGACCCAGATACTACTCTAGGAGGAGTGAGTTAGTTAAAACACGACGTTTTTGAGTTCAGGGGGACTTTAATGTTTTGGTTCGTAACATTTCTTTCAATCTGGACTGCTCTCATTTCCCTTTCTGTGATTTCGATGAAGGAAAGCGTAAGGAGAGCAGGGTTTTGCGGCGTGCTGCGAGGCCGGTGTGACCCCGCCCCCTCTAGCAGACAGAGCGCCCCCCTGTGTAGGGGCCAGGCAGCAGCACAGTACCTTTTTGGTGCACTGCCTGACCGTGTTGATGAGCTCCTGAATCACCATATCGATACATTTAAGACAGGGCTCTTTCAGCTTTATGATCTGCTTTTTCACGATGGCTTCAAACGCCAGGTCGGGGGTGAACAGGCCAGTTCTGAGAACATACAGGGGAGTGGGGGAGACAGACAGATGGTGTCACAAAAAAAAAAAAAAAAAAAAAAAAGACAACACAATAAAAAAAAAAACAACATAATACAGACAAACAGGTAATATAGCAATAAGAGCCTGGAGATAGAGGGGGGAAAAGAAGTGACGTCCAGACTGTGACAGGTAAGAGGCTCAAAATGAAAGAATTATAAAGAGAAACAGTCAGGCAGAAACGATAAGTGACAACAGAAGTCAAAACGCTGACGAGCAAACCATGGAGAGATGAAGTGAGAGGAAAGCAAGAAGTGTGGAAAGAAAAGAGAGAGAGAGAGAGAGAGAGAGAGAGGGAAAGAAGGAAAAATGAAACAGGTTGTCAGTACAAACAAGGCGTCTGAATCTACAGGAAAGAGCTGAATCGACAGTTTAAAGACTCGTCAATGCACACAGAGACAAATAGATTAATAATTAAACATCTCAATGTGTGTGTGTGTGGTGTGTGTGTGTGTGTGTGTGTGTGTGCACGACTGTCTGTATATCTGTGTGCAAGAGTCCATCTGTGAGTGTCCATGTGGACAAATGCCTGTATATCTGTGTGTGCGAGTGTCCTTGTGGACAGATGCCTGAATATATCTGTGTGCGAGTGTCCATGTGGGTGAGTGACTGTATATCTGGGTGCGAGTGTCCATGTGGGTGAGTGACTGTATATCTGGGTGCGAGTGTCCATGTGGACAGATGCCTGAATATATCTGTGTGCGAGTGTCCATGTGGGTGAGTGACTGTATATCTGGGTGCGAGTGTCCATGTGGGTGAGTGACTGTATATCTGTGTGCGAGTGTCCTTGTGGACAGATGCCTGAATATATCTGTGTGCGAGTGTCCATGTGGGTGAGTGACTGTATATCTGGGTGCGAGTGTCCATGTGGACAAATGCCTACATATATCTGTGTGCGAGTGTCCATGTGGGTGAGTGACTGTATATCTTTGTGCGAGTGTCCATGTGGACAAATGCCTAAAAATATCTGTGTGCGAGTGTCCATGTGGACAAAAGCCTAAATATATGTGTGTGCGAGTGTCCATGTGAGTGAGTGACTGTATATCTGTGGACGAGTGTCCTTGTGTGTGTGTGTGTGTGTGTGTGTGTGTGTGTGTGGTGTTCTAGAGAGAAGACGGTGTTCCGGCTGCAGGAGGTCTCAGTGAAGCTCCACTTGCCTGACACCGTGGACGTTCTTAATGGCGTGACTGATCTCTCGCCGCAGCTCCTTCTCATCAAACACAATCTGATCAACACAAACACCACAGAAGTGAAAAGAGGCAGTCAGTCAGTTCGCGCACAGCTGTAGGGATGTGAGAAAGCGTGTGTGTGTGTGTGTGTGTGTGTTGGGTTCACCATGACGAGCTCAAAGGGGAAGCGCTCATGGAAGATGCGGTTGATCCTGGCGCCTCCTGACAGCTCCACCGTGTCCACCTGATCCCCCGAACCCTCGATACACTTCTCAAAGTCCACGCCGAACTGCTGCACCATCCTGATGACCACACAACACACACACACACACACAAATAACCACGGAGATGTTTATTCATTCACATAATTAGCGCACGATTAACAACATAATGAAAATAATCAGCGATACTGGAGTTCCCATGTTCTAGCATGTTCCGACATCTTTCACTCCGCTCACTCCACTGGAATTTGTCGAATTTTTCTCTTCTTTAAAAAAAAAACATCGTTAGTACACTGTTAATCTCCTGCGCGTTGGGTTCCGGGTTCCGGGTCCCCCCCCCCACGTCAAATCTGCATTAGCACTAAATCCGAACGCACGCGGTTTTGAGATTACGGTTTATTATTTACCTGTAGTTCGCCTCTCGTCCTGAAGATGTCGCCGTCTTTCATGTTTTGAATTTAGAAACCGGTTTTATTTCTTAAACGTGTTTCAAGTTGTTAACGAATTTCGCCGCTACGCATTTACAATGGTTTGATACAACGCGCCTATTTATGACGCCTTTTTACAATGTTTGCTGCTCAGAGTAAAAGTAAAAAGTACTTAAACACAATCGTGCGTGCCCTATTGTTAAAGTTGACGTGAATTTCAGCAAAAGAGCGAAGTAGGAGGGGTTCAGTCACCAGCATTTATATTAAAAAACATCGTGACGGGCCGAGCAACGATTGAGAGACGTTTGGAGACGAGGTGAACGGGAGCATCACTCACTGCAGCAGAGCCTTGGTCTTGCGTGTGGGGTCGTCGGGACGGAAGTTCTTGTACTCCTCCACCTCTTTCTCCAGAGACAGGAGCTGCGACTGCAACTTATTGCGCAATCCAGGCAACGTGTCCCGGATGTGGTTTGTCAATTGCTGCGCGCGAGAGAGAGAGAGAGCACAAGAAGAGACACTTTTTTTGTTTTTAGAGATCATGAAACCCATCAATTGTTTTCTAGGAAAGTTAGAGTAGACAGAGCGTTGGTGGGCGGAGTCAGGGACGTCGTGGCGAACCTGGTTGAGGGTCTTCTGCAGGTGCGGCGTTCCCATTCGCTCAGCGAGGTGTCTGTAAGAAGGGTGAGACAGGAAGAACTTCCTCTCAGCGGCCAGAGCTGCACGGATGTCCTTCCTACCGTCGATGTCCTTTTGACTGCGGTTCACAACGCCGACGTAGCCTGGAACACACACACACACACACACAGCGTTAGACTACGACTGTTGCGTTTGCATTTGTGTCTGTTGTACTCGTACACGAGCCCTACCTCTGCGCAGCGGGAGCAACTTGTTCTCCAGGATGTCCCGAGCGTCTGTTCCCTCGTCCATCAGGTCCAGCTTAGTGATCACGCCGATGGTGCGCAGACCTGCACAAAAACACACACGTTCACATCCGCATGTCGTTCGCGCGCCTCTCCAGAGCACAGTGCAGAAACGGCGAGATGAATTTGGGAATTATACTACAGCGCCGTCGATTTCTCGATCCTGATTGGTCGTAACACTACCTCATCCTGGATTATTTTCAGAGAATGGAAGCGCGTCCTACCCTGAGGGTCCACCTCCTTGGCGATTTTGAGAGCGTCGGAATTGGCCAGATCGGTGTTGGCCGGTGTGACCGCCAGGATCAGGCAGCTCTCTTTAGTGATGAACTGCAAGAGCATGTCACGGATCTGGTGCTCGATGTCCGGCGGCTGGTCGCCCACGGCAACCTTGGTCATCCCCGGAAGGTCGATGAGGGTCAGGTTCAACACTGACGAACAGGGAGAGAGAGAGAAAGAGTGAGAGGTTTCCTTATAGATTATAGATAGCAGTGTGTGTGTGTGTGTGTGTGTGTGTGTGTGAGAGAGAGATAGAGAGAGAGAGATACCGTTAGGTGAGTAGACTCTCAGGTTGATGGGAATGGGGGAGATTCCCTTATTCGAGCCCGTGATCCTGTCCGTCTCGGCCTCGATCTCCGACCGAACTTCCTCAAAGTCCACAAACTTCTTCCCTTTACAGTGCAAGAACTCTGCATACTCTGAACACACAAACACACACACACATACACAAATCTTGTTAAACTCAGGGCTGTGAGGAGTGTGTGTGAGTGTATGGTGTGTGTGCGTGTAGAGTGTGTGCGGGTGTGTGTGCGACAGTATGTGTGTGAGCGTGTGTAGGGTGTGAGAATGTAGAGTGTGAGAGTGTAGGGTGTGTGAGTGTGTGAGAATGTAGGGTGTGAGAGTGTGTGAGAGGGAAGGGTGTGAGAGTGTAAGGTGTGTGAGAGTGTCGGGTGTGTGAGTGTGTGAGAGTGTAGGGTGTGAGTGTGTGAGAGTGTAGGGTGTGAGTGTGTGAGAGTGAAGGGTGTGTGAGAGTGTGTGAGAGTGTAGGGTGTGAGAGTGTGTGAGGAGTGTGTGTGAGAGTGTGTGAGAGTGTAGGGTGTGAGAGTGTGTGAGTGTAGGGTGTGAGAGTGTGTGAGAGTGTAGGGTATGAGAGTGTAGGGTGTCTGAGTGTGTGAGAGTGAAGGGTGTATGAGAGTGTGTGAGAGTGTAGGGTGTGAGAGTGTGTGAGAATGTAGGGTGTGAGAGTGTGTGTGAGTGTAGGGTGTGAGAGTGTGTGAGAGTGTAGGGTATGAGAGTGTAGGGTGTCTGAGTGTGTGAGAGTGAAGGGTGTATGAGAGTGTGTGAGAATGTAGGGTGTGAGAGTGTGTGAGAATGTAGGGTGTGAGAGTGTGTGAGAATGTAGGGTGTGAGAGTGTGTCAGAGTGTAGGGTGTGTGAGAGTGAAGGGTGTGTGAGAGTGTAGGGTGTGAGAGTGTGAGAGTGAAGGGTGTGTGAGAGTGTAGGGTATGTGAATGTAGGGTGAGAGTGAGAGTGTGTGCGAGTGGTTTATCTGAGAAAACACACTAACCTGCTTTGTTGTTGATTAGCTGCAGCACAAGAGGCCTGCGAGTGACGATTCCCGAACCACGGGGGAGAAAATCCCTGCAGAGACAGAGAGAGAATTTCAGTAGACAATAAAAGAACGCTCACCTGACATGAGAGAGAGAGAGAGAGAGAGAAAAAAAAAGTGTGAGAGAGAGAAGAGAGAGAGAGTGTGTGAGAGAGAGAGAGAGAGTGAGAGAGAGAGAGAGTGAGAGAGAGAGAGAGAGAGAGTAGAGAGAGAGTGTGTGAGAAGAGAGAGAGAGAGAGAGAGAGAGGTGAGAGAGAGAGAGAGAGTGAGAGAGAGAGAGAGAGAGAGAAGTGTGAGAGAGAGAGAAGAGTGTGAGAGAGAAGAGAGAGAGTGAAGAGAGAAGAGAGAGAAAGTGTGAGAGAGAGAGAGAAGTGTGTGAGAGAGAGAGAAAGAGAGAGAGAGAGAGAGAGGAGTGAGAGAGAGAGAGAGAGAGGGAGAGTGTGGAGAGAGAGAAGTGTGTGAGAGAGATGAGAGAGAGAGAGAGTGTGTGAGAGAAAGTGAGAGAGAGAGAGGGAGAGAGTGAGTGTGAGAGAGAAGAGAGAGTGTGAGAGAGAGAGAGAGAGAGAAGAGTGTGTGAGAGAGAGAGAGAGTGAGAGAGAAAAAAAAGTGTGTGAGAGAGAGAGAGAGTTGTGAGAGAGAGAGAGAGAGAGAAAATGAGAGAGAGAGAGAGAGAGAGAGAAAGAGCGAGAGAGAGCGAAGTCAGAGAGAGACTAACAAAAGAGATGCCAGACAGACTGAAGAGGACAAAAAGACAGACCATCAAAGGCAGACAAAAAGACGGACAGGTAAAGACAGACAAAAAGAGAGGCTGAGACAGACAATAAGGCTAGGGCAGATAGGGAGGGAGGCTGGGGCAGACAGACAGACAGACAGGGAGGGCGGCTGGGGCAGGCAGACAGACAGACAGGGAGGGCGGCTGGGGCAGGCAGACAGACAGACAGGGAGGGCGGCTGGGGCAGGCAGACAGACAGACAGGGAGGGCGGCTGGGCAGACAGACAGACAGACAGACAGACAGGAAGGGAGGGAGGCTGGGCAGACAGACAGACAGAGTAATAGACAGTCACTCAGAAATTAGATTTGACTTTCTGTCCCTCGTGCATCAAAATATTCTTGTAGGAGAGAAAACAGATCACAGCTTCAGTCTTATTGTCTCATGAGCATCTCTGTCACCATGAACACACACACAACACACACACTAACACACACACAACCTCACACAACCACACAACACACACACACACAACACACACACAACACACACACAACACACTCACACAACCACACAACACACAACCTCACAACACACACACACACACTAACACACACACAACCTCACACAACCACACAACATACAACCTCACAACACACACACACACACACACAAAACACACTCACACAACCACAACACACAACTCACACCACACAAACACACACACACAACAACACACAACACACAACACAACATACAACCTCACAACACACACACAAACACACAACAAACACACAAAACCACACAATACAACCTCACAACACACACACACACACAAAAACTCACACAACCACACAAATAAACCACACACACACACACACACACACACACACACAACACACACACACAACACAACACACAACCCACAACACACACACAACACACACACTAACACACAAAAATCACACACCACACACACAACACAACAACACACAACCTCACAACACACAACCTCACAACACACACACACACACACTAACACACACACAACCTCACACAACCACACAACATACAACCTCACAACACACACACACAAAACACACACACAACACACCCACAACACCACACAACACACAAACCTCACAACACACACACTAACACACACACAACCTCACAACACACAACCTCACAACACACTCACACAACCACACAACCACACAACCTCACAACACACACAACACACACACTAACACACACACTAACACACACACTAACACACACACTAACACACACACACACCACTCACACAACCTCACACAACCTCACACAACCTCACACACACCACACACACAACACACACACAACACACACACACACACACACACAACCTCACAACACACACACACAAACACAACACACACAACACACTCACAACACACACACAGAAACACACACACTCACAACACACACACACACAACATACACACACACAACATACACACACACAACCCACACACACACTAACACTACACACACTCACTAACACTACACACACACTCACTAACACAACACACACACTCACTAACACAACACACACACTAACACAACACACACACTAACACAACACACAACACACTCACTAACATACACACACACTAACACTACACACACACTAACACTACACACACACACTCACTAACACTACACACACACACACAACACAGACAGATGGCGTCCTGCCACTTGCATGAATTAGTTATAAAGCCTGCTGTACAGAGAGCAGTGTTGTGTGTGTGTGTGTGTGTGTGTGTGTGTGTGTGTGTGTGTGTGTGTGTGCGGGTGTGTCCAGGTCACTTACACACAGGGATGGTTCTCACACTCACACACTGTTTTGACTAACATCACACTGCTGGCCACACCCACATCTCACTCACAATACCTCAGCACACTTATTGTATTGTGTTGGTTGACTGACAATTGTGTGTGTGTTGGTTGACTGAGACACACACACACAGAGGGACATGCACACCAACACACACACACACACACACACACATACAGAGGGACACGCACACCAACACACACACACACAGAAGGACACGCACACACACAGAGAGAGAAAGAGAGGAAAACACACAGACACAGAGAGAGAGACACACACTCACACACACAGAGGGACACACACTCACACACACACAGAGGAACACACACACACACACACAGAGGCACACACACACACACACACAGGGACACACACACACACACAGAGGGACACACACACAACAGAGGGACACACACACACAGAGGGACACACACACACACAGAGGAACACACACTCACACACACAGAGGGACACACACACACACACACAGAGGGACACACACTCACACACACAGAGGGACACACACACACACACACACAGAAGGACACACACTCACACACACAGAGGGACACACACAGAGGGACACACACAGAGGGACACACACACACACACACACAGAGGGGGGAGACACACACACACACAGGGGGACACACACACACACACAGAGGGACACACACACACACACACAGAGGGACACACACACACACACAGAGGGACACACAGAGGGACACACACACACACACACACAGAGACACACACACACACACACACACACACACACCACACAGGGACACACACACACACACACACACACAGGGACACACACACACAAAAAACACACACACACAAAGGGCGCCACACACACACACACACACACACACACAACACACAGAGGGACACACACACACACACACAGAGGGGGACACACACACACACCCACACACACAGAGGGACACACACACACACACACACACACACACACACACACTTCCAGGGAAAAAGGGCAGGGTGTGTTGTGTCTATTATTCATGGTGTGTCAGGCTGAGCAGATTGTTTCTCTTCTCATGTATTATGAAAGTGAGAAAGCAGAGCAGGATCAGACAGAGAGCCGGACTGAAGCTCCACTCGCGTCCTCTCTCTCCTCCGTCCCGAGACGCTCAGCGAGGGCGATAAAGACACAAACCTCCACCTCCTCTTCCTCTCAGTATCCAAACCCCTCAGCACGATTTACGCCCCAATACGCTAATAACCATGAACAATCACACGGGCACCAATCAGGCAGATCTCCGGCCACAGTCTCCGCCCACACAGAATTACACAGCGGCCGCGCCCGAGCCAGGCTGAGGAGAGAGATATGAAAATAAGAACGCCGCGCTGCTATCGGGAAAGATGACATTAGCCTCGCCGTAAAGCGGCCGACGAGGAGACCTCGGCTTTGCTCAGCGAGTGAGAAGGTCATGAGGAAGTGAACGACCTCCGGTGACGTCATCAATTCAGCACAAAGGAGAGACCGGTCTAAAAATAAAACTCGTATTTGTTCAAAGCCGCCGGGGGAATTTTCGCCCTCTCTGGCCTGTTTGTTCGACTTAATTAAATCCCACAATTTATGTCGTCATGGTTACAGTTACCTTCCCGCTTACGTCTTCAAAGTCCCGATTATGATTATAACGTGCATTTCCGTCTATTACCAACCAAACCATGGTCTAATTCTTGCTAGTTCGTTTTTTTTTTTTTTGCGCCTCAGCAAACGACGTCTTTTACGTCCTTGTGCCGCTGTAATCCTGGTTTTTGGAGGACTGGGCGCTACAAGGCGCTTTGTCCACGCCACAAACATGGTTGCTTTCAAACGTGGACCACCGCCATGTTTTGTATATTATACGTAAAGCTATCAAAGTTACAGACACGCTGGACAGTAAGGGTACTACAGCCTGGAGGCTCTCCCAGGGAACTCGGGGCACAAGGCGGGGGCCACCGTGGACGAGGTGATCACCCATCACGGCACAATCGCACACACACATTCACACACTATGGACAAACACTTTGGAAATGTTCATCGGCCTACGGCGCATGTCTTTGGACTAGGGGAGGAGCCTAGATTCTCCGGAGGAAAACCCCGACGCCCTGGGAGAACGTGCAAACTCCGTGCACGCGGGGCGGAGGCGGGTCATCGATCTCCCATCCACGGAGGTAGCGAGGCAAAACGTGCTAACCGCTACGCTGTCGTGCTCCCGACCTAAAAATATGGTTTTAAATAATTTATTGTAAAACAAACCCGTGAGGAAGAAAACGTTTAACATCATGTTGCTTTCTCCTCCAGGACTAATGAGTGTGCCCTGTTCCCAACACCAGTAAATGCTAATCGAGGAATTTGTTTCAAACAAAAACGCACAGGAAACGCGAACTGCGTGGATTTTTAAAACGTACCTATTACGGTTTTGAAACGTGACTAATTGTGTTTTAAAGGTCTCCTACGATAGATTTACACGCATCCGAGAAGAAAAAACACTTTAACGTGCTCGTCATTTAAACCGCGGGGTTACCTTGTTTCCCCGCGGTGTCACAAACGACTCGTTAAATGATCCGTTCTAAATGATTCGTTCAAAACTCCTCCGTTCAGAGAGCATACTCTGCTCTGATCGGTCAGACGTGATTGGTCTACCGCTGTCAGCAAGCAGCCGATGAAGACCAGAGGCGGGGCTTTTTCTTACAAACCTACGTAGGTTTGTACAGGAAGTAAAGTCTGGAATCAGTAACGAGTCGATTCAGCTGTTCAGAATCGATTCCTTCTTTTGGGAGTCGATGACTCCGTTTGTCGTGCGCTTGGATTTTTGGAACTTTGCAGACTTTTTACATTCACAAACAGCTACGTATAGAACACGCTACATGAACGGGAACATTTGAAAAACCATCATAGGTGCACTTTAACTTCTTGTTATCTAAACAAACGTAGTGCGACTGAAATCCATCGATATGGCGTTCTTTAAAAACGGCCTCACGGCTTTTCGGTGCGGGGAAACGTAGGTTGCTGTTGCATGACTTTGGTGTTGGGACATTTTTGGGACGTCGCAGCCGGACACGATAGTGACGAGAACCTACTGGAGTAAAGAATTTTTAGAAAGGAAAGATGAGGTAATCGTCCGACCAACACCGTGACGAACTGCAAAACCGAAACAACACTACTACTACCACTTGTACTACGCCATCTTACTTTGTCTGGTCTCTCCTCCTCCTCCTCCTCTTTCTCTCTTTCACTTTCAGACCGTCTCACTCTTTTGCACACACCTCTTTCTGGGAAGACATTATTTTCCCACCGCTGAGTCACAGCAGAGTCTCACACACACACAGCAGCTCTTTATGGACCCAGAACAACACATCCGGCACACGTCTCCTTATCGTTTTTGTCGTTAGTTCCTTTCAGCCAAATGGTTTTACATCTGTAGATCGGTAAGTTGCTCTCCAATCATGAAAGATATATATATAATAATCAGGTGTGTTGATTTAACGAAAATTATTAATTATTAATAAATTTGTTAATAAAAATTTTTTTTTTAAATGTTTTTGTTGTTTGGGGTTGGGGGTGGTTTTTGTGGGTGAGTGTTTTTTTTTTTTGTTTTTTTTTTTTTTTTTTTTTTTTTTTTTTTTTTTTTTTTTTTTTTTTAAGATTTGATTGTCACACAGTTTCATGATCAGCGTGTAGACGGTTCACAATCTCAACAGCGTTATATTGTGAGGGGTGGAGAAAAAAAAAAAAAAAAAAAAAAAAAAAGAAAGGAAAAAAATAAAAAAAAAAAAAAAAAAAAAAAAAAAATAAGAGGTGTTGGCTGTGTGGGGGGGGAAAGAAAGCTAAAAAGAGGCCGCAAGGAGCAACCCCCCACACACACCCCCCCCCCCCACAAACCCCCCCCCCCCCCCCCCCCCTTTTGCGGGCCCCCCCCCCAAGGGCCCCCCCCCCCCCCCCCCCCCCCCCCCCCCCCCCCCCCCCCCCCCCCCCCCCCCACCCTAAACCAACAAGTGTTTGGATTCCTCTTATCCCACACATTTCCCAAAATGATGCAATCTTTAAAAGAATACCACTCCATACCTTTTTATCCATTTATAGTATCATTATATGTGTGCTGGGGGGGTGGGGGGGGGGGTTGGGGTTTGTTTTTTGCCGGGGGTGTTTTTGTTTTTTGGATATGGTTGCAGGGAGGGGGTTCTCTCCATTCCTGTAAAAAATCAGTATTAGTACAGTATGGGACTGTTGTGGTGATGTTTTTCTGGGGTGTTGAAAATACTCAGAAAAACAATTGATGTAAGCTGACATTTTAAGCTGTAATAAATCTGGCTTGTGAGTCAATCAGTTGTGCTGACATTGTGAATCGAATCGAATCGAATCGTCGAAGCTGGCATCGTGAATCGAATCGAATGGGTGGACTTGTGTAATCAAATCGTCAAAGCTGATCGTGAATCGAGATCGAATAGCTGGCATGTGAATCGATCGCATTGTAATCCGAGACATTGTAAATAATAGGCGTGATGCAAATAAAGACGATGTGAATAATTGGTGTAATCGAATCAATCGTCGAGCGACATCGTGAATCGTCGTCATGTGATAATAATGCGCCGTGAGGTTGAATAAGACAGTAATCAATGCCGGACACGTGATGGATAATATATGGTGCGCTTAATAATAATAATATGATTGTAGTGAATGAGATCGAAGAAGCGAACATCATGAATCGAATAGAATCGTCGAAGCGGACATCGTGAATCGAATCGAATCAGAGATCGTCGGTGCCTCTGGCGAGTGAACGTAGCTGGTGCAGTTCTCTACTTCGCGTAGCCGAGAACATAAGCATTAAAAGCATGACCAGTGTGTGTTGTGTGTTTCGGATACTACGCTTATTACTGCTTTGACGTGCGTTTTCATGTAACTAACCTCTATTCTTTTCATGCTTCAATCGTCAGGCTTCCTTTTTACTCTTGTAAATCTTAGAAATAAAATGCATTATTATTATTATTATTATTATTAACACCAATAAAAAGACAGAAAATTGAACTGATACCAAAGCTGCAAGTCTGTGTCTGGTTTCGAGTGTTCGAACGCGCGGTTAACAGTTTAAAGCGTCAGTATGTGAACACAGAACTACGCCAGGAGAAAGGATATACATCTCTCAGCATTTTGATTCGGAGAGCAGCACCTCAGGAGCAGCAGCTTTTACACTTAGAGATGAAAGAGAGGGGAGAGAGGAGGGAGGACAGAGAGAAAGAGAGAGAGAGGGAGAGGAGAGGGAGGAGAAAGAGAGAAAAGAGAGAAAGAAAAGAGAGAGGAGAGAGAAAGAAAAGAGAGGGAGAGGAGAGGGAGGAGAAAGAGAGAAAAGAGAGAGAGAAGGAGAGGAGAGAGGGGGAGGAAAAATAGAGAAACAGAGAGCGAGGAGAGAGAGAAAGAAAAGAGAGAGAGAGGGAGAGGAGAGAGAGATTGGGAGAGGAGAGAGAGGGGGAGGAGAAAGAGGGAAAAGAGAGAGAGAGAGGAGAGAGAGGGGGAGGAGAGAGAGAAAAGAGAGGGAAAGAAAAGAGAGAGAGAGAGAGGAGAGAGAAGGGGAAGAGAAAGAGAGAAAAGAGAGGAGAGAGGGAAAGAAAAGAGAGAGAGAGAGAGAGAAGAGAGAAAAAGAGAGAGAGGAGAGAAAAAAGAAAGAGAGAGAGAGAGAGATCATTCCTTTCCAATAACGTTCAGTACGACTCCACAGAAAGGTGTAACTACTTTGCACAGGTACATCTCCGGTTTGCAGATGAAACCTTTACACACTGGAAGCGACGCTGGCCGTGCGACAGGTCTCGACCTCGCCTGGGTTTGGCTTTTACACCGAGCGCTGCTCTCACACGCCGCCTTCGTTTCTGTCTTTAGAAGACACGCGCTTTTTCAAAAAAAAAAAAATGCGACTGTCGTTCAGAATTTCTGGTTGTTACACGGGGAAAAAAAAAAAACAATACCGATAAATCCTCTCAGAAAGGTTGACCACGATATGGACGATACACGGTCCTAGTGCCCAGCCCCAACACAAACACACCGCCCAGCCTCCCCTCGCCGTCCCACGTACACGCTTCTACAGCGATCACCGCCTGGAAACACAGACCTCAAGCTTTTCCGACTCGCAGAACCCTGAAGGTCATGAACAGGACGTCACGACTCTGCCGTCGGTGCAGGAGGGATTCTTCTCGGTACGGGTCTGGTGCCCGAGCAGTGCCAAGTCCCGCCCACTCCGATCACACCTGCGTTAAAAATTAAAAGATACGAGTGTGTGTGTGTGTTCGAGCGGTTCATGGCTTCAGCCGTGTCCGTCTGCGTGGTTGCTATTGTGCACAGGGTGGGGCTCGACACACACTTATTCCATAGCTACCAGACCCCCCACCACCACACACACACACGCACACAACCTGCTGAACAGGTTGTTTTAAAGGTCACTGGACGTGTTACAAGGCGTACGTGTAGGACACAGGGACACGCAGGAGGTCACGCCAGTCAAAACCAACTGAAATAATAATGATACTACTACCTCATCTTGTCCAGTTTCACTCTACACACACACACACACACACACACACATTCCTCAACTACAACTTGTTTGACACGTCCCACGGCATTAAACGCAACAACAAACGGAGAGAAACCACGCGCCGTTCTTTGATGAATAAACAAACATTCGCCATCGTCTGCAGATGGCTCTAGGACAAAACTTATAAACACCCTCCAGGGTTCGGAAAACGCTCGACCTCGTCGTGCTCACGGAATCCGACCCGTCGCTGATTGGTTTCCTACAACGCTTTCCGCGACGCTGCGTGCTTGGTTCCAGACTTATCACAAGGTACTACAGGTTCCGACCGAGACGAGGACTAACGGAACGCTCTGGACGCTCAGACAAAAGACACGTCTCATAAGAGCGGTCGAATCATTCCCGGATCCGTGGAAGCGCGTATAAACCAAGCATCGTCGCAGCCCGAGTGAGCTGATGACGGCACGGCTAGACAGACAGACAGACAGACGAAGAGGAAGAGGAAACGCCAGCAGGGTGCTGACGAGTCTGAGAGTGCATCGATCGTAGGGGTTTCTCTCCGGGCCTTGCTCAAGATAGTCCCTGAGTCACGGAATAAAACACGAAAGAAGCAGCTCATCTAGATGAAAGCGTGTGTGTGTGTGTGTGTGTGTGTGTGTGTGTGTGTGTGTGTGGGCCACAGGTTGCTGTTTTGCCTGGGTGTGGCTGCAGTAAACGGCCTCCAGAGTCCAAACTGTGTACCACAACACCCGTTCGATACACCTGAAGGACTTCAGCTCACAAGACGCACTTTTTCAAGGCGCTGAAAGCCGTCGCAAAAGTCTAAGCCAGATGGTTATCAAAGAGCCTGTTTCGAGTACTTCCTATTTTGTGGTCAGTCGTAACGCTATGCAAAAACCCTTTTCATATTCGTACGAAAAAAAGGAAGTCAGAGCAATGGTGGGTCGAAACGCTCGAGCGATCTACACGACAGCCAACAGCGGTCAAGATACGCCGAGCCACGCCGCACAAACAGACTCGAGGGCAGCTTTTTCCATCTGGCTAACCACGGAGAACGGCGGAGAGTCTTACGAGACGTCCACATTAACCGGGCTGATATCCTAGACCCGTGCGCCGTACGCGTTTGACCCGAGGTCGAGCGAGAGTCGCAGGGTCGTCACACAGGGGCGCTCTTGACCGGTCGACCAAGCGAAATCGCCGACTCTTCGTGACGGATAAGCCTCGACGGCGTGTAAGGACGGAGCTGCGCCATAAAGGCGTCGACACTCTCCGACCCTCGAAAAAAAGTCACATGACCTCCGACTCGCAAAAACTCCAACCGTGTTCCCAATACAGACCTGTTATTCCCCCCCCTCCCCCTCTCTCCACTGAATGGGAACAGTAAAAAAAAATCGTGAGAACATTCACAAACAAACATTGCAGCTAAGGATCTGCTACCGTAGAGCAAGATGCACCCTGGAGGGGCGGGACGTATGGACCGTGCGAGCATTTCATTGGACGAAAACAAGACTAGTACCTGATGAGTCATCGGGGGAAGGAAAAACATTTCCGAAACTAATTTTCCCCACGAATTGAAGTAATATATAGTCTATTGTATAGGTGTCTATAATAATAATAATAAGAAGAAGAAGAAGTAGTAGAAGAAGAAGAAGAGGAAGAAGGACACAGCTCTGAACCACACAGGGTTGTATTTGATTATATGATATTAGCCGGCCTCCCTAGCTTAAAACTTTAAACTACTGGCTATGCCGCGAAACATCATAGTGAAAGTTTGTCGGAACCGCGGTAAACCGGCTGTGTATCGTGGATCTCAAGGCCAGCATGGAAGCAGGCCACCTTCAAATTTCCCTTTCTCGCTCGCTGCGCAGCTTCCGCCTTGTGCGCTCTTCGCGTGCGCGCGCTCTTCGCGTTCCAACGGACGGCGCTTACGAGAACTGCGTAACTGCCGTTTGTGAATCCCATACAAAAAAAAAGACAACAACGAGTCCATGACAATCGACTCGCCTAAAAAAAACATAACGACGACGAAATGGAGAGAAAAAAGGGAAGGGGGGAGGTGGAGAACAAAAACAAAGCCGATAAAACACGCGTGAAAGACTGGAGTGGTGCTTTACAAGCAGGGTTCGGCAAGTTGAAAACAGGGGGAAATGGTCAACCAACCTGCCGACGAAATTTTCCAGAACCGAGCTCTTTCCGGCGCTCTGTCCTCCCACCACGGCGATCTGGGGTAAATCCAAATTGCAGCTCTGCCCGATGGAACTGAAAGCATCCTGAAGTTTATTGATCAGGGGGATCAATTCCTCCATCCCCCGGTTCCCCATGGCTTCAGCTGGGCTCGGCTCCGCTCGGCTCCACTCGGCTCGGGCTCGTCTAGCAAGGTGCTCGGGTTACTTCCAAGTTCCACCCTCTAATCACTTTCAGTCATCGGTCTGTCACTGAAAACACATAACTTCGATCATTTGCTATTCGCGGACGTGACTGTGTGTGTGAGGTTTATTCGACCCTAGGCAATCGGTGTTTCGAAAATAAATAAATAAATAAATAAAAAAACAACTCACAAAACAAAAAAACTTCCAGCGACCATCCGGTCAGGCGACATCCGACTCTCTGCCGGTGACTTTAAGCCCCGCCCCCTGTCAAGCGAACAGCCTGACAAGCGACTGGTCCTTTCGAATGCTTCCGGGTTTGGTTCTTTCTTCCCATTGGTTCGCTCCTTCGCGCATGCGCGAGTCCTGCGCAACACGATTGGTCAATGGAAATGCCAATCTCACGTATGGTCACTACCGTACTTCAATCGAAATCTTACATGGCTTAGTTCTTTCTTTCTTTTATTTATGTATTTATTTATTTATTTATTTTTATTATGCCAGTCCGATCACAATAACACATCAGCAAGCCAGGAAAAGAGATGGAAAGAATGAATAAAAAAAAAAGAAACAATTAAGTATATAAAGCCGTTCACAGACACCTTTCTATTAGTCCCAATTCACTCACCAAGTCTTTGTACACAACACAAGTTCTTACTACTTTGAAGATTTCTGAAAGACTCGAAATAACTTTTTAAGACTCATGTTATGTTGGGGAAATAAAGTTGTATCCGTTCTGTTACGGGTCAGAATGACTTCCACGGTTTAAAATACACACAAAAACAGCTTAAAAGAGTAAAACCTTTATTATGGCCTTTATTCTATTTTTCATAAGAAAAAATATTTGCAAAGAAGTTCATGACCTTAAATGAGAAAGTAAAAAAAAAATTAAAAGAGAAAAAGAGAGATAAATCTTTTTTTTTTTTTTTTTTAGACGTCCAGACTGTGCAATATTAGGGTTACGCTCACATTTGAAGACCAAAATGAAAGGTTTGCACTTTGAGAATTTATATTTATGAATGTGGTACTTTACTAATTAAAAAATAATGTAAGACTTATAAAGAAAAAGTACCGTTTCTTTTTTTTCATAATCCAGAAAACCAAAAGTGACATTTCTAAGTTGCAAGATTCGACCTCTTCAAAGCCATACGTATCTTGATTCTTAAAAACAGTGTCCTTCCTTCCTTCCTTTCGCTAAAATAGAACAAGAATAATGTTGACAGTTGAATCATGATACACAAAAATACAAATATTTGTTTGTGAGGGAGGGAGGGGGAAGATATATAAGTTTTCCCTGAAAACAGCTTTTAAAGGTTGCTTTTCCTGTTAATTGTTCTATTATCATGAGCATACATAACGAATCTTTATTTTTTAGATGATTATTTAGAGTTATTGAACATGACAAAAGAGCAAGCATTCATTAATGTCCAGTTAAAAGTATAGAATTTAAAAAATAATAATACGTCTCTGTCTTGTACATTTTTAAACAAGGAATGACATTTTCAAACTTGCAAAGAAATGTCGGAAATCATACAAGATGTGATGACCATAATCAAGGGCGTAACCATGGTATGGGCATTGGAGGGGGGTAACGAACTACAGGGGAGAATCTGCAAGCGAGTGTAACGTTAACGATCAAAAACCGGAACTGACGTTCGCCTCGCCTACTTCGGGGCTGTGCAAATAGCAAAAGTTAATTGACGTTCTTAAGAACAAACCAAGGCATGGTATGATGCCTTCTATACTAAGCTAAGGTCACCTACTATTTAGGTATCTAGTTACTGACTGTCTGGATAAAAGCTTGTATGTTCTGCTGTACTTTTCAACACTTGTCTCAAGAACAACAATATATTTCTAAAGTCGGGAATTAATTTGTTGGGTTGTTTTTTTGTTGTAAATGTGCACTTAGTTGACATTATCTCCATTTTTGAGGTATTAAAATTGACATAACATATTTGACCGAAAGTACTATCTAAATTACTGAGAAATGGAACAACGCAAAGATTCTGGGATTAAACCCTTCCTAATAATAATAATAATAATAATAATAATAATAATTTGTATTGTTTATGGAACTACTTCCTGGTATATTTCACGTGATCTCGTCTTCTGCGCTCGGATTGGCTGGTTGTTCACACCTACACAAGCCGTTAGAAAGCATACAAACGTACAACTGCCTTATGTGTACATTTTCTCAACATATTTTCATTGTTATAGTGCAGAGAAGAGAAGAACACCAGCCAATCCACTTGCAGGAAAGGAGATTTCAGCCAATCAGCGCACGTAAGGCGGGGCTTAGGAGGGAATACGGATGTAGGGTTTTAGATGAGCGCTTTTCAAAATGGCGGCGCCCGCAGCAGACAGTGGCACATGCGAGGAGTGTAAATCCGACATGGCAGCTGTTAAAGCGGGTTCCTCGGCTTTCCCGCTTGCTCTCCGGATCGTAGCGGAGTGTCCGGTGAGCAAGGCGCGGGCGTGCGTGCTCACTCTTCCCCACGGCAGCGTTAACACGCCGGTGTTCATGCCGGTGGGCACGCAGGGTACCATGAAGGGAATCACCGCGGAGCAGCTGGAACAGCTGGACTGTCGCATCTGCCTCGGGAACACGTATCACCTGGGCATGAGGCCGGTACGTCAATGAAATATAGATAGAAAGAAAGAAACATCGACAGAAAGTTTGTAGATTTGTAGCATCTACTGTCAGATTATTTGCCTGGTCTTAAAGCCGATCATTTTGTGCACAAGCACCACCAAAATCCACCCTCGGTATGGAGATGCAAAGCTGGGGCTGATTTCTTTCTAGCACAGCCTGGGTAAAATCTAATATCCATCAATATCTCATCAGTGAAATGATCAGGGATGGGCGATGCATTATATCTCAGCGCCTCATTGGGACAAAAACAACGAGGAGGGGTCAAAACTATTACACACACACATACTTGAAGGCTTATAGACCGCGGCATCCGCGATGCTCTGCCGGGTTCATAAACGCGGTAAACAGGAAACGTATAAAACTTTCATTCCGACCAAGAAAACACTAAGTGTACAGTGATTTCTGACCTTGTGTGTGATTTGTACTTTGATCGGATCTACTTTTAGTTTCTCCTGCAAAGGCATTCTGGGGGGAACCAAACAACCAAAAAAAACTTCCTTACACGTGTTCGTTACACCTGCGACTGTATTTCGGACGCACTCCGTCGGTCACCGCTGCTAACGGGTTATGGATGTGTAGGGATCTAGATCAGATCTCGAAAATTTGCCTTTTTTCTTCTGCTTTTTTGTGCTGTTCCAATGCACTTAAAGGTAATAATCATGTGTATACCAAAACATTTGTCGTTGCAACACTTTTCTGGGAGAAATGGTGCATTTTCTGGAAATGTTCCAGGGGTGCCAATAATTTCGTCCATGACTGTACGTCAACACATCGAATAACTCCGTGGGACTTTGTGTTCTTTCCTTGAAGGAGAAGGCGCATCACTGCTTTAATTCCAGCTCCTTGTTTTATTTATTCATGCTTTTCCTGTTTATATTTCTTTGTGAAGCAACTGGAAATGAGTGGAGTGTGTGTGTGTGTGTGTGTGTGTGTGTGTGTGTGTGTGTCGCAGGGTCCTGAGCTGATCGAGAAAGCCAACGGCCTGCACGGATTCATGAACTGGAAACGGAACCTCCTGACGGTATGATCACCGTACTGCTGTGCGTTCCAGTCCTGCTCTTGTCGTATCCCTGTACTGCACATCTCACTGCCTGTCTTCCTCCTGCACCTCCATCTTAACCTCATGAGAGACGTCCTTTAAATATAATAGCCTGAGTATTGTGTTTAGAAACACACAGGAGTTTCGGTTTGGAGATTTATTTGGTGTAGAAGACGGAAAACGATTGACTTCTGATTGATTGAAGGTGTAGTTTGTCATTTTTAAAAAATGTTCTATACCTGCAATTTCATTTTAAATGGACCTTTTTTTTAAAAAAAAAGAAAGAAAAGAAAAATGTCCCCCCAGCCCAAACCAAGTTGCTCGGCTCTGTTTCCTTTTCGTCGTCCTGGTTTACACTTGACGTGGAGCTTCAGATGGCGACGCGTGGCTCGGGTTTTGTTGTTGTTGTTGCAGTTCACGTTCCAGGCTATAGGGGGCTCTCAAAAACTACAGACCACTCCTTGACATAAATGACCCCGCGTAACCTGCAGTTTCCTTTCCCCCTGTCAGGACAGCGGAGGTTTTCAGATGGTGTCTCTGGTGGAGCTGTCCGAGGTGACGGAGGAGGGCGTTCTGTTCCGCTCACCGTACGACGGAAAGGAGATCCTGCTCACCCCCGAGCAGTCCATCGGCATCCAGAACAGCCTCGGTACCAGTTCAGCTCATCCTCGACGCCTTTACACGGACTGTTGAAATAACGCTCGGGTCCTCCATCCGGACCACAAGAACCCCAAACGTCCAGTCTGTCAGTGACTGTTCAAAATTTTAAGTTTGTAAAGATACTAATTATAATTAGCGACTAGTCCGAGCGGCTGCGAAGTAGGCGGGGCGAGCGACGAGAAAACAGTTGAACAGAATGTCATTTTAGTATATTTATTATTAATTAAAATTCCTGAAGCAGATATGAAGGTGATATTTTTTCGATGTAAATAATCACACATGCGTTTTTTTTTGGTTTGCGAGCCGATCGAGTTCGGAGCGATCACGTTGTCGTTTATTTGTACAGGCTCGGACATCATGATGCAGCTGGACGACGTGGTCAGTAGCACGGTGACGGGGCCGAGGGTGGAGGAAGCCATGCGTCGCTCCGTGCGCTGGCTGGACCGCTGCATCTCGGCCAATAAAAATCCACGTCGGCAGAACCTGTTCGCCATCATTCAGGGCGGGCTTAATGCGGAGCTGCGCAGGGCGTGCCTGGACGGTGAGTCCTTCTGTCGCCTGTTTATTTTTATCTCGAAGCACTGATTCTTCACCTCGTGCAAGTTGTGGGTTTTTGTGTCTGTGTGTATCCGCTTCTTCATTCGCATGACGGCTTTTATCCTACAGAGATGACGAAGAGAGACGTGCCCGGCTTTGCCATCGGCGGTCTGAGTGGCGGAGAGGAGAAGGACGACTTCTGGAAGATGGTGACTCTCAGCACAGACCACCTGCCCAGAGAGAAACCTCGCTACCTCATGGGAGTCGGGTAAAAAAAAAAAAACACAAAAAAAACTTGCTTCCTCGTTTATACGACCTGCCAAATGTATGAAGCAGGTGCGGCGAGTTTGTGCGCTCGCTCGTGTGCAAAATGGCAGTGAGCACCCGCTGGGATTGAAACGTTACCTTCAGGACACAGTCAGAGGTCTGAATAAAGCCAGGTGGGATTCCTCACGGCTCGCGGTTTGATTGATGTCCTGCGTAGCGATGGGCGTATTTGTGCACATCTACTGCCATCTTAATATTTAACGTGTGCAGCATTTCAACGTGTGTGTGTGAACATTATTAGGTGTGTTTTTATGGCAGGAACCTCTTCAGGAACTCGGAAACGTCAGGCTTTTCTTCAAGGCCGATTTTAGTTCCTGGTCCGTATTTCCCGGAACGATTTTAGTTCCTCCTCTAGAGCAGGAAGCAGGAATCATTTCTGGAAGCGTAGCTCAGACCAGTGTGCTCCTGAAGTCCCAGTACGGAACGTTTCTAAACAATTCCAGATAAGAACCCTTTTAGGAAACAAAGAACCCTTAAATATACAAGGAACCCCTGGGGTGGGCACAGGCTGTCTTGGGGGCAGTGGTGGGGAACAGAATTAAAAGGGCAATTCCTAAATGCAATGGGTTGGGGGGTTTGGGGGGGGGGGTGAAATAAAGACATCTGAATGGATATTTTCTCACGTTGGAACTCCTAGAGGGCATTTACTTTCAATAACTTGTGTTTAGGGGAGCCTGTAGGGCACTGCATCATGTATTCTCCACTGGAAGCACACCCTAGAGGGCATGTCGTCACGGGGGGTTTTTTTTTCGCATTTAGTGGAGACTATAGGGCACTGTATCATGTATTCTATTGTGGAAGTCCAACCTAGAGGGCATGTCGTCATGTTTTCTAGCATTCAGGGGAGCTTCTAGAGCACTGCATCATGTATTCTAATCTGGAAGGCCACCCTAGAGAGCTCGTTGCCGTGTTTCTCGCATTTAGGGGAGCCTATAGGGCACTGCGTCATGTATTCTCCACTGGAAGGGCACCCTAGAGGGCCCGTGTATTCTCCACTGGAAGGGCACCCTAGAGGGCCCATGTTTTCTTGCATGTTGGGGAGCCTATAGGATGCTGCATCTTGTGTACTCCACTAGAAGCGCAATCTACAGGGTGTGTAAAGGAGCCTCTAGGGCACTGCAGTGGTTAACTTGGCTTTGAACTTATTCTGTCGCTTATAGCGGATGTTGTGATATTAATTAAGGTTTGAATTCGGATTGCGACGGCCCACGCCGGCTTAAACAGGTTTAACGTGTACTTCCTGGATTGGAGCGGCAGACAGGCTTAATGCTTCGTCACGCCTTACACGTCATTTTCTCCTGAACACACGTTTATTGATGGTTTCTCTGTGTGTTGCAGCTACGCCGTGGACCTGGTGGTGTGTGTCGCTCTGGGCTGTGACATGTTCGACTGCGTTTTCCCGACTCGCACGGCTGTACGTCTTCCCATCCCGAGTCTTCCAAACGATTTCCACGTTTTCGCCGTGTCTAATCCTGTTTAGAAACGTTGCAACAAATCTAGTTCTCGCGCTCTTCAACAGAAGGAACGATGTTATAATATTTTCTCAAAAATCATGCTGAGTCGAGTATCGAAGTGCAGTTCGACTCCCTCAGCCTTAAACGCAGAAGTTCTAATACTTCTGCTTTTACCCCCACACTGTCTGCATCGCCATCCAGTAATACACACTATTTATATTAGTATACTTACCGTGTAAACCAACTCTCATCACTGTTAACCGCCGTCTCGTAGAGGACGTTGCAGTTTAAATCCGTTGTACTTGTGCAATGGCGATGAAGATATGTGATCCTACTCTGATTTTAACCGAGATAACCATTCACGTTCCCGCAGAGATTCGGCTCGGCCCTGGTGCCCTGGGGTTCTCTGCAGATCAAACAGAAACAGTACGCGAAGGACTTCCAGCCCATAGACCCCGAGTGCGAGTGTCCGACCTGCGAGAGGTAGGAATTTCATCGTTTTCACCGTCGTCTGCCGTCCGCGTTTCACTCTCTGAAAACTCCGCTCGGTTCCCCTGCGTCTGGTTTCTCCTTTCGGAAATTCCGTTCAGAAATCGGGATGAAGAAGAACGTCGTATTTCTCCGTGATTTTCCGTACTTTATCGTAAGAAAGGTTCGCAAAAAATGATTCTTTGCTCAAACCTCCTCGATTACTTCGAAGTTCGTTACGCGCCGCTTTCTCGAAACGATTTCTTGGTCGCTCCAAATGATGATGTTCTTAAATAATCCTAGAATTGTATTATGTAGGGTCTCTTACTGCGAATTATTTTTTTTTTCCTCAATGAGTTTAAAACAGCAACAACTTGTATTTAGTTTCTCAATATTTTGTTACAATAAGGAACTTTCTCTGTTTTATTAAGTTTCTCCAAATCAGTGCTTAGTATCTTGTTAAAAAGCGACTTTATTCCGTTATTACTTCGTTTTGCTTTCTAAATGAATGCCCGTGCGTTTTAGAGGAAATGTATTCATGATAGAAAATAAGAAAGGATTTATTACATTTCTGAGTATCTTCTACGGACTTTTCCTCTGAACTTCTACTCTCTCTCGTTAATGTAAGAACCGTCCTCCGACTTGTTTATTCGATCTACCTTTCTTGCTCGTCCACCTCGTCCGGCTGCTTCCTGTAGATGGTTTTCCTCTGGATACTCCCGTTCACTCTGACTGTAATCAGCGTGCGCGGAAAGAGGGTTTGTATTATTACTGCATAACTCTGTTGATGGGTTTTTTTTATTTTCATTTCCTCCTCCTGTGAACGGCAGACACAGTCGAGCGTATCTGCACGCGCTGTTTAAGAGCGATACCGCCGCCATGCACCACATCACCATCCACAACATCTCCTACCAGGTACTGACCACTAAAACACACACACACACACACATATACACTGGGGTTGTTTATTTTTTTTTATTGCTGTTTTTATTAGCGACATGAAATTGTAGGTCTCGTCCTGCTGCGTTCATTTGCATGACTTCCCTCTTTCCTGCCGCTCGTTATTGCGATTCTTAACGACGATCCGTAATGCTTTTGAGAAACATCTTCAATACTGTGAACTTTTGAAGAAGGTTTTTATTTAAAATTTTTTTTACTTCTCAAAATTATTATTGATCTACTAAAGTTCTACCAATTTATCATCATCATACGAATAATAATGGGATCTTGGAATGATGACTCAGTCCGGTATGTCATCGTAACAATTATTATAAACTCAATAATGCACCGTTCTTCTAAGCTCATACCATCTCTATAAAAATTTCTCGAAATAATTTACGCATCATCTCAGTAAGGATAAAGTCTCTCGAAAGAATTGCAGAGTATATATATGTATATATATATATTTGGTTTTCTCGAACCAAAACTACAGTTAGTCTCGTTATAACGAAAAACTCTCTAAATTAGTACATAGTAGTATCTCATCTTGGCATCTTTTAAATAATGAAAGTTCTTGAAATTGTTCGCGTCTCCGTAAAGAAAGTTTCTCAAAACGCTCATGCGGTATAATATATGGTGATGGTCTTACTGTTTGTCTTGAAATGATTCTTTTAGTAAGTTTTAATAAGGCGAGTTTCTCTCCGTGACTCTTCGGGATAGCAATTAATAATCATTTGACATAATAATGAGAATTTTTTTTTTCTTTCCCACCCGGAGTTGTTTAGTATCTCGTTTAAATGTTCTTTTCATGATGAATTTGTATTTCAAATTTTTTAAAAAGAATAAAATTCCCCTCGATATTACTTATTATAAGAAAGGTTCACTAAATTATTACTCAGTAAACCCTCCTCTAGATTATTTCTAAGTTTAATGCAAAAGACTTTCTTTTCTTTTCTTTCTTTTTTTTTTTTTTAAATTATTACCTTATTATTAATAAAGCTGTGATCATGTAGGACCTTTTTCTCGGAGTCTAAATGAATAAAATGAAAAAGGCTAATCTTATTATTATGGGAATCTCTCTCGAACTTATTATTTAGTTTCTGTAAAGGATTCCTTCGTATCTTCTAAGAAACGTGCTTTAAATCTCTGTCTCTAAGCGCCCCTTATGCCCCCGGTCTAATATCGGTTTATATTTTAACGGATGCGATGGCTTCAGCTCCTCTAGGACTTTTTTTTTATTTTTTATGAAGAGATATTTAATGAAGCAAAGCCAGAGTTAGTTTGAGATTTTTAAAACGTTTAAACAAAAAACTTTCGTCAATTTTCCTCACGTTTCTCGGCAGGAAATTAGCCGTAGTATCTGGCGTGGTGTTAATTATAAACAAACAAACTAACTTTCTCTAAACTATTACTTAGTTTATCTTGTTTCTTTTATCTAAATTATTATCTTGTTATTATAAGAAACTAACTTTTTTTTAAATATTACTTAGTGGGTTTTTCGTAAACTAATACTTGTGTATCTTATTATTATTATTATTATTATTGTAAGAAACATTTCTCCAACTTATTATTATTATTATTATTATTATTTCATTATTATTATAAGAAATCTCTATTTAACTTCTATAAATTATTACTTGGTATCTTCTAAGAAACGTTCTTTAAAGGACTTTCTCTGAGCGCTCGTTGTGTGAAAGTCCCGTGTCTCAGGCATGTGACCGGGCGGTGTGCAGTAATCACGCCGTGTCCACTCTGTGCAGCTGACTCTGATGCGTTCGGTGCGGCGGAGCATCGTCGAGCAGCGCTTCCCTGAGTTTGTGCGCAGCTTCATGAGGAGGATGTTCCCCTGCGGCGAGCCGTACCCGAGCTGGGCCGTGGAAGCTCTCGCGTCGGTCAACATCGCTCTGGACTGAAAAGACGTTCAGGACGAGCTCTAATCTCTCGCCCGGAATGATGGAAGTGTGTCGGGTTGCTTTCCCCGCCCCCCATGCGTCTCGTTCGAAAATGTTCTTGAGCACGCAGACGTCTCCTTTCCAGCTTTTATTTCATCTGTCCAGATGTTCACCTTGGTCCTATTTCAATGACTGATTCTTTTTTTTTTTTTTTTAAATGATGATTATTTTTTATGAATAATCCAAAGATTCCGTTTTTAACCGGTGCTTTTAACTCTGCGTGGGGAAATTCTTTTCTCCTGTTGCTGTATTTATTTTCACAGATCGGACCGTATATATCTCCTGCTGGTTGCAAAGCCAGTGTGGTGTGTTTGTTTGTTTGTTTGTTTGTTTGTTCGCTTTTTGTTTTGTTTTTCCCCCCCCAAAAAAGTATGTATATAATAATCAAGAAATTTGCATTTGACCTTCTTTTCAGTCGGATTTCATTCATCCTGTAACCATGGCTTTTAGTTTAACACACACACACACACTAAGCTGTTATTAAGCTGTTCGTCACATTAAATAGAGTATTAGGAGACACTGAGGAAGTTTACGGCATTGTATCCAACATTATTTTTTTGTTTAAATAAGTGTTTCCCAATCCGCTCATCAGGGATCCAGTCACAGCTGTACTGTATTTTTCACTTCTCTTGTGAAAGAAGCTTCTCTTGGAGCAGATGTTCAAGGTATGGCTTGATGAGGAATTACTGATTTATAAAAAATCAAAGCACATCTGGAGAAGCAGATGAATATAGTGCTGCACTGCTTGAATTGTCCACTAGAGGGCAGCATGGAGAACAGGGCCTGCGTTAACGGCTGTGTCCCAAATTACATCCGGCAACATTCTGTTAGATAGTGCAATAGTAAGACACCACATGGTGTAATATTTTCACATGTCCAACATTTGTTATTCACTAATCTACTGCCCAAGCAATAAAATTCCTCCTTTTAGCATTTTTGGTGTTGTTTTTAACCGTGTGATATCACATTAAACAGGTCATTAGCAGAGTTTTGGTTTTATCCTGGATAGAAATTTTTATAGAATAAAATATTTGTGAAATATCTTGAAGGGTTGGTTTGTTTGTTTTTTTTTTCATTTCAAATCTCAAAAGTTCCTTTGAAGTGTCTTGAGACGTGCAGGAAGTCTGGGTGGGACATACCGAGTAGCTCCTCCCCCACTCCCCCGATTGTGTTTACCTTGCCTCACAGCCCCGGTTAGTACCGTTGGATTTTTATAACGTCGGGGGCGGGACCCTTCGCATTCTAGCGAGCGTTCGATTGGACGGAAAATCTGATGAGAAGCTGAAGTGCAGAATGATGTCATCAAAATTGTTGATCCGTATTTGTGGTAGAGAGAGAGAGGGTGTCAAATTTTACCGCATATATAAATGCGAAATTTCCCACTGTTTTGGAGCACGCTCGCTTATAGATAACCTCAAGGCTGAGATATCCGTACTAAAAGCCACCACGCGTCGGTTTTGATTTCACGGGGACTTTAAATATCACCGCAGCATTTCAAAAGTAAAAATAAGGGGTTACAAAACTATTGTGAATAAATTTTCTTTCAAATGTCATTTCTTTGGAAACACCGTGTACTACACTACAACAGAAAAGGATTCACTTTAGCGTCACGAGATCGAAATTCGAATCCCTACGCTCCTACAGACATCTGTAATCAGGAGTCCAAACGAGGAAAATTGGCTGTGCTCTCTGGGTGGGCGGGGCTTACTCTCCCATCTCTGTCAATCACATCGACACCAGCCAATTATAGACATCTCTGAGCTCAAGTATGCAGAAGAGAGCGGACAGCGCTTTCATGCAAACTCCGCACACACACGGCCGCGGTGAGAATCGAACCCCGGACCTTGGAGGTGTGAGGCGAACGCGCTAAGTGTGTGTGTGTGTGTGTGTGTATTGAGTGAACGCACAATCTAAGACATCCAAATTAAGTGAGCAGTGAAGGAAGCACAGCACTGTTATATCGTTTTTGAAGGGCCCGAAAGTCCTCGGACGCTTGGCGGCTCAGCTGGTCCGTCTCCGGGTGTGAATTATTCCCTCGTTATTTCACTCAGAAGCAGAGGAATGGTCTAAGGCTGATTTCAAGCGTGGCTGTTTGAGACGGAGGGCTTTTAAAGCTAGAACCATCAGCCCTCCATTAAGAGACCCTTTCACGGTGCTCATATCTACAACCTTTCATTGTTCGACTTGGGTTTCGCATCGTACGCCGTCGCACAGGGGCGTTAGCTGAATTGTTGATCGTGCGTTTGGCTAGTCTGGTGACGCTAGCACAACGAAACTATCGGTGTATGGGTTTAGCTGCTACAGTGCCATGCAGAGTACGTTATCTTTCCTTAGTCTCTGCTCCTGTCATGTGCATGTAACTTACCCCTTTAGGAAGCTATGGACTGTGACTATCTGAAAGAACTTGGATTTTACGGTGTACACTCTTACAAAGATTCAATCTAGAACCGTAAAATGTTCTCGTCTCTGTGGTGGAATCCTTACCGTACATGAATAAACCTTACAAGAGAGCGGTTCCTTCGCTTTTTTTCTGAGGGGGGATGGGTTCTTTAGGATTTCTCGGGATGGTTAAGGGTTTCTTCGCTTCGTAATGGACTTAAGGTTCTGACAGCGCTTTTTGGTTCCGCGGTAACGTTCTCTCTTTTAATTGTTTTGATTTCCGGAACCTGTTGCTATGCCTGAGAAGTGAAGAAGAAGAAAAAACCCAAGCAGCTATAAAAGCTCTAAGTAGATGATTTGTGTGTATATTTATGCATCTATGTGTGTGCACGTGGGATTTCCTCCATCACGTATAGGTAATATCACCTCTGCGTAATTATTTAGACATGCGCATTTACTCTCTCTCTCTCTCTCTCTCTCTCTCTCTCTCTCTCTCTCCATTCCTGGAGACTGGGTACTGCGTGTCGTGTGAGCAGCATGGAGGTGGAAACACTATGATTTATGATCCTGACATGCCATTTTGTTTGGGTCCTACAGAGTGTCTAAATAATTCGCACGGTAACTATGGTAACCTGTGGAGGCGCACTACTTTGATAAGCATCCTTCCCGTACTTCCCTGCTGAAGAGTGAATTTCTGTTCAGAGAGAGAGAGAAAGAGAGAGAGAGAGAGAGATTAGAGTTAGAGTTTATGCTTCGGGGTGGTAACCGCTTCAAGTAGTGATGTTCCGGAGGAGAGCCATCGCGTCTTCCACGCACCCGGTGTTGCCAGATTGGGGGATTCCCTTCTTGCAAAAGCAGGCGTATAGGCGTGTGTAGCTCTGACACACTTGGATAGACTTTAGACTCGTTTACAACGATTTATTATTATTATTATTATTATTATTATTATTATTATTATTATTATTCGAGGCGCAATCTGGCAACCCGAGTTTCGGGGGAAATTGCAGCGGAGACATGGACCCGGGACTGCGGCGCTGAAACCAGAGAAAAGTGAAAGGGTGAAGTGATCTGGGTTGTGTGTGTGTGTGTGTGTGTGTGTGTGAGAGAGAGAGAGAGTGCGTGCGCGCGTGTGTGTGCGTGCGAGTGCGTGAGGCTCGGCTCGGCGGTGCGCCATGGTGGAGCTGGAGAAGGAGGTGCTGCCGCTGCCGCCGCGCTACCGGTTCAGAGACCTGTTGCTCGGAGACTGGCAGACTGACGACAGGTAGGAAACTTCACCACTTCCTCCACAAGGTAACAGGGTCCGAGGGGTGTAGAATTTGGGGTGGGGTGGGGGTGGGGGATGGATCTACTAAACACATCTCATCATCTCGATATAAGACAGTGCTGTTTATAATCATCATCATCATCTTCAACACCATCATCATCATCATCATCTTCAACACCATCATCATCACACGCACTACTGTCATTGAGAGCAAAAAACGAACCCACACTTTAGGACTCTAGATTAGATTTAAGCTGTTTTAAGAAGAGGTTCCAGTTAGGGCTTCCGAGTAGAACTCCAGGACCTGTAAATACCCAAGGAACCGTTGAGGAACCTTTTATCCCCCCCCCCATGCTCGAATGCATGGGTTTTACCGTATTCACGCATACAAATGACATCGAGAACCCTAAAGTGTTCATCCCTCTGGTGGAAACCTTAAATGTTCAAGGAAAAAACAACAACAACATATATTTAACGAAAGAAAGAAAAACACACTACCAAAATAAGAGTTTAAGGATCCTTTGAAGTGTCAAGGGGTTAGTACTTTCCTAGTGGGGTTCTTCTTGGTTGGAATCTTCTCTGATGGGAAACCACTCCGTCGTAGGGTTCTGTATGGGACTTTTACGTGTTTCCCTGATGGACACATTCCGGCTCTAGATTTAACCTGTTTTAGAAAGAGGATCCAAGTAAGGGTTCTAAGTAGAACCCTTACTTGTTCTTAGCTAAGAACTATAAATACCCCAGCAACCCTTTGCGAAACCTCTTTTTTTCTGTGTACGAGCGCATGGATTTTACTTGAAGCAAGAGGAGGTTTTAAAGGTTCCTCAAAGGGTTCTCTGGCTAGTCAAGGAGTCACTGACTTCCTAACAGTGTTCTACTTGGAACCGCCTCTTGTTAGAGAGCGCTGTAATGTAGGGTTCTGTATGGAGACGAGCCAAAAAACACGTTACAGCTCTACTTTTGTGTTTTCAAAGAAATAGATCTCGTTAAGTATGGATTTAAAAAAGGGATT
>CM022774.1:7201219-7248719 GCA_012411365.1 Ameiurus melas
TGCTGGGGTTTCCTCCGGGTACTCCGGTTTCCTCCCCCAGTCCAAAGACATGCACGGTAGTCTGATTGGCGTGTCTAAATTGTCCGTAGTGTATGAATGGGTGTGTGAGTGTGCACTGCGATGGGCTGGCACCAACGACTGTATGAATTTCTTCATACAGGAAGTGTCTTCTCCGTTAGTTAGTGTGTTCAGTACGTATTTTCCCGTGTCATTCCACTTTATTCCATATTCAATGTTGTGAATTCTTTATATTTACGGATTTCTTGAGCTGGTGAAAATGTCATGTGCATAGCCTGATTGGAAATATATTTGCGCGTCCAGCACTTATTTCCCTCGCGGTATACGTGGCAAACTCCGACCTGTTTTTGTTTCAAATGTCTGCTGTAGTGGACGCTAATTCCACGACTGCCGTTTGTTTTTTTTCAATATAGTCTGGAAATGAAAATGTGATCGATAATCTTTTTATCTTTCCGATGACTGGACTGTTTTGTTAGGATTATATCGCTGTAACACATCTGGGGGAATGAGGAGGCGGGAGGAAGGCCGAGGACACCTCAAAAGGCCTTTTTATTCTCTTTATTTTTCCTTTTGCTTTTCAGCGGACTCGTTCGATGACACACACATGCACACACACACACACACACACACGGCTCTGTGCTGGTCTTCTCTCTCTCTCTCTCTTCTTCTCTCTCTCTTTCGTTACGGCAGGCACTGAAAGCACAAACAAACACACACAAGTAAGCTCGGTCTACCAGCTGAGGCCCGACCATGCCAGTCCAGAACGTCACAGTGCAAAAGAAACACCGAGACGAGATGACCGGATATTTTTCCCAGTATGTCCGGTAAATGTGATCATTCGTTCTTAGCGGAAACTCTGCTATCGGTCCAACCGGTTTGATATCAGACTAATGATAAGGAAGGATGAAAGAAGCCAGCGGTCACTGGAAAAGAGTCGCAGGACGACCTGAAAGCAGCAGGGACGACAGTCGCACGGAGAACAATACGCAACGCGTTCGGCGCTGTAAATAAACCTCTGACCTGCACCTGTACGACTCTTATCTAGAAAATGAACCCAGACCTTTTCACCAGTCAGTCCAGTATCAAACCCGAGTCATGGATCCTGTATTTCTTGGCTGTGATGAAAAGGATGAAAAGATCTCTCTCAGGAAGTTCTTCACTACTTCTGACGTGCTTTGGTAAGTGGTTTCGGATCGATTTTACACCCCGACCTTCGATTGAACTTACGCTGGCTGCGAACGGTGACTGGAAAGTGTATGAACGGCCAGAAGTAACCCGGAGATAAAGGACCGTTTCCTCGCAGACGGAACTGTCGGCCGCATCGCCGGACCATCGTGCTGACGCCATCTCGGTAAAGTAAAGCTCCGGCCTCACGCTGCACGTGAAACGTCTCCGTACTGTGACATCTCACACCCCGAGCTGATATTTATTACTCGTCTTATCTATCAGACATCGCTCTAAAGACGTTCTCCTCATTCCTCTACAGAAGCCTCCTGTTGACCTTTTCAGATGTGTTAAGCTTAGCATTTAACGCCTTGGCTCTGTGTGTGTGTGTGTGTGTGTGTGTCTGCGTGAGACAGAGTGATGGCACGGTGCCAAGATGTCTGGCCCTGTGGTTCTCGCCTCGGTATTGGTATCGGTATCTAGTGCTGTGATGGTAATGAATTTAAAGAACGGGTTTACACACCGGGTTTACGCCGTAAACCTCGGTGATATGACCATCGGGTATTGATTTTATGCTAAATTATGGCGCAGTATTCTTTTCTGAGAATATTATGGGTATTGTTTTATAACTGCGTCAAGTATCGTGGTAGAATGCGTTTCTTGCACGACAAAATGCGATATTTGCAGAACCTAGGTAATTGTGAGAAGAAGTGAGTCAGAGCACAGGGTCAGGCATGGTACAGCATCCCTGTAGCAGGAATGGGTTTCTCTCAGTCCTGGGTTACGAACTTATACCCCTCTGGCATTTTGGTGGCCCTGGAGGATGGATCCAAGCGAGGCACAGATGCCACGCTTAATGCCGTTTGAGGAACGAGTGCTGTGTGATCATCCCTGGGGAGAGAATGTCGTAAAACGCTCGCAGAACATCGAGCGGCTCTGTTTACGGAGGCGCCACCTCCCGTCGAGACAAAAATCACAAAAACAAACGCACGTTCTGCCTCACTGCCTTTTTCTCCTCTCTCACTCTGTCTGATGTTCGATCCGTACTTGTGTACCTTGTCAAAAAAAGGGTGAGAGAGAGAGAGAGAGAGAGAGAGAGAGAGAGAGAGAGAAGACAGCGAGACAGGAAGAAGCTGGATGGTTACCATCTTGCTAATCATGATGGACAGGTCCATTTGGGGACCAAGTCGGGAGAAACTCATCCCACACGTTGCCTGTTTCTCAGCCACGTTAATCTCTAATGTACGCTCGTTTCCTTCAACCCACACACACACGCACACACACACTCCTCTGCCACATGCCCACACACACACACACACACACATGCACCTACGCACAGGCACATGCAGGGATGCGAGCTTATATTCAGCATTCCTCTCCTGTTCCTTCACCATCTCTGGAGCCCGACCCTCATCCCAGAACTGAAGTGGCTCACAAGCTGCAGCTCGAGTCGGTTTAATCCCTGATCTCCAAAAACCCTTCATCAGTGTCAGAAAGGCCTCTGTTCCACACTTCACACACATGTTGGTTTTTCTGTCTTCGTTAGGAACGTCCATTGACATAACGACAGCTGTAGCTGCTTAATGCTGTGTGTGTACACCTAACCTTAACCGTAACATCGGTAAACATAAAGAAACATTTTGGTTCTGATCATTTTTCGAAATAAAAGCTAGAAAACAACACTCTATGTAAGGACTGGGTGACTGTGAGGACACTTGACACTGGCCTACCATTCTGAGGACCTGGTGAGTGTGAGCACATTTGACATTATCCAATCATTGTGAGGATATCTGACACTTTCCTATCATTATGAGGACGTGACACTTTCCGGTCATTGTGAGGACATTTGACACTTATCCTGTAATTGTGAGGACATTTGACATTATCCTATCATTGTGAGGACACTTGACACTTTATTATCATTGTGAGGACATTTGACACTTATCCTGTAATTGTGAGGACATTTGACATTATCCTATCATTGTGAGGACACTTGACACTTTATTATCATTGTGAGGACATTTGACACTTATCCTGTGCTTGTGAGGACATTTGACATTATCCTATCATTGTGAGGACATTTGACACTTATCCTGTAATTGTGAGGACACTTGACACTTTATTATCATTGTGAGGACATTTGACACTTATCCTGTAATTGTGAGGACACTTGACACTTTATTATCATTGTGAGGACATTTGACATTATCCTCTTATTCTGAGGACACATGACACTTCTCTGTCATTGTGAGGACATTTGACACTATCCTGTGCTTGTGAGGACATTTGACATTATCCTATCTTTGTGAGGACATTTGACATTATCCTCTTATTCTGAGGACATATGACATTTCTCTGTCATTGTGAGGACCTTTGACACGTTTTTTTTAATCACTGCGAGGACATTTGACATTGTCCTGTGATTGTGAGGACATTTGACCCCTCCCTATCATTGTGAGGACATTTGACATTATCTTTTTAGTCTGAGGACAAATGACACTTCCCTATCATTCATTGTGAGGATATTTGACACTTATCCCCTAACAGTGAGGACATTTGGTCATTGTGAGGACATTTTCCTATCATTGTGAGGTCTTTTTTTGGCTCCTCACACCGATCTGTACAGTATGTATTGTGACGTCTCCGAACGTCGGCGTATACGTCCACCGAGTCGTCTAGATAGCCGTGCTAGAACTCTAGCATTCATGCTCACACTTCCTTAGCTTTTCAGCAGTCTGTTTCAGTACATCAAAGACTTTAAGCCATGAAGAACAAAACATTGCATTCACTCTGGCAAGACCTCTGATTTGTAAAGTGGGTGTAGTATACGTTGTGCAGCTAGCTTGTCCGGACATCGCCCTACCAATAAAACCACGGCAACTAAAGACAGGAACGCGGTTTAGTGAGCACCGAAGGATCAGTGTGAGTGCAGGACAAGACTCAAAGCTACTGTTTGGACTACAGCTCGCCAAGCAGCTTTCATCTCAAACAAGTCCTATCTCTGTTGAGCAGTTTGCCAGCTGGCCTGGGTTTGTGCAGCAGATGCTGGAGCACATCTCGGTCCCCAGCAGCCACCAACCGCTCGCAGGGGTGGACGACGCGCGCAAAAGGCGTTAATGACGTCTGACGTCTTAGCTAACCAGAATTGCCAAACGCTTTGTGAGGAACTGAAAGCTGCGGAGGGATTACGAGAGATTCTGTTACTTACTGTCGATCGAGACTTGGGTGGTTTTCAGTAGCAGATTGTACAGGAGTCATTGTTATCAAAGAAAGAAAAAACATTTCTATTTCTATTTAATCCAGCGAATGTTTTCCTGCTTCGTTCATTCGATGCCGTGATGAGGTCACTGTGATGAGGTCACTGCTTACATCACATCGACGTCTTTAAAGACGATACGAGGATGACGTCTTTTTTGCTCGAGTCGTAGTAAAGTAACCGCACTTTTCCTTGGGAAGGTTTCCTGGCTAATCTAGACAGTCGAATTTGACCGATGTCTGATATGTATACAAATCCGATTAACAACAACAACAACAACAACAACAGCAACCTGGAACTTCAGCCCATTTTCATATCTCGTTCTAATCCATGACTCAGACGCTTGTAACATCAGATAACTAAAGAATTATCCCTTCAGTGTCCTCTCTTGGTTTCATGCTAATCTTTTCCAGGCTGGAGAAAGAATCATGGTGCTAAATCTCACTCGGAATTATATATATATATATATAAATGTAAAAGTCTATGAGTGACAGGGGACGCAGGTTTAGGACTAACTTGGATTTTTCGCCTCCATTCACTATCGTTCCAGAACCACGAGCTCGTCAGGTGCTTGAGGATATCGATTGACGTCTATTGGTCTCGGTGGAAAGCCTGGCTCCTGTCTGACTGCAAGCTCTCTCTCGCTCTCTCTCTCTCTCTCTCTCTCTCTCTCACACACACATACACACACACAGAGCCCATCACTACGGGCCACCTGTTGCAGAAACATCCATCCCCAGGTCTGTGTGTTTAAATTGCTGGTCGGATTGCGGCCTCCTGGAAGACATGTCGCTCTCAGCGGGGTGTTTGAGCACAGCTCAGGATTATCATACAAATGGGAGCCTTTGCTCTTAAAGCGAGAAGTGTTTTATTGACTGTCGCTAACTGCATCTCCGGCTACTCAGTCGTCTTCCTCGTTTCCATTTTGTACTCCGGCTCTCTCTTCTCCTCTCCATTTTGTCACGGCTGGCAAAATCTCGACCCGCCTCCGTGATCGTCTCTTGAATCGGAACGGTGACCGGAGCAGGCGCACGGAGCAGAGGATGTCTTCCGTCTATAGGGGGCTTTGTTTCTATCGCAAGAAAGCAAAAGCAAAAGCTCGAGGACACTCGTTCTTCTCAGAGATATAACTCCGGCGTCAGCCGCATTTGAAAAGCAGCAGATGTTCTACGGCGTTGTTTACGATCATTACTACTCTTTCGCAATTAATGCTCCGAGATGCAAAATGATCACTGCTGAAAATTAAACATCCGCACGAATGCAAATGCACTCCAGTCACATTTCCGTGGAGGGAGCGGGGAGGGGGTTAATATTTTTACGCAAACCTTCATCCAGCTTAATTAGGGTGTGCTTATAATTAGTTCCATTCGCGATAAACCTTCAACCCGGCGGCGTGTTCGTGAAATAGCAGTCACTCCGTACTGGTCGAGGCCCAGGAAATTAAAACCGGCTCCCTGACCTCTGCTTTTAATTAATAAGAGCAGCCGGTAACGAGCTTATTACGGTAACGAGCTTATTACGGTAACATCGCCGGAGTGAGTGCGGCTACGTGGGCCGAGGCTAAATGGCGGGTGGGCGGGCTGTGAGATGTGAGATAGAAAGAAAGCAAGTGCACAGAAAAACGTTCTCATTGTGGATTGCACAATGCCCATGTCGTGGCGTTGAAGCGGCGCAGAATGAGCGTGCAGCTGAGACAGCCGCTCCTGTTGTTAAACGCTTGATGAATCAGTGCTCGAGGGAGTTGTTGGTTGTTGGGGGGTTTTTCTTTTTTTCCTTTCACCTATCATGCACCATGTGCTCTGCAGTTTAACTGTGGAAAGAATAAGTCATTAGTTAGGATTAGTACGGAGTTAGTGAGGACGTATTTCGCACAAGCAATCAATGATGGTCTGGTGTGATGAAGTGGAGTTAATGTTACCACGCCAAGGTTGATTAGTTTCCATCTGTGTGCATGGAGCTTCTATGTTCTCCCAGTGTCTCGGGGCTCTCCTCAGGGTACCCTGGTTTCTCCCCCCAGTCCAAAGACACGCGTTGTAGACTGATTGGTATTTCCAAATTGTTCGTCGTAGGCACCCTGTCCAGGGTGTCCCCCGGCTTGCGCCCCGAGTCCCAAGGAATAGGCTCCAGGCTCCCTGCATCCCTGTGTAGGATCTCTCTGATATATTTGAAACAATAGTTCCTATCCCTTCTGTGACTTCATAAACACTTTTTGACTTATAGATATATCTCTGCTGTATATACCTATAATTTATATCCTCACGTTTTGAAAAAAACTTGAATACTAAACCTATATATTAGACCTAGATACTAAAATGGTAGTAAGGTACCAAACCATCAAGTGTGTCTTTTGTACTTGTACTGGTTAAAAAAAAAAAAAAAGATAAACTGTTGTGGAGCTTCATTAAGATACATACATAGGTACATAGTGAAGGTGCATAGTGCGTACCTTTGAACAAAAACGAGCTTGAAATGTCCGAGACGTGCCATTCTGGTGCCATTTGGATGTCCAATAATAAGTGAACAAAATAAAAAGAAATAATCCATTTAATAATCCATCCAAACTCCGCACACACAGGGCCATGGCGGGAATCGAACCCAGGACCCTGGTGGTGTGAGGCAAAGGTTCTACCAGGTCGTTATCGGTTGACGTTGGTGTTTCAGTCATGTAAAAAGGCCTCAAGCGAGCGCGTGAATGTGTGGAGCAGTGTTACACATCTCTCAGCTGATACGTTCTGCCCCAGCAGCCGGATTTCCCCCGTTCCCAAATTGTGTCAAAGCCGTACACGGGCGGAATTTCATTTAGCTCGGAGCTCCGACTTCGGAACGACCCGCTGCGCTGCGTGTCAGAGAAACCACAAAAGCTTGTCATACGTGATCAATTTCCCTTTTCGTAAATGGCCTTTTAGTGATGATTGGCAACGTGCCATATATCCGAGTGACATTTTGTCTCCATTGATTGAAATGTAGAGGCCACACAAATCATGCTCATTTCAGAGCGAGCGACAGAGAGAGAGAGAGAGACAGACAGACAGACAGACAGACTAGATTCTGATTGGTCAGAAGATGTTGATTAGTTTTCTAGAACAGCAGCTCTGACGGTAGCGCGGCTCCACATCACAGGTTTCTATGAACGCGCTCGTTCCGATACGTTACCGTTTCTATAGTAACAACTCATTCACAGCGGACGCTCCACAGAAACGGATTTCAAAGCGTGTCATCGTAGATGTGGTGACGATTTCTATAAGGAGACGTTTATATAACATTTATAGGATGGGTTTCCAGTGTCAGCGCGTTGGAACGAACTCGTTTTGAGCACTGGATCGGATCGTAAACGTGCATAAAACACTTCAGGACATGCGGTTATGGGAAAATAATCAACGATGAGGTGGTAATCAACCTGAAGTTGTGTTTTATTCCTAACGTATTACACTGGCTTTAAACTAAAACAATAACTTGGAATAAAAGTGAACATTTGTGTCATTTTCTTTTTACGTTTAAAAAAAAAAAAAAAAGAGAATCCAGTGCAGCTGAATAATCCAACGTTAAAAACGAACCAAATGCAGTGAAAAGGGGAAAGTGGTGTGGAAATCTGACCATGTTGACATCCTCTCTGTTTAAAAGCGGTAGGATAGAAAGCCCTCCTACACAGCCAATTTCAGCTAATTAGCCATTGTGCTGCTTAACATATTAGGCTAACGTTATTAGCACGAAAGGTCACGCAGCCGAAATACAATTCGGGTCGATAACAGCAATTAAGGCGGTTCGAGAGATCACGCTGTTTGGATGATGGGTTTTCTTCATTTATATGAAAGCACGACGCGATGAGGGCAGCCACACCAAACATGGCCGTTACATGACGTGCTAGCGGGGTAACGGGAAACATTTTGCGAGTGCGCACTTAAAAGAAGCGAAATTTGTAGGTCACTGTAGTGTTTAACTCTTCTGTGATGATACCCATGCTATGAAAGATCACATCTTACACATTGGTTAATAATTTAGGAATTATTTGGCGTACAGACCAATCCATGCCTTCCTTCGTTTTGGCTTAACGTTTTTTTTTTTAATTATTATTATTATACTGCCAGCACTGGAGTCAGTGGTGGCTTAGCGGTTATGGATCTCGGAAAGTCAGGGATTCAAGCCCCAGCACTGCCAAGCTGCCCCTGTTAGGCCCTTGAGCAAGGTCCTTAACCCTCTCTGCTCAAGGGGGCGCTGTATCATGGCTGACCCTGTGCTCTGCCCCCAACTTCCTGGCAAGAAAAGAATTTCACTGTGCTGCAATAAAGACCTATTATTATTATTATTATTATTATTATTATTATTAAACCAGCACTTTACGAATATTTGGTATTTTTTTCATATTTATACCGCGCTGAATCAGAAGCTGCCATCACAGGTGGATATTAACGCGCTCGTTCGAACGTGTTATCGTTTCTATAGTAACAGCTCGTTCACAGGGAATAAGCGGATTTAAAAACAAAGTTTTGTTATTGAACGTAGAAAGACATATAGTTGTTGATATCGACGTATTCTGTAAGGAGACCTTTACGTAAGGAGCCTCCAGTGTCAGTTTCTCAGTCCCGTGAGCATGAACATGAGTCTTCATAACTTCGAGGAAGAGCAAAAACGAGCGGCTGGTAACAGGAACTTGTCTCACGGACATTCCACATCAATAAATATACAACTATCAACGATATGTATATTTAAGTATCGTTCGTTAAGCGGTAAACATTACTCCCGTTGGCAAATCGCTGTTGTGTAAGTGGAATAAAGCAATTTGGGACGCGGTGTTTGAGGAAAATAATCCGTCTCTGCTTCACATACCACTCTGTCGTGGATTAATTTCCTATAACGGCACTCCCCCCATGTGTTTGATTTCGTATTTATTCCCTGTTTGGTCTCATTCTGGAACATGTCTTGTCTGATATGAAACACTACACGCAGTACGTATATGAACTGGGGGATTTTTTTAATGAACTATTAAACGTAGGTATGCGTGAACACGTACGCCGTATTAAAGGGAAACGAATTTGAAAACCGAAGTGGGATAACGGATCGGATTCTACACCGTGACGAACTGTAAGAGCGTAGAGCCGTGACACTGAAACAGAGGACGTTTCAGTAAAGCGTCATGGGAGGATGATGAAGCTCTTGAATCGGAAACACAAAAGCACGCCGTTGAGCGCAGGCACTTGTTGTTTCCTAACACTCAATTAACCTGCTGCTTAACCCCTGATGAGCGGCGTGAAGAAATCAGCCTACACGGAGCGAGCGATGGTCGGGAGCATCGACAGCCAACAGCGGGATTTAATCTCACCTCTGTCATAGCGATGGGGTTTGAGTAAAAGGCCACCGGGTGCATTTACTTACCGCGCCTCTGGTTAAATGATGCCTTTCATTTCGCTGAGCTGGAATGAGTGAGGAGGCGGAAGAAGACTGGGACTAACACCATCATCAGTCATGCTCTACAACTCCAGAGAGAAAACGTCAGGGCGTGAGCTGATAGTTTTTACGCCGGTGCCTGGATACACGAGGACCCTTGAGCTCGGTTATTCGTCACGCTGCTGCTTTTTTTTTCTTCGTGATCCGCTAAACTGTACCTTTCCTTTTCACTGGGGTGGCACCGTTAAAGGAGGACTTTTTGTAACTTTAATATTTATGATTTAAGGTTCATAAATGAACCATGATTAGTTTATAGGGTTTTCAATTTTGACTGCATGCCCACTGGCAGTATTGAATACCATGAAAGTAACATCCAGATGAATGCCATGGTTTCCCAGCAGAACATTGCCCAGAGCATCACTTTTCCTCCGCCGGCTCGCCGGCTCGCCTTCAGTGTATCCTGGTGCATCTCTTCCCCAGGTAAGCGACACACACACACACACACACACGGCCTCCACATGATGTAAAGGAAAACGTGATTGATCAGACCAGGCCGCCTTCTTCCACTGCTCCATGGTCCAGTTCTGAAGCCCATTGTAGATGGTGGTGTACAGGAGGTCAGCATGGGTTCTCTGACCGGTCTGTAGATACACAGCCCCACACGCAGCAAGCTGTGATGCACTGTGTGTTCTGACTCCTTTCTATCAGAGCCAGCGTTAACCTTCTCAGAAATTTGTGCTACAGCAGCTCTTCGGTCGGATCGGACCAGACAGGCTAGACTTCGTTCCTCACGTGCGTCAGTGAGACTTGGGCGAGCATGACCCTCTCTCTGGTTCACCGGTTGTTCTTCCTTGGAGCACTTTTGGAAGGTACTGACCACTGCATCCCGGGAACACGCCGTAAGACCTGCTGTTTCGGAGACCCAGTCGTCTCGCCATCACAACCTGGCCCTCGTTAAAGTCGCTCGGAATCTTTCACTTGCCCATTTTTCCTGCATCCAACACGTCAACTTCGAGAACTGACTTTTAAGGGTCACAGTGGTTAAAATTTGTAGCCCCCCCCCCACAGGGTTGTCCACCACGAAAAGAAAGAAAGACACAAAGGAACAAGCGGAAAGTATGAACAGAAAATTTGAACGCATGAAAAAACAAAAAAACAAAAGAAAGGTTGAACGAAGGAGTAAACAAGCAAAAAAAAAAAAACATGGATGAAAAATTTGACCGAAAGAAAGAACGAATGAAAGACGGACTAATGGGTGAATGAAAGCACAAAAGAACGAACAAACAAAAGATTAAAAGAAAGAAGAAAATGAAAGAACGAGCAAAAGAAAGAACAACAGGAGGCCTGAATGAAAGAAAGAAAGAAAAACCGAAAGAACGAAAGGGTTGAAAGAAAGGCAGACAGACCCAATGAATGAGAGAAAGAGCAAAAGAAGGAAAGAGCAAAACCAACAAGTGAACGTACAAACCCATCCTTCCTGTTCAGGCCACGCCCACTTCAGGTTTAAATTTAAACACATGAATATTTGGAGCAGTAATTAGAATACAGAGTCAATACATTGCACCTCTGATACTAAAGGTACAGCAAGGTGACCTCAGGACATGGTACTGGATATGGTATGGTAATGGTACCACTCCAGCGAGAAGGAACGGTACCGTTTAGTACCCTTATCCCTTATTCCTTACAGTGCTGTGTTGTTTTGAGCATCTGCCTGCAGAATTCGTCCAGCCCTTTCTCATCCCACAGCTGAGAGATGGAGGGATGAACAGTAAAGTGGCTCCATCGAAGAAAGGCGCGATTGTGTAGTTCCTCTCCACGGACGGAGCGTGTTCAAGGAGTGTATTCTTCAGCTGAAAGAATGGTAGTCCCCTTGTGCTGGCCGAGCCTTGCTCATCATCCGTGCTGTTACTGGGTCAGGGTCACGCCGCCCCCGCCTCTGATAAAGCCTTTCTGAAGCTCTTCTTCTTCAGCACTAGAATTTGTTCATTTTTACCAGCTGTGTGAGTGTTTACTCTCTGGATTTTTACTGAATTAAGCCAGTGTGTGTGTGTGTGTGTGTGTGTGGGTGTTGGTGTGTGTGTGTGTGTGTGTTAGGGATGCTGAAAAATAATTGAGTCTCTCTCGAACGGTTCAGCACTGATGCGTGTCATAATCAGGCTTTACACAAGCTTATGCCTGACTGTTGCTTTAATTGAAAAACATCAACAATGCCGGAGATTCCACATGAGGAATATCAAATTCCTTGAAGAAATACATTACAATTGCATGAATTACGCGAAACGACGCAATATTCGGAAGAACTCGCGATTTTTCCAGATTTTCCGCAGATTCACGTGACGTCACGACGCGCGTCCAGCCGAAGCGCTCTTCGATTCACGCGTGTCGGACACGAGCGCGATAGAAAGGAAGCGCAATAACTCTGACTGAAAAAAAGTAATGATGTTGTTATGAGAGCGGTAACTCTAATGGGGTTCGAACATGTCATTGTCTTCAATTTGCACAATGTTTGAAGGACAATGCCGGGCAGAATGGGCAATAATTATTAATTTCGAAATAATTATTTTTTTCGAAAAAATAAAATGAAATAAATGAACAAAAATTGGCCGTTTTAATCCAACTAATTGAAGAAATAATCGACAATCGAAATAATCGTTAGTTACGGCTCAAAGAAGAATTACCCACACGATAATGAGTCTTTATCCGTCACGTATACAGTAGAGCACAGTGAAATTGTTTTCTTCGCATACCCCAGCCTGTCAGGAAGCTGGGGTCAGAGCACAGGGTCAGCCACGATACAGCGCCCCCTGGAGCAGAGAAGGTTAAGGGCCTTGCTCAAGCGTCCAAGCTTGTGGGGCGTGTTCAGCTAAAGAAATTAAATATGGTCTTTCCCAAAATTTCTTTAGAAACGACTCACAGGTAATCAATTATTAATACGCAAAATCACAGGTCTAGAGAAAATATAAACACATTTATTTCAGTTTTAACAACACTCAAATCTGAAAAAAATAATACAAGAAACTGAAATAAAACAACTAACAAAGGCAGTGCAATATGAAGAAATAAATTCACAAGATATTTCTCACAATATTCAGATCTCCAAAAAACCCATTTCACTCAAATTTCAGGCTTAACGTAAAACACCGAAGCAGTTCTTAATGCTGGGGCTCATCGTCCGTTGGTGCACATTCAATAAAAACGGTGGATATTCAGTATTTCTCGCCAGTAAGTGAATAAAAGCACTTTCGTTCAAGTTCCTGTAAGCTCTCGAAGCAACACGAGACAACTCGCACGCGATGAAGTGCAGAAATCAGCTCAGATTCACCGCGCTTTGAAATGAAATCCTCGATTTGCATTCACTCAGCATGCAAATGGTCTCTCGTGTACTAACTCTCTCTCTCTCTCTCTCTCTCTCTCTCTCTCTCTCGCTCTGTCACCTCTTCCACGAATCAAAGTCTCTTTCAAATCGAAGCTCACCAACTCGCAATTTCTTGTCTTTCGTGAGTTTCGATGTTACGCACTACGCGGCGGATCCCTCCGTGAACTTGGCTTCACGTACCGCTTAACGGAACAACATCACTCACGATCTCCCGACAGAATGCGAGCAAATGATACAGAGTCTTCCAAAGGAATTCCCGGCTAAAACGCAGAGCTCAAGCGATCCCTCGCCATGTGCGCGCCAACGCTATTATTCTTCGGGTATTTCCCCTCATGACTCGGATCTATACGAAGCGTGATGAGACTTGGAGTTTACATTCTCATACGCATCAAATACTCCTCCGATAACAAAATGATCAAAGTATTATTACTAAAAGTAGTATTAATGACATTTTAAACACAAGAGTACGTCTAATTTCCCAAAATAGTATATATATACAGTGGTGTGAAAAAGTGTTTGCCCCCTTCCTCATTTCCTGTTCCTTTGCATGTTTGTCACACTTAAGTGTTTCAGAACATCAAACCAATTTAAACAATAGTCAAGGACAACACAAGTAAACACAAAATGCAATTTGTAAATGAAGGTGTTTATTATTAAAGGTGAAAAAAAATCCAAACCATCATGGCCCTGTGTGAAAAAGTGATTGCCCCCTAAACCTAATAACTGGTTGGGCCACCCTTAGCAGCAACAACTGCAACCAAGCGTTTGCGATAACGTGCAATGAGGTTTTTACAGCGTCCTGGAGGAATTTTGGCCCACTCATCTTTGCAGAATTGTCCTAATTCAGTTACATTAGAGGGTTTTCGAGCATGAACGGCCTTTTTAAGGTCATACCACAACATCTCAATAGGATTCAGGTCAGGACTTTGGCTAGGCCACTCCAAAGTCTTCATTTTGTTTTTCTTCAGCCATTCGGTGGTGGACTTGCTGGTGTGTTTAGGATCATTGTCCTGCTGCAGAACCCAAGTTCGTTTCAGCTTGAGTACAAGAACAGATGGTCGGACATTCTCCTTCAGGATCTCTTGGTAGACAGCAGAATTCATAGTTCCTTTTATCACAGCAAGTCTTCCAGGTCCTGAAGCAGCAAAACAGCCCCAGACCATCACACTACCACCACCATATTTTACTGTTGGTATAATGTTCTTTTTATGAAATGCAGTGTTCCTTCTACGCCAGATATACTTGGACACACACCTTCCAAAGAGTTCCACTTTTGTCTCATCGGTCCACAGAATGTTGTCTCAAAAGTCTTGGGGATCATCAAGATGTGTTGTGGAGAAATTGAGACGAGCTTTGATGTTCTTTTTGCTCAGCAGTGGTTTTCTCCTTGGAACTCTGCCATGCAGGCCATTTTTGCCCAGTCTTTTCCTGATGGTGGAGGCATGAACGCTGACCTTAACTGAGGCAAGTGAGGCCTGCAGTTCTTTGGATGTTGTTGTGGGGTCTTTTGTGACCTCTTGGATGAGTCGCGTGCGCTCTTGGGGGTAATTTTGGTGGCCGGGCCACTCTTGGGAAGGTTCACCACTGTTCCATGTCTTCGCCATTTGTGGATAATGGCTCTCACTGTGGTTCGCTGGTTTCCCAAAGCTTTGGAAATGGCTTTATAACCCTTTCCAGACTGATAGATCTCAATTACTTTCTTTCTCAATTGTTCCTGAATTTCTTTGGGTCTCGGCATGATGTGTAGCTTTTAAGGATCTTCTGGTGGACCTTACTGTGTCAAGCAGCTCCTATTTAAGTGATGCCTTGATTGTGAACAGGTGTGGCAATAATCAGGCCTGGGTGTGGCTAGAGAAATTGAACTCAGGTGTGGACAACCACAGTTATAGTATGTTTTAACAAGGGGGGCAATCACTTTTTCACACAGGGCCATGATGGTTTGGATTTTTTTCACCTTTAATAATAAACACCTTCTTTACAAATTGCATTTTGTGTTTTACTTGTGTTGTCCTTGACTATTGTTTAAATTGGTTTGATGTTCCGAAACACTTAAGTGTGACAAACATGCAAAGGAACAGGAAATGAGGAAGGGGCAAACACTTTTTCACACCACTGTATATATATATATATATATATATATATATATATATATATATATATGTATATATATATATATACGTTTTTAGGGTTACCTACAGCCATAGTTTATGCCTCACACATATATTTTTTTCTCTCGTGCACTGCAGCGGTGCATCGTGGGCCATGGCCGATTCCGCGAATAAGACTTTTGTGCTCATTCTTGTCTAATGGAGTTCGTGAGAGCACCGCTCGTTTAAAGTGACAACTAAACGCACCCTCTCGCTCTTATCTTATCTGCTCAGACGTTCTTTTTCACCACCTCTGTACACGCTCCCAGGCACGTTATTCATAACCGAGCTCTCCACCCACGTAGGATAGTGCATTTCTAAATCAGACCTTAAGTGTTTTAAGAGGGTCTAATAGTGAATAAGTCCTCCCGTTTGAGTGAGATGTAACGTCTAATCATACACAAAACCATGTCTGATGTATAGAACGAGGTCTGATTATCTATAGGCTCCATTAGCCTGCCAGAGCTGTTTCGCAGTGAGATCAACTGGGCCTATTCCTTTTTTTTCCTCCTGGTTCCTGGTTGAACTCCCCGTGAAGACGTGAGACTGATGTTTTAATTATTCGTTAAATATTTGTTTATTAAGTAGGGAAGCCTGACTGAGGCTAGCGTCTTATTAAAAAAACGAAAAATATTTAAATGCGTAAACGCGGAACAGAATATAAAATTGATGATAAATAACAGAACCTATACTGAGTGTAAACGTAAGTAAGAAAGTAATCAAAGTAAGCGCAACCGATAGATGATAGTTTAAATAAAACATATATTTGAATATTTTTTAAAAAATACATCAAATGAGTAAATAAATAAATAAACCCTAGCGAGTTCTTTGCCACGAGGTGCCATGTTGAACTTCCAGTGACCAGTATGAGGGAGTGTGAGAGCGATGACACCAAATTTAACACACCTGCTCCCCATTCACACCTGAGACCTTGTAACACTAACAAGTCACATGACACCGGGGAGGGAAAATGGCTAATTGGGCCCAATTTGGACATTTTCACTTAGGGGTGTACTCACTTTTGTTGCCAGCGGTTTAGACATTAATGTCTGTGTGTTGAGTTATTTTGAGGGGACAGTAAATTGACACTGTTACACAAGCTGTACACTCACTACTTTACATTGTAGCAACGTGTCATTTCTTCAGTGTCGTCACATGAAAAGATATCATCAAATATTCACACACAGGTGACGGGTGTACTTACTTTTGTGAGATACTGTATATATTTAATATTTAAAAAAAAAAAAAAGCAGCCAATGACAAACCAATAAAACAAACCCGGACACCATTCTCACACGCAGCTGTTTCAGTATACTGAGGAATGAAAAAAAAAAAAAAAAGAAAGAAACAGGGTTAACAACAATATTCTGATGAATAAATCAGTTTGAACTTTTAACTATGAAGTCTAACTTTAAAGTATTCTGTTATTTCATCCCAAAAACAAACAAAAAACAACAACAGAAATTCAAAACGCACCGAATTCTACATTTTGGAACCTCGACAACTTGGCAACTGGGTAAAGAAATACAATTCCACATTGTATTATTAAATTATATCATTCACCAGCTTCCTGTCCTGAAACAAAGAGGACGCGAAAACTCCAAATATCAGACGCTGTATTCTGTATTTCATTCCAAAAATAGTAAAAGTCTAATGTTTTTGTGGGTTGTTTTTTTTTGTCCAAGTTCAAACTCTTCTTCATTCTGGACCATGTGTCATTATCTGATTACTCCATCATTTACCGTATTCATTTTTGTAGTTTTGTAAAGAGCATTAAAAAAAAACCGATTGTATTTTCCGAGTAGTAATTTCTAAGATTGAAATTCAATCCAAACGCTGTACTTTTAATCTAATCTATTATCTGGACGAACGCCCATCATGTTTACAGTTGTGTGCTAACTTCCTGTAATATTATGTAGATAATGTACTTCTATAATATTCAGTAATGGCAGCTTTCTCAGTACATTCCCTAGTGGACAGTTTCCAGCGGAGATTATGTTGAATATGGGATTTTAATGGGAGCTGATAATACGTTATCGTTATCTGACGATCCCGATGGGATTGATCGGCGTTGGGAATGTGGTCTGATCTCCACGGGGTTCGTACTGAGTTGTTTACGGGTTCACATGGAATTTACATTATGCTGTGTTCCATGTCACTATCTTGTTCGGAACTGTGCACCTCATAATATGAGTTAAGGGTTTTTAACTGAGAATGGGAAATGGGAATTTCATGGACATCCTGTGTGGGTTTTTGGAGAACACAGCTGTGCTCAAAAGTTTGCATACCCCTTGCAGGATCATGTTGATCATGTTGTTTATTCAGTGCGGCCCTGAATAAGCTATTGCACACAACGGATGTTTATATCGAGTCCACAAGCCAAGATGATAGCTGAATTTATCTCATAAAATGAGATAAATTCAAAAGTTTACACACCCTTGTTTCTTAATACTGTGTTTTTATGTTTTGTGAGAGTTCTTCACGAGTCCCTGGTTTGTCCTGAGCTGTTACACTGCCCGCTGTTCTTCAGAGAAATCCTCCAGGTCCTGCACGTTCTTTACTTTTCCAGCATCTTCTGCATATGTGAGCCCTTTCAAGTGAAGCTCTTGATTGAGCTTGTGAACACAGGGTAAAGCTTGGCAGTGGAAGGTCTTTTAACATCCAGATGCTGGGGGAAATTTTGTGCCTCATGAACGCCAAGTGAATTTCAACCTTCTTTCTCGTGTGTATGCACGCCTCTGACATCTCCTACTCCACCCATTTGTCCTGATTTTTTTTTTTTATAATCTGTTTTATTATACTCGTCGATTCTGTAATGGTTTGCACATCGAATCTGTGAAACTCGTTTTACCCGTGACCGTCACCTCAGAGAGGTTCGTATTCCGCCGTGCAATTTCCTTTTTCGAATTAATGATCTTAATGAGTTTCTACTGTGCTGTTCCGCTAGCCTGTGCACAGACTTAACACGTCAGCTGTGATGTCGTTCCACGGCTCGGCTTTTCATTGACCGACGATTCCGATCGTGGTCGCCGCGCTAGTTGCACCTTCGAGTGGAAAAGCTTCTTCTCAAGAGGCAAAATAGTTCTCTAAAAGGCTTTCCCTCAGACGAGCGGAGAGGGTGGAAGGGCACTCAACTGGGACTTTGGTGTAACAGATGGAGGTGGGAGTCTAATTCAGCAGTGGAACAGGCAGAGAGGGAGAGAGAAAGTGGCACAATGAAGTTTGGAGTAACAACTGCTGTGTTACTCTAAACACACACACACAACATATATATATATATATATATATAAATATATATAGTGGTGCGATTTGAAAATACGCACCAAAAGGGGCCAGAACTTTTTCAGCATTTGTCCTTTGCATGTATTATTCAGCAGGGAGATATTGATATTCAGCACGGATGCATGTTCTCCACAGTGTCTGAAACGTTGCCAGACTACACTGGAGAAACACAGACTTTAATCAGTAGGACTGTGTAGTCAATGCTCAAATGCAGGCCATTGATCACAAAATCGATAAACTGTAGCGGACGATCGTTTTATTTCATCGGCTGAAAGAGCCACTATGCAGTAAGCCTCCGCCTTCTTAGGGCTTTGATATGTCCGCAGTCTTCAAAACCTTAGTGTCCCGGTGTCGGCGCCTGACCAGTTGCGTCGCCGGGAATTCACTTCGTGAGGAGCGTGTAAAGAAAAGCGTCCTTCTTTACTGTAATACGTTTCGGTATGCAAATGATAATGATGATTCGGTGAATATGACAGTTCGCGTTAGCGACTTTCCCTTGAAAAGAGCGTTAGAAATATTCAAATGCAGCTCATGGTCGCTCACGATGCAGCCTCGGCTCCGGATACTGTCAGTGTGTGCACACAAAATGCATCAATTTCAATTTCTACGTAAGAGCGATGCATGGACGTGCATCCATCCATCCATCCGTCCCTCCTCTACCACTTACTCCTTTTCAGGGTCACGGGGAAACCTGGAGCCTATCCCAGGGAGCATCGGGCACAAGGCGGGGTACACCCTGGACAGGGTGGCAATCCATCGCAGGGCACAATCACATACACACACATACCCAATCATACACTACGGACACTTTAGACACGCCAATCAGCCTACCATGCATGTCTTTGGACTGGGAGAGGAAACCCCTGCAGCACGGGGAGAATATACAAACTCCGCACACACATGGCCCCGGCGGGAATCGAACCCTGGACCCTGAGGCGAACATGCTAACCACTAAGCCACCGTGCGCATGGACGTGATATTGACGGATAATTTAAAGCATCTTTGTAAGCTCCTTGCCTTGAGGCAGTGAATAATAATGTTGCATGAATCTGCTTAACACATGAATACAATGAGCAAGGATCCAAATTGAAATCCTTTGAGTAAAGTCCGCTTGGCGGCCATCTTGGATACAGTTATTTCCAGTCATACAAGACTAGATGGTTATACATTATTATATATAACATTGCTTGGTTGCTTGTTCTACTGCATACGCACATTTCTTCACAACTAAAGAGTGTAGTTTCCTGTATCTGTCAGTTTCTCGTAGTTTCTTAACCAGCAAGGTGATAGGCTGTTTGTTCTGAGAGGCGGGACTTAAGTCTCGTGTCTCCGTATTTCCAGTTAACAGTTGAGCCGAAACGTTGAAGAGATATCATTTCAGAACTGATGGTGGATATCTTTTCATACTGCTGTTCAATACTGAGCTATGTGACGAGAGAGAGAGAGAGTGAGAGAGAGTACGCCCCTCCATTTTGCTCTCTCGTCTCCCGGAAGTCCACGTTCGAACCCGCGTTCAAAAACGCTTTTCTGTTGCATCCGTTACGCTTCTAATTAGAACCGAGAACAAACGACCGGACGCACTTTTCCCGGACTAAACAGCTTACCTCCGTCCAGGTGGCACAGAGCCGATGCTCTGTAATCCTCCACGTAATGCTCAGGTCCACTTGTTGCCCTGATCCCGGGTTTGATTACCATAATTATGCGTAATTAGCAAGCCGGTTCCATCGGGGAGCGTCGGATAGGGATCCGTGCACTTAATTAAAAGGTTTATTCAGCAGCTTTAATGCTGCCTGTGCTGTCTGACCAAGAACAATTACGCTCCCAGCTAATTAGCTACAAATGATGTAGCGCTTTAATCATGAGGCTACAGATTGAGGTTAATGACTGTAATGTCGGCGCGCGGCAGAAGGGATTCTGCATAACACCGTCGCATCGACAGCTAGCATGCTAATCAGACTTTTTACTTTGATGCGGGTCAAGAATGAGTTTCTTGGCACTCTCGTTTTCTACACACACACACACACACACACACACACATACACATTGTACTGCTGCGAAGCTCCTATCACATCCTGAGCCATTGTTCTGAATCGTTTTCAGAAAGACGACCAAAATTCTCATTGTGCTAGCAACTGCTCGAATGTATGAATGTCTCACTGACACACTAACTTTTATTGTGTGTGTGTGTGTGTGTGTGTTTCCATGAGTGAGCGAGAGATGCTCTCTGTCACCATAGCAACATGTTTCGGTATTGTGCGGGGGAACTTAAAGGGAGTAAGGATTAGGGCGCTGTCCGTGCTGACCATCATGTACGGGTCGCAGGCCCCTGCAAAATTTATACGGCTTTTCTCTTTCATCTACTATCATGTGATGGGAAATAGTTCTTTGTGTCTTTTTAAAGGGATACTCCACCATTTTTCTTCCTAATCTCTACCATGCAGGCAGGTGGATCAGGGTCCCATCCAGGGTGTATTCCTGCCTCGTGCCCAGTGTTCCTGGGGTAGGCTCCAGATCTCCAGATTTGAACAGAAATGCTGTAGAAGAAGAGAAAAAAAAAAACAATCAAAACACTTATTTCCTGAAGGTACCTGTGCCATCCAGGACTGATGTTAAAGTGATGTAATATATCAGACTCAGACAGGATCCGTTCACCGTGGTGATTTGATACAAAACCCCAAACGTACAAACAGAGATCATAATCCAGATGAAAGTCAGCAAGCAGGCAGACGTCAGAACATGGGGAAATCGCAGTGCAGACAGGCCTGAGGTTGATCCAGAGAACAAGCCAAGGAACCAGGCTCAAACAGTAATAAATGATCGGGAGAATTACGAGGCTCAGGACTTTCACAGCTTTAACGGTTGGCAAGACTTCGCAACGAATGCGTGTTTTTGGAATTTTGTATATAGAAGAGAGTCAGGAAGCGAATGGCATCGTACACATTCTGATACACGAGGTCTCGCCCGAGCCATATCTCCGTGCAGGTCTTGCCTGGTTTCTTACAGAAGCTAAGCAGGGTTGAGTCTGGTCAGTACATGGATGGGAGACCGTGAAGTGGTATTAGGAAGCCCAGTAGGGGGTGCTCACCCTGTGGTGTGTGTGTGGGTCCTAATGCCCCAGTATAGTGATGGGGACACTATAAAAGCACTCTCTTTCTAAACCTGACTCTCTGTGGTCATTAAAAGGCCCAGGATGCTTCTGGTAATAGAGTAGGGGTCTAACCCCGGTGTCCTGGAGAAACTCCCCCATTGGCCCTTCTCTATCACGGCCCCCTAATAATCTCCATCTCAGAATTGGCTCCCTCGCTCCGCTCCACTAATAGCTGGTGGGTGTTGTGGTGCACTATGCTGTACAAATCGTGCTGTATAGGCAGAGATTGTCGTTGTTGTTGTTTGTGCTGCTGCTACGGTGGTTGTTGCTGCAGTTGCAGGTCTTTTGCTCCCCGAGCTGTCTATAGAATAAAAAGGAGGCGCTGCGTCAACGTGCACACAGGTGAAAGACTATGTCGAGAACGCAAGCTCTAAATACGTCATCGCACTGGCGGTGTCGTTGTGCGTTGTGACTTGCATTGTGCACGCACACGTCGCCCTGCGCCGCACTATTATCGCCGGTGGAGGTGTGCTAATCCAGGTCCCAGAGCAGCGAAGGATCATGGGGAACAGAACGAAGGCAGCAATCACCGGCTCTGCTGGAGGTCTGAGAATCGGAAGGATTGTTATTCGTCCGTGTTTAACTGGAGGAAAACAAGCGAGGCCTGTCTGTGCCAAGAGCAAGGAGGACATCATTTCCTCTCTGAGTCATTAGCCTTTACACACACAGTTCTGCATGTAGCACTAATTTATGCCTTGTCATGTTATCGTAATAGCTGTTTCAGACCCGCACATGCAAGTTGTTTTTCTCCATTTTCATATATTTCATCATACCCTTCCCTTCTTCCTGTTTTTCCCAGAGTCCAGGTCGAGTTTTATGTGAACGAGAACACGTTTAAGGAACGCCTGAAGCTCTTCTTCATCAAAAACCAGAGATCCAGTGAGTTCTCCATGCCGCCCTGCTCATCAACGCACGTTGCTCACGCTGCTTTTTCGGTGTCTTTCTATTGTTTTTTCTTTTCTTTTTTTTTTTCCCCCCTTCTCCCCATTGTTTCTCCTGTGCTCTGAGTCTGCTGTTCTGCTTGGTCCATTGTTTCGTGGAGTACAGTGAGCCGTATCAGTGGCTAACCTCTCGCCTGTGTCAGTCGCTCTTGTGGCTGTTTGATGTGCTGCACTCTGTTGTAAGTACACGTCTGGAACTCTGTTGTTAGTCTGCATTTTTTTCTTTTTAAAAAGAAAAAACAAAAAAAAACCACGCGGTTGCTGATCTGAACGCGTCTCCGTCTGTCGCCGCAGGTCTGAGAGTGCGCCTCTTCAACTTCTTCCTGAAGGTGGTGAGCTGCCTGCTGTACATCGTCCGAGTGCTGCTGGATGACCCGCGCGAGCAGAGGGACTGGTGAGAGCGACTCGTTCGTGCGGGTTTAAAATCAGCGTAGATACAGTAAGGAATAATCCACGAAGGCACTAGTTACTGCTCTTACCTCGACTCTTATTCCACGGTAATTGTCCGACAGCATGTCGTACTTCTTATCCGTTTATAGCTACGTTTTGATATAAGCAGGTCGTTCCCTCACCAGCCTCGACCACTGTTTTGACGTATTAATTAGACTAACGGAAATCAAACACAGCTTGTCATGTGTAAACTCCTCCGTCCTGAAGATCTTTAAAGTTACAGCTTTACCTCTGACACTGCAGACTCCTTCCATCAGTGTTAAATAAGACAACGTCACCGTATCAACCATTCTATGATCGTTTTTTAAAATCTGTTTACTTTTAACCTTAGATCATTGATATAAACCCGTGACTCGCAGCTGCGCCGGTGTCGGAGCCGCTGTTATGGAAAACGAATCGACGTCTTCTGACCAATCAGAATGCAGAACTGAACAGCGCCGAAGCTGCTTGTAGCACGAGTACTGTTTATGTCGGTTGACCTTCTGTCCTTTAGCTTTGTAACTCTTTATGAAGCACTGCTCGGGTACGAGTTCACGAAGGCCGTGCCGTAGGTCAGCGAAATGGATGCTTTTCGTTCTCCACAACTTGGGGTAAATTGGGAAAGTTCTGACAAAGTCGCGACAAAGTGAGAATGAAGCCGCGGGTGCAGGTGAGGAGAGGTCCGGGTGAAAATGGGAAGTCAGGTCAGCTGGTGGGAGTGAGAAGGGAGCAGAGAGAGAGAGAGAGAGAGAGAGAGAGAGAGAGAGCATACAGGCAGCAGTGGCAATATAAGGGCGAAAGTAAAAATGGTCGGACTGAGGATGCAGCCATCAGAGAATGATTTATAGGAGCTTAAATATCAGTATCTAGCCCAAGATGCTGGGCCTTTCTTTATTTATCGTGTGTGTGTTTCCCTACAGTCCTGGCTGTCTCAGACAGAATGCCTCTGCACAGAACAAAAGCCACTTTGACTGGTAAGTGTGTGCAACTCAAAAATAATAAACAAAACAAAAAAACGATTGAACAGATCAGCAATCTTCATTTAATGACGATGGGGTGGGGGGCAGGGAGAGGACAAATCGCCATCGACCCGTCCTTCGTCTCCTGAAAGGACCGTGTGCTGCCGGACAGCGCCGATAATACGTTCTCATTACATCAGTGTGAGGTCGATGTCACGCTCGCGGACCCTCGAGCACCGTGTATGATCTTACCCGGACAGCCGGAAAGCTCGGTTTTGCTCTCGGCCCTAGCGTATCGATTTTATTGACGTCAGGAAGCAGTGACGGAGGAAAGGAGCAGAGCAGGGACTCCGGTTACCATAATGAAAGGTTATATTTAGGCATGGCGTTGTCCCTGGTGCGCTGCGTTTTTAATAAGAGGAAGCAGCCGGTCGCAGCACTTCAAGCTGTCTCTCACGCGTGCGTCGTGCTGTTACGACCTCGTTTATCCGTCGAAATTAACACCGAGCGGATTCGCGCCCGCTGCAGATGAGACAGCTGTTCGTTTTGAATGAAGAGCGCGCACTCGTTGTTTACGTCCAGCGTGTTTTGGGAAATCGTTTTCTGTTCACGTTTAAATTCATAAAAGATCATAATGTTCATGGAAATTCTCAAATGGTTTTTTTTTTTTCCTTCAGACTCGTTTGGAGACATATGAAGGAGGGGGGGATGGCAGGGGGACACGATGGCTTAGTGGTTAGTACGCTTGCCTCGTGCCTTCAGAGTTAGGGGTTTGATTCCCGCCGCTACTCTATGTGCATGGAGTTTGCATGTTCTTCCCGTGCTTCAGGGGTTTCCTCCGGTTTCCTCCCCCTGCCCAAGGACATGCAGTGTATAGACTGATTGGCATTTCCAAATTGTCTGTAGTGTGTGTGATTGTGCCCTGCGATGGGTTGGCACCCCAGGGTGCCAGAGTGTCCCCTGCCTCGTGCCCCTGGGATAGGATTCAGGCACCTCTGCGACTCTGTGCTGGATAAGCAGTACATGGATGGATGGATGGATGGATGGATGGACGGATGGACGGATGGGATTTTCTGCGTAATAACTACTGTTCCAAACCAGAGTATTTCTTTAACTCCAGTAAAAAATTCTGAAGTAACTCAGGCGAGATTTGGCTGTTTCTGGAACTTCTGTGGTGTTAAATCGGTCTGGAAACTGTGAACTGTGTGATGAGGTTCATGTCCTTGTCTTTGATTTTTTTTGCTCTGTGTCTCGCTCGGTTTCCTCCAAATAACGGCTTCTTTTGCCACCAGGTCCCTCATTATCTGGGTGAACAGACCTCTGCCGCTTTGGGCGCTCCAGGTCAGATCAGTTAACCTTTTTCTTGCACTCAAACACACACACACACACACACACACACACACACACACACACACACACATACAGAGCAGATTGTATAGATATCATTACATTACATTTATTCACTTGGCAGACGCTTTTATCCAAAGCGACTTACAAATAAGTAAAGCGATAAATCAAGCAGGGTATCACACCAGCTCAGGTACAAAAAGAGGCAATTACAGACGTATGTGGAAAAATAAGTGCACACAGCTTTTACAACATGGAAACAGACACACACACACACACACACACACACATGACCTGTGTGTCACTGCCTTTTTGTACTGATACTGTTTTTGGCCACTTGGTCCAGACATTTCACAGAAAGCACTCTTATTCCTGCCCACTGCATCCTCCCACATCGTGTGTCTCCTCATCTCTCTCCCTCTCTCTCTCTCTCTCTCTCTCTCACCAGGTTCTTGTGGCTTTCATCAGCTTTTCAGAAACCATGTTGCTCGTGTACCTGAGCTACAAGGTAAGAGGCGTGCAAGTGCAACACCCTGAAACCTTCCTTTACTACATTATCACATACTATACATCATTACAAGCTTAATAAAATGCTGAATTCACCTGAATAGGGGTAGAGTTTCTTTTCTGAATGCTTAGATTAAGTTCTCGGAGGTATTTCGGAGGTATTATAAGATCTGGAGAAAGTGGTTAGCGTTAGCCGCTGTTCATTTTGAGGTATAGTCCATGAGTAAGGGTCCTTTTGCATTGCGAGTGACTCCAAACTCTAGAAATCCTGAAATAAGACTTCCTAACGATTCTGATTGGCTGATGGCACCATCTTCAAACCTTCATCAACACCTGTCTAAAGATGGCCATCGGAAATGAAGATGTGTGGCAGTACTACAGCTGGTGGAGGAAGAAATTATAAGAAGATGCCATGACTACATGAATCTTGAAGCGTAGCTCGCATGGAGTTCCCAAGACAAGTGGGAAAGAGGATGACAGAAGAGACCGAAGGCGGACATCATGCCAGGAAGAGCAGGATCAGCGATGATACAGTGCCCCTGGAGTAGAGAGGGTTAAGGGCCTTGCTCAAGAGCCCAACAGTGGCAGCTTAGCAGTGCTGGGGCTTGAACCCCCGACCTTCTGATCAGTAACCCAGAGCCTGGCAGTGCTGGGGCTTGAACCCCCGATCTATATAGACGTGGTTTTTCACCCTTTTGCTAAAACAGTCTCCACTCTTCTGGGAAGGCTTTCCACTAGATTTCGGGATGTGCCGGTGTGAATTCAGCCACGAATCAAAGACCTGGTTTGGAGTCTGCGTTCCAGATCATCTCAAAGGTGTTCAGTCAGGGACCTGTGTAGGCCACTCAAGTTCTTCCACACCTGCCTTGGAAATCAAGTCTTTGTGGAGATTCATTCTAATGATTGGCAGCTCCATCGAGCAAACCCCAGTGTGTTGGTGTGCACATTCTCAGGTTAGCTCACGGTATTCTGCACCTCAGTCTTCAGTGAGGGATCAAAGGTTACGAATGGGACGAGCAGAGAGGTGGAGAAAACAAGGAGTTTCTATTTCTTTCTCTACAGTTGTCTTTCTCTTCAGAGACAGCTGTACCAATCAGCTCTTTGTTTTCCGAGAGCTCTTGAGTGAGTGGAGGGGACGGAGCGGCAGGCATCCACGTCCTCTTCAGAACCCCTCGGCGATGCCATCCCTTTGATTTCTTACTTCTTCTTCGTCTTTGAAGTCCTTGCAGATTTGCCTCATCCGTCCCTTTCTCTTTCTCTCTCTCCGCCCTCTATTGATTGCTTCTGTAATGAACAAATCTATTCTGCCCACGCTGAACTTGTGTGGGTCACAAATAATGCCACGCTGCCCGTTGCAGACTCACCCTCCATCCCTACCCACCCTTTGTCCAAAGTCCTGTTTTTAATTTTGTTGTGCTAATACAGTTTTAGCCACAGTGGGTAGCCTCACAGCTCCAGGATTCAATTCTGAGTTTCTGTGCACGTTCTCCATATGTCCGTATGGGTTTCTTTCCACCTCCCAAAAATGCCAGTAGGTGGACTGGCTGCTCTAAATTGACCCTAGTTTTGAATGTGTGTATATAACAGGATTCTCTCGTTGTTATTAATAGAATTGTTATTTATTCCCTGATTCTTTTGGACAGAAACTTGAGGACGATTTCAGAGTTACAGTAACATAGTTCCATACAATATTATACAATTCAAAAATTCAGCATAGTATGCAAAGTTTCCAGGGAAACAAGACATTCTGGACACCATTATGTTTGTTATGAATTAAGTTGTGAGAAGAGATTCGAGTACTAATCTCACCTTAACCTGTGTTGCATTGACATTTCATAGAATTGAGCTGTGCAATAACCCTACTAACCCTAACCCTAACCCTAAACCTAAACCTAACTCTTAACCCCTAAACCTAACCCTTAACCCCAACCCTAACCCTTAACTCCTAAACCTAACTCTTAACCCTAACCCTTAACCCCTAAACCTAACCCTTAACCCCAACCCTAACCCTTAACTCCTAAACCTAACTCTTAACCCTAACCCTTAACCCCTAAACCTAACCCTTAACCCCAACCCTAACCCTTAACTCCGAAACCTAACCCTTAACCCAGACCCTAACCCCTAACCCCAACCCTAACCCCTAACCCCTAAACCTAACCCTTAACCCCAACTCTAAACCTTAACCCCAACCCTAACCCTTAACCCCTAAACCTAACCCTTAACCCCTAAACCTAACTTTTAACCCCTAAACCTAACCTCAACCCTAAAACTTAACCCCTGAACCTAACCCTTAACCCCAACCCTAACCCTTAACCCCTAAACCTAACCCTTAACCTCAACTCTAACCCTTAACCCCAACACTAACCCTTAACCCCTAAACCTAACCCTTAACCTCAACTCTAACCCTTAACCCCAACACTAACCCTTAACCCCTAAACCTAACCCTTAACCCCTAAACCTAACTCTTAACCCCTAAACCTAACCTTTAACCCCTATGACACACTCTGACCCTTCACCCTCCCTTCCAGGGCAACGTCTGGGAGCAAGTGTTGCGCGTCCCGTTCATCCTGGAGATGATCAGCGCCGTCCCTTTCGTCATCACTGTGAGTCTCTGAGTTCTTCTCCAACCAGAACGATCCCACAGCTCACACTGCCACTCAGGAGTGTCTCCACCGCACTGTATAAGCATATTGTGAATAGGGAGGTGATAAATTAAAAGAAAAACCACCGTCAAATTGTGTTAGTAAGGTAATGTACTACTTAGCGCCTGATATATAAAAGAAATCTATAATAATAGTTATATCAGTCCGTACAGGTTTTCGAGGTGGGTTTTTTTATTTTATTATCATTGTTGTCAAAAATGCTCGATGTTGCTGCGGCTTTTTTTTTTTCTCAAAAATTTGCGATTGCACGAAATTGTCCTGCACGGTCTTTCGCAGCGACGTTTGTTTAGCTGTATGCGTGTTCGACACACGTTAGTCCGAAGACGGCTTCGGCTCTCCGTGTATGCGACGTCGCGTGACCCAATCAATCGGCCCAAATCTGCTGAAAATCGGCGGTCGTTTTCAAAATCCGCGAGCTCCTCCGAATATTGCGGAAGCGTGCCGATAACTATGGATCTGATGACCGTGCGTGCAAGGTGTATCTGATCAGACTCGGTCATCCTACGTCTTAACTGTAGCAAAGAAGTACTGTACTGTAGGCGCAGCTTTAATGCAGTGTTTACTGCATGAAAATGTCAATGTTGAATTACAGCACAAGCTCTCTGTCACTCTAGAGAGGTTATTATGTGGCGCTTATCCTTCTCTGTGTTTCCTACCAGGTGATTTTGCCCTCGCTCCGAAACCTGTTCATCCCCGTGTTTCTAAACTGCTGGCTGGCCAAACACGCCTTGGAAAACATGATCGTAAGCGAAGAAAGGAAAAAAAAACAAAAAAACAATCACTCCTCTTTTCTCACAGCTTTCTTTTACTATAATCTTCCTCTTCTCTGTTTTCTATGGGATGTGTGGTAGGTATGGGGGGTTGGTGGAAAAAGCAGCAGGTGCTCTCAGAGTATAAAGAGTATGCCAGAAAATTGATGTACCTTCTGAACAGCGTGACGCTAATTACGATTAGCAGCGCTAACAGAAACTGCAGTGTTCTGACTGCTGAGCTTAGTCTTTTTTTTTTTTTTTATTGAGCATGATTGCAGTGAAGCCACTTACTGTAATCTGTGCTACGCCTGTGTTCGAAGGGCGTACACATCTGGATTGAAATAAAAGACCGCGCATTGATGCACGCCGACAGCCTGTAAAATCTTACTGATAGATCGATAGATATTAGCGCGCGTTAGCGCGGGTCTGTCTTTGTTATGTACCGAAGCTCCGGCTATGGAATGAGGAAGGAAGAAAATACAGCATGTGGTGTGATCAAGTACCAACCCGGGAAGTGTTTTATTCCTGTTCCACCACGGCAATTTGTATTTAACAGAACAACGCATCATACTTTTTTATCAGGTTTTAGTTACATTTAATGTCAAACCGTCCACTAAACAAGTTAGATCCTATTTATCACTCATCATAATAAGTTCCCTTACCTCCTCTTCTCTTTTCTCTCTCTCTCTCTTTCTCTCTCTCACTCCTGAAGTCAGTCAAAGAAAAACGTAGCACTGAGGACAAGTTAAAGTTACAGCTCTACCTCCGACTGTTTCAAAACTCTGGCCCTGGAGTCTCCTTCCATAAACATTAAACGTCTCTCCAATTCTATTGGGTTTTTCTTGCATATGCATATGCCCTTGTGAAAGAGCTGTTGCTATAGAAACAATTACATATTAGAAACAGCACATAAATAAAAAAAAATCTTTCATTTCCCCCAAAGATTGCACTACCGTCTGAGCTGCTGTTATAGAAAAGTAACCAACGCCTCCTGACCAATCAGATTCTAGAATTCAGTAGCGCTGTGTGTATAGCTTGTTTATTCCTTTTTGGCATTGGTACTCGGTTAAGACTAATTTGTGCATGATGATTTATTTATGCTGTTACAGAGAAATGAGCCAAAGGGAGGGGGGCTCTAGGTTCTTGTTCATTAGCTTGAGATCTAAGGGAAACTTGCAATAATGAGATTTGACATTGGGAGGAAACAAGTAAACATGGGATCAAGTGAATCCCATGATTTCTGACAGACATTTAATTTGTGTGTGTGTGTGTGTGTTTCAGAATGACCTACACAGAGCCATCCAGCGCACTCACTCAGCCATGTTCAACCAGGTGCTCATACTCATCAGCACCCTCCTCTGCCTCATCTTCACCTGGTGAGAGACTGAAAGAGAGAGTGAGGGTGTAACAGAGTGAGGGTGTGAAATAGTGAGGGAGTGTGAGAGTGAGGGACTGAGAGGGTGAGAGAGTGAGGGTGTGTGAGAGTGAGACAGTGTGAGAGTGAGGGAGTGAGAGGGTGAGGGAGTGAGAGAGTGAGAGGGTGAGGGAGAGAGTGAGGGAATGAGAGGGTGAGGGAGTGAGAGAGTGAGGGTGAGAGGGTGAGGGAGAAAGTGAGGGAGTGAGAGAGTGAGGGAGTGAGAGAGTGAGAGGGTGAGGGATTGAGAGAGTGAGGGTGTGAGAGAGAGGGAGTGAGAGTGAGGGAGTGAGAGAGTGAGAGGGTGAGAGAGTGAAGGTGTGAGAGTGAGGGAGTGTGAGAGTGAGAGGGTGAGAGAGTGAGGGTGTGAGAGAGTGAGGGAGTGAGAGGGTGAGGGAGTGAGAGGGTGAGGGAGTGAGAGAGGGGTGTGAGAGTGAGGGAGTGAGAGGGTGAGGGAGTGAGAGAGTGAGGGTGTGAGAGAGTGAGGGAGTGTGAGAGGGTGAGAGAGTGAGGGTGTGAGAGAGAGGGAGTGAGAGAGTAAGGGTGTGAGAGTGAGGGAGTGTGAAAGTGAGAGGGTGAGAGAGTGAGGGTGTGAGAGAGTGAGGGACTGAGAGGGTGAGGGAGTCAGGTAGTGAGGGAGGGAGTGAGCGGGTGAGAGAGTCAGGTAGTGAGGGAGGGAGTGAGGGAGTGAGAGAGTCAGGGAGTGAGGGAGGGAGTGAGAGAGGGATAGATTGAGAGAGTCAGGGAGTGAGGGAGAGAGTGAGAGGGTGAGAGAGTCAGGGAGTAAGGGAGGGAGTGAGAGGGTGAGAGAGTCAGGGAGTGAGGGAGGGAGTGAGAGGGTGAGAGAGTCAGGGAGTGAGGGAGAGAGTGAGAGGGTGAGAGAGTCAGGGAGTAAGGGAGGGAGTGAGAGGGTGAGAGAGTCAGGGAGTAAGGGAGGGAGTGAGAGAGTGAGAGGGTGAGAGAGTCAGGGAGTGAGGGAGGGACTGAGAGGGTGGGAGAGTCAGGGAGTGAGAGAGTGAGAGGGTGAGAGAGTCAGGGAGTAAGGGAGGGAGTGAGAGGGTGAGAGAGTCAGGGAGTGAGTTAGGGAGTGAGCGAGTGAGAGGGTGAAGGGTTAATATTTTATCTGTGTTTTTTTGGGTTATTTAGCAAATTCTTTATAATTGTTCTCACCCTTTCAACACCTCCTTGGCCAGAACTGCTCTAAAAGCAGAAAAGTCAATAAAGCAAACACTAATCACGGAATGGAAACTTCTCCTTCTAACTTCTGTCTTCCTTATCTCATTCTTTCTTTCACCACTCTTATCATCTCTTTTATCATCTCACTCCATCCTTCTCTGACTTTACCCGTTTCATTCTCTTTCGTCTCTCTCCCTCTGTCCTTCTCTACGTTATGACTCCTTTCCCCTTCTCCCATTTTCCTTCTCCATCTTTCTTCTCTTCCCATGTCACATTCCTCACCTTTCTTTCTCTTCCTTATCTCGCCATCTGTCATTCCTCTCACTGTTTTTTGCCTTTTCTTCATCCTGTCTTCATCCTTCTCATCCTTCGCTACTCTTGTCTCTATCTCCCTCTTCTCTTTCCCCATTTGTCCCTCACTCTTCTTTTACCTCTCCTGTCTTCATTCTTTTCTTTCCTGTCTCTTGTCTCTCCTTTGCTCTACATTCTCTCTCTCTCTCTCTCTCTCTCTCTCTCTCTCTCTCTCTCTCTCTCTCTCAGTATCTGTGGGATTCAGCACCTGGAGCGAGCGGGGAATAATCTCACCCTCTTCGACTCGCTGTATTTCTGCGTGGTCACGTTCTCCACCGTGGGCTTCGGAGACGTCACGCCGCAGATCTGGCCCTCACAGCTCCTCGTGGTCATCATGATCTGCGTCGCTCTCATCGTGCTGCCCATTCAGGTGTGTGCCCATGACCTTTGACCTCTGCCATACCCAAATCCACCCCCCCAATCTAAAACCCTCTACAATGCCATCACGTCACAGACAGTTTGAGAGAAAAAACAATTTCCCTGGCTCACTCGGACAGATTTGTTTATGCTTTGAACTTATCGGGTCAAATGACATAGCTTCATTAACTAAATCAGCTAAACGACATTAAAGAACTTGTTTCCCATAAAGGCTTTTAAGTGGTTTTGAGGTTTAGAGTTTGAGTGGAAAAGGCGTGTCACACTTTTTATTTCATACCATTTTTGTTCAGGAAGAAAAAACAATCAAGTTTAAAAAAATCAAGTTTACGCCAATCCAGTTTACGTCATTCCAGTTTACACCATTCCAGTATTTACATCATTCCAGTTTACGTCATTCCAGTTTACACCATTCCAGTATTTACATCATTCCAGTTTACGTCATTCCAGTTTACGCCATTCCAGTATTTACATCATTCCAGTTTACGTCATTCCAGTTTATATCATTCCATTTACAAGATTCCAGTTTACGCCAATCCCGTTTACGTCATTCCAGTTTACACCAATCCAGTTTACACCAATCCAGTTTACGCCATTCCAGTTTACATCATTCCAGTTTACATCATTCCATTTACGAGATTCCAGTTTACGCCAATCCCATTTACATCATTCCAGTTTACGTCATTCCAGTTTACATCATTCCATTTACGAGATTCCAGTTTACGCCAATCCCATTTACATCATTCCAGTTTACGTCATTCCAGTTTATATCATTCCATTTACAAGATTCCAGTTTACGCCATTCCAGTTTACATCATTCCAGTTTACATCATTCCATTTACGAGATTCCAGTTTACGCCAATCCCATTTACATCATTCCAGTTTACGTCATTCCAGTTTACATCATTCCATTTACGAGATTCCAGTTTACGCCAATCCCATTTACATCATTCCAGTTTACGTCATTCCAGTTTATATCATTCCATTTACAAGATTCCAGTTTACGCCAATCCCGTTTACGTCATTCCAGTTTACACCAATCCAGTTTACACCAATCCCATTTACATCATTCCAGTTTACGTCATTCCAGTTTATATCATTCCATTTACAAGATTCCAGTTTACGCCAATCCCGTTTACGTCATTCCAGTTTACACCAATCCAGTTTACACCAATCCAGTTTACATCATTCCAGTTTACGTCATTCCAGTTTACATCATTCCATTTACGAGATTCCAGTTTACGCCAATCCCATTTACATCATTCCAGTTTACGTCATTCCAGTTTACATCATTCCATTTACAAGATTCCAGTTTACGCCAATCCCATTTACATCATTCCAGTTTACGTCATTCCAGTTTACATCATTCCACTTTACGCCAATCCCGTTTACGTCATTCCAGTTTACATCTTTCCAGTTTATATCATTCCAGTTTACGAGATTCCAGTTTGCGCCAATCAAGTTTACACCAATCCGGTTTACATCATTCCAGTTTACATCATTCCGGTTTATTCCATTTAAATTCAGTTCATGTCGGTTTACACCGTGCTAGTTTGTCATTTCAGTGATTCTTTTGATTAGAGAATCTCATGATTTGGAACAGCAGCTCTGACGGTGAAATCACAGGTTTATAAATGAATGCGCTCGTTCTGATACGTCACTGTTTCTAAGCGAAAGTGATAAGTAAATAGTTTTTAATAAATAGATGTTCCACAACAATAAATGTAACTATAAATGGATAAAAAGTGACATATCTTTTTATAATACGTTAAACTCATTAGCAAATTGCTTTGATGCAAGGTGAATAATACACTCCATGTCGTGCAGTTACAGGAAGCCAGTCCACCACGGGTGGTAACAGTGACTCTGAACAGTGATTATTTTCCCATAACAGCACGACACGGAGTGTTTTATTCCTCTCGTATGTTCAGAGTCGGATTACTTTTTGGTCCGCTCTGAGCTCATATGCTAGCGTGAGGTTATGATGACAGTTAAAGGGCTCTCTTCAGACCCCATGAGAATCTGTGCATCTGATGCGTCTGCTAGCTTTCACACTTCTGCCAACACACACATACACACACACACACACCAACACACACTTAAACGTTCACGTAATAGTCTAGCGCAGGCTTACCCTTGTCCTACCTCCACTCCATCACCCCCGTGGGATGAAACACACCTGTTCACACATACATGAGTCATCCGCTCTCACATATTCATAAAGATTGGAGACTCCCTGCAGTGCTGCGAATGGAAACGTGTAGATAAAACACACACACACACACACACACACACACACACACACACAGGCACAGACTCACTCAGAAGCAACTGTGTTTCTTTAGCAGGTTATATCTGACTTATATGTACTTGCACAACTCTCTCAACACACACACACACACACACACACACACACACACAGAAATGCCGTACTACAACACTCATGGTGCACACACAATATATGATTAGATGTTGATATTAAATGAACAGTAGGGTTCGTGAACAATAATGTTCTTTTATCAGAATAAATTACAGTGTACTAAGAATGTCTGGAAATGTAATATTAAATCTTTTCGAATGACTATCATTATGCGTTAGAAGAAGGTGTTGAAGAGAAATCATTACAGTTATAACAGGAACCAGTGAACGTTTGATAATTCGTTCATAAAAATACAAAAAAATGTAAGAATTCCAGAACAAAAAAAGTAAGAAAGGCTGATTTAAACATTTCCCTCGGGTTGACAATAATCACCATCAATAATCACATCATTCCACTTTACATTTCTTTACAGTTTACATCATTCCACTTTACATTTCTTTACAGTTTACATCATTCCACTTTACATTTCTTTACAGTTTACATCATTCCACTTTACATTTCTTTACAGTTTAAATCATTCCACTTTACATTTCTTTACAGTTTACATCATTCCACTTTACATTTCTTTACAGTTTACATCATTCCACTTTACATTTCTTTACAGTTTACATCATTCCACTTCAAATTTCTTTACAGTTTACATCATTCCACTTTACATTTCTTTACAGTTTAAATCATTCCACTTTACATTTCTTTACAGTTTAAATAATTCCACTTAAAAAAATTTTTTACAGTTTAAATCATTCCACTTTACATTTCTTTACAGTTTACATCATTCCACTTTACATTTCTTTACAGTTTACATCATTCCACTTTACATTTCTTTACAGTTTAAATCATTCCACTTTACATTTCTTTACAGTTTACATCATTCCACTTTACATTTCTTTACAGTTTACATCATTCCACTTCAAATTTCTTTACAGTTTACATCATTCCACTTTACATTTCTTTACAGTTTACATCATTCCACTTTACATTTCTTTACAGTTTAAATCATTCCACTTTACATTTCTTTACAGTTTAAATAATTCCACTTAAAAAATTTTTTTACAGTTTAAATCATTCCACTTTACATTTCTTTACAGTTAACATAATTCCCCTTTACATTTCTTTACAGTTTACATCATTCCACTTTACATTTCTTTACAGTTTACATCATTCCACTTCAAATTTCTTTACAGTTTACATCATTCCACTTTACATTTCTTTACAGTTTAAATCATTCCACTTTACATTTCTTTACAGTTTAAATCATTCCACTTTACATTTCTTTACAGTTTAAATAATTCCACTAAAAAAATTTTTTACAGTTTAAATCATTCCACTTTACATTTCTTTACAGTTAACATCATTCCCCTTTACATTTCTTTACAGTTTACATCATTCCACTTTACATTTCTTTACAGTTTACATCATTCCACTTTACATTTCTTTACAGTTTAAATCATTCCACTTTACATTTCTTTACAGTGTACATCATTCCACTTCAAATTTCTTTACAGTTTAAATCATTCCACTTTACATTTCTTTACAGTTTACATCATTCCCCTTCATATTTCTTTACAGTTTACATCATTCCACTTTACATTTCTTTACAGTTTAAATCATTCCCCTTCATATTTCTTTACAGTTTAAATCATTCCACTTTACATTTCTTTACAGTTTAAATCATTCCACTTTACATTTCTTTACAGTTTAAATCATTCCACTTTACATTTCTTTACAGTTTACATCATTCCAGTTTCAAATCTAGAATTCAAAAGTGCTGCGGTGTTGTGCTATATAACAAGCAGAAATTTGCATGTGCGCACACACACACACACACACACACACAGACTCACACTCAGAAGCAACTTTCTTTAGCAGGTTACATCTGACTTATAAGTGCTTGCACAACTCTCTCAACACACACACACACACACATGCACAAATGCTGTAGCACAACACTCGTGGTGCACACACAAACACTCTGTGAATGAGATGAGGGCGTGAGCTTTGATGTGCGTTGTGAGGACTTCCCTGGGAGAGCACCATCTCTATCCTCCAGTTCTTCCTCATCGGCTTTCATCAACAAAACCCGGCTGACATTTACTCCACATGTCTTCACAGAGCCCCACCGGTGTGCGTGCCTGCGTGTGGGTGTGTGTGTTGTGGATATCGAGTGTGTATTGTTGTCTGTCTCTGACCTATTGGCTTTTTAATATATATATATATATATATATATATATATATATATATATATATGTGTGTGTGTGTGTGTGTGTGTGTGTGTGTGTGTGTGCCTGCCACATATTGTTTTTAACAAACGATATGCAAATCTCCATGTATGTCTGTGTGTAGATGTATGTGTGCTCTTGTTTGTGGGAGTGTGTGTGTGTGTGTGTGCTAACCCAGCATTCAAGATAAGTGAAGGGATATAATCGATAATAATTGATTGTTGCTTTTTAAACTGATGCGTCCTTCCTAATCATTGGAGCGTTACTCTTCTAGTAGCACACACTGTAAAACCCCTGCAGGATTTTATCATATATATAATATATATAACGAGTGTGAGATTTGTCGTCGTCCCCATAGGGATTAATCCTGCATTCTTAAACCGCATTCATGGTCTAAACTATCCGTGTGAAATTTCTCTGTTCTGGGAGTCATAACACCAAGCAGCACCCACCGGCCGTGTTAGCAGTGTTTCAGATCCTCTCACTCCTCCACCGTTCACGCAAACGCTGCTCAATCGATACCTGGCCTTGCTATTAAATTGTTTTTGTATCAAATTTTTCCCCCTAATAATTCAGAATCATTTTAATTAACAATATTATATATATATATATATATAAACCTGTAAAACTTCAGCACTCGTCGCGATCATTTTATCACGAGATTAAAAAAAAAGGGTGATTCTGGCGCCCTCTTTTAGACCCGGTCAGTACTGCACGTCTACGATTTTTACCGTCCTGAATCGTTTTGATGATTTCAGACTACACGTTACAGAACTGGGAATACGCCGTGTCCCGTCATCACTTAGACATAACACCCGCCTCCACATTAATGGCCTAAATGGCGTAAATGGCGTTCGACGTCTATCTTCCGGGAGTCGTAACACCAAGCAGCACCCCCTTGCCCTGGTAATAACGTGTCATATCTTCTCAGAGAATCCCACAACACACTCCCACAACTCCATCATTCATGCCCACTTTGCTCGATTGATATCCGGCCTTGCTATTAAATAGATGAGTGTCTCAGCTTTTATAACCTTTTATATGGCTCTTTATATAAAAAAAAACTCCATTATTTTGAAAAGACAGGGGGTTTTAGAGTGGGGAAAAAAAATAAATGAACAAAACGCAGAAGGAAAGATGAGTAATAAAACACTCCTGCGTTTATGGGCTATGGAGAAAACAGATCTAATGCAACAGTGATAAATGATACTGTAAACAGTCATTACTTGCAACAACGAAACAATAACATAGATGACGTAATGTCGATCATTTAAAAAAAAACACACACCCTGCTGCAAATGTTTATATTGATCAGTGAGCGTGAGAGGGAGAACCTTTGAAATATAGTAATTATTGGAAGGGGAAGAAAAAAAAATGAAAGCAGCCTGGTCATTTGAGTTGATGAAAAAGGAAAACCATTAGCGCTAATGACGATGGAAACCCCCGGGTCTGTCATTTTGTCATTTAAAGCCACCCATTTGGAAATGTTCTTTCAACAGCCATGGGTTTGACCATCAAATTACCTTCTGATGCGTAGCTTTCACAAATGACTAGGTTTATTACAAATAGCTGAAGGTCGTTTAAGGAGATGTATATTTCTACTTTGGGTTAAGGTTAAAAGTTTACACGAGGAAAGCTATGTGCATTGCGTTCTGCGATGTCGATTTAGTCGGTGTCCCATTAAGATTCTACAGTACAAGTCACCCGTGCGTAGGAGAAGGTACCGGAGTTTTCTCGAGTAAACACGTCAAAGACTTCGTTTCTGTACTTTGTATTATTAAAGAAAACTGCTATAGATAGAGCAGACCAAATATGAATGCGGATACCACTCGGTCATTACACGTGCAAAGACAAGCCACGTTAACGCGTTTCTTCTCTTCGTATTCGTGACCGGCCACGAAGGACGTATTTACCGTTATTAGCTCATAAAGCGAGCGGTAAGATATGTCCCCGCCCGCGTGAATGCTCTATGAAGATTAAGCGGTGTTTGTGTCGGTTTTCAGACCGCCAGACGACTGAACGTTATTAGAAAGCTGGCAGTATCGAATGAGGAAGTGGTAATGGACAAGCCGACGCGCACGAGCGAATCCGAGCGATGTTCAGGAGGATCGTTCGTTATTTCTCCAGTGTAACGTTACAGAGGAATGATTATCGAAGTCTACGAGTCATGCTTGATATCCGCATGAGAATTTCTTCCTTCTTTAGCATCTCTCAGTGCTCGGCATCGTGTTTCAAACGCACACAACACACACACACACACAACACTGAACGCACCCTGAAACATTTCGAAAGGTTTATTATATAGCCGCCATTTCCTCAGAGCGCTGCCGTGTCGTTTCCCGTGACCTTTAGTTTCCCCGGCCGATTCTAATCTGGCGGATTTGCGTGAGGTCGGTTTGGTGTCACGCTGTCCGGTTTGATTCTGTCTGCAATTTGACACGGCGATGTCCGTTTTTTCGCTCCATCTGGAAAGAGTTCCAGCCTTTTTAACGAGGCTGCACTGTATATGGTTGGATTTCATGCCTGGTCACGTTGTATTGTAGTCTCTAGGGTCTATATTCAGTTCAAACTTTACATCATTATTTAAACAGTGGAAGTTCCTCGTATTCAGACTCAGCTTATGCACGAGCACGGTTTGGTTTTTCTGGACGTTTTAATGATGCAAATCGTTTGGAGTTTTTTCGCTTACGAGATTGTCATGTTTGCTGATAATTGCGTTCACGAGGTACTGAAACGAGCTCATGAGTTCGTCGTGTGTGTTTGGGAGGTCGGCTGTTTGATTGTGGTTTTTAAATCGCTGTTTTTGGCCATAGTTTTGTTCATTTGATCAAGAGAACATGCCCACGGTTTGAAGGAAAAGCTGACCAAGCAGTCATGTGCTCTGCTTGGAGCTCACGTCATAATGTTATTTTGAAAAAAATTGATGGCCTTCGAGAAGCTCTTCTCTGAAAGTCCTATGACTTTAATTTAATAGGACGATACTAATGGTTACTTATTAATTAATACATCCGTTTACGTATTTAACATTGGACGTTCCTTTTTGAGTGTTTGAATAATGCTGTGAACGGTTTTGTTGTTAATTCCTCACCATGCACATGTATATGACCCTAGTCACACAGTGGTTCTCCTGGCTGGCTCGCCTAAATTGTAGCATATATTAAATATGAACTATATGTATGATGTGTAGACCAGATATCTGAAGACTAAAGGGTACGTAGGAGGTAGTGGTACGGTTCACTCAGTTGACTGTCTCTGGTGTGGTTCGAATGTCTCTACAAGTCGATGTGTTAATGTCCAGGTCATTGTCGCTCGGGTTTACTCGATCCTGTCTCCAGACAGAATTAACATGCTGAAATGTCCTATTCCCTGATGAAATGGCACTCGTAATCATCATTTTCTATCTGAAATGCTCTTTTCCACTGCTAGAAATAATATCAAAGATTTTTGGACATGCGTTAAAAAACCTTTCAGGATATAACGACCCAATATATTTGACCCAGGACTTATTTAATAAATAAATAAATAATTACCCCAAGCTATTTCTTTGCTCGACTCCTTGTCTATGTTGATATTCCAACGATGCGCAGTTTGACCTGTCTGACTGCCGTTTGACTCGGGTTCCTCTGTCCTCTGTCTGATCTGATGATATCTGATGATTCTCTCTCTCCCCAGTTTGAGCAGCTGGCTTTCCTGTGGATGGAGAGACAGAAGTCTGGGGGGAACTACAGCCGCTACAGAGCTCAGACCGAAAAACACGTCGTGCTCTGTGTCAGCTGTCTGAAGATAGATCTCCTCATGGATTTCCTCAACGAGTTCTTCGCTCACCCCAGACTACAGGTGTGTTTGTAAGCACACGTTTATATTTTCAGTAGGCAGACCTTTAAAATGTCAGCATCAAAGCAGGGAAGGTCGTATAAGAGATATCGTGAAAGTAGCTTATAAAGCGTGAAGTGCGAACAAGTGCCGAGTTCGACTTTCAAGAACTCGTAACTACGGATTTCTGACCTCCAGAGAAAACACCCCAGAGTTCAGCATCTTCTTACATTTGAATGAGTCCTACTGTATTTATAAACAAAATATTCGCTTCAGATCAATCAGCATACAGACACGTTCATTTATTAAATATATATCGCTGACAATACAGTGTTCAATGTTTTGTTTGGAGGCGCCTATATCCCCCCTCCCCCACTCCCACTTAGTAGCTTTAATGTGCCAAAGTCTTTCCGATGTCCAACTTTCGAGCTAAGTCAAGTTCAGCGTTATAAATATAGCCGTTGACTATTCTGTATATAAACCGAGCGTTTTCTTTTCTTTCTTTTCTTTTTTTATTCAGATCTGTTTGATTATTATTCATTTTAGGTCTGAAGATACTGTTTAGAACCAAATAGATGTTTTTAATCCTGTTGATACTGATGCGTTTTTAACAAATAGGCAAGTGAGTTAGTGCATAAACAAACAAACAAACAAACAAATAAATAAAAATATATATATCCAGCAATATTTTGCATCAAAAAAAAACACCCCTTTGTGTCATGTGTAGTATGTATGTGCGAATGCACAAACGTGTGTGTGTGTGTGTGTGTGTGTGTGTGTTGCATGCATGTCCTAAAGGCTCATTAGGGATCAGAGAGGTGTAATCCTCAGCTGGAGCTCCGGGCAGCCTCTGACACAAGGATTACAGCAGCATTAATGTACAGTACTGTGCAAAAGTCGTGCAAAGAAATGCTGTGGAGCAAAGATGCCTTCAAAAATAACTAACGAAATGAAATGTTTCTCCACTTTTAAAAACAAAACAAAAAGAACTACAGAGCAGTAAACAGTAATAAATGAAACAAAGGCGATATTTGGTGTGACGACCCTTTGCTTTAAAAAAAAATAATGAAAAGACGTCTCAGGTAGAACGTGTGCGGGTGTATAAGGAAGAGAGCTGTAAGTGTTCCTGAGCGTCTTGCAGAACCAGACACGGTTCTTCTGGAGCCCTTGACTGTCGCGCTCGCGTCTTATTTTCGCGAACGTTTCGGAAATCTACAATGCTTTTTGTACTGACTCGATAATGTAGACGTCGTCAAATCAAATTTTTTTTAGATCTATAGCAAAGTTTGTCGTAAAAATGAAAATAACAATAGGGTCCCTAAACTTTTGCACAGTACTGTAAATCAGCGAATCGGTTTTATTCTGAACACGGTACAGTCAGAGAGACTCCTCACACACTCTCTCTCTCTCTCTCTCTCACACACACACACACACACACACACACGCACACACACATCTGTATAACAGCACACAAAGCTGAGAGCTTGCTATATACGTGCACACGGTCATGCAAACACGTGTTAATTCTGTGTTTTTATTGTTATTGCTGCAACACCTTGTGGGGTGTCAACTAATGTGTGTGAGAGTGTGTGTGTGTGTGTGTGTGTGTGTGTCTGTGAGACATCCTCTGAAGTGCAAATGAGCAGAGAGAACCGAGCGGATTGTTGTCATAGCAATGCAGCCTGAATTCCAATTGCTATTCCGAGATGGGTTTTTCCTCTGATATAATGCGATCCGACAGTTCAGGTCATGCGGGAGACGGACATTTGTGTAACGCTCGTTAGGAGCGCCATGTGTACAGTATAATGACCTACGAATACATTTGTAACACGTTATAATGCATTCGGTAAGGCGTCGTACACGTCGTTAAAATGATTTGCGGGAAAGCCGCATAGTTTATAGACATTTTATAAGCGTTTATAGTGTGTAACTCGTTTACGAGGACGCATAACTAGGCCCGTTTTGTTTAGGGTTCATTGTAGTGGCGTGCATAAGTATTCACCCAGAAGAAGCGGGAAAAGTGTCACATGATCTCAATAAGCAGTAAATTCGCCTGTTCTTAGAGGAATCCAACGTTTCTTAGAGAGCTTACCAAAACGAAGAGCATGATAAAGACCAAGGTGCTGTCAAAACAAGTCCGGGACAAAGTTTGGTTGTTAAAAACCATTGAAATATGCCAAACATCCCACACACATAAAAACAAACATTAAATCTGTTATTGAAATGTTCGGAAACCAAAGAGCACAACAGCGACTCCACCAAACACTAGTGATGGGGTATGGAGGGCATGAGTCAGAGAAGCAATCAAAGGTAATGCTCAATAGGATGCCACCACCACCATGCTTCAGTATGGGGGCGGTGTTCATTATAACTATGTTCATTGACCGTGGTACTGAAACTTGATCCAGGTCTCTTTTTGGTTTGAGTTGGCCTGAATGCACCCACTAAACCCAGAAATGTCCGTAGACTCTGTGTTGGTGAAGCCTGGGAGGTCGTTGAATCATTCTCCTCTAACTCTGTCACTCTGGGTGGTGTGCAGGACTACTACGTGGTGATCCTGTGTCCGGCAGAGATCGACGTCCAGGTACGGCGGGTCCTGCACATCCCGCTGTGGGCTCAGAGGGTCATCTACCTGCAGGGCTCTGCACTCAAAGACCAGGATCTGATGAGAGCCAAGTAAGACCTTCAGGTTCTGAAAAAACACGGCTCAGCTCAGGACTCTGTGTGGGATCAGGAGGGATTTCCGACCATGCAGGGTTTAGTTCAACCGTATGCACCTGGTTCGAATATTTCACAGACCAAATTACCCTGCACAGATCAGTGGAGAAACATAACGAGAATGTAGATGCCTCTAGACAGGTGGACTGCATGATACAATTAAGCGGTTAATATGCTAGCATGACCTATGACGTGTATAGAAATGCCGGGCTGGTCCAATGGACCTTGTATTTGGATCTTTACTCGTGCACCAGATCTGGGCTGGATCTGGATCCACTATGGTTTGTAACAAGCATGACTTCCTCAGAGGAAGTGTTAAGATCCATGTGCAAGAGCTTGATCAACAGCAGTCCACAGTCCAGGGGCAGTGTTATACAGATCAGGGTAAAACACAAACATCTACACGATTTCCAAGATCGTAGGGTTACTCCAAAAAGCAGTCGAAAGATAAAGGCAAGGGTCAAACAGGATAAGGCAAAGGCTCAGAATCCTCAAGGCAAGGCTTCGCAATGAGAAAGAGGAAGCAAATGTTTTATATAGCCAGTGTACAGGACATCAGTCCTTCCGGGAGTTTAACACAAAATCAAAGAAACGCCAAGGCGCGTCATGTGACATAATCACGACGTGCGTTCAGCCAAGGCCCTCTTCGATTCACATACGTCGAACATGAGTACCGCTGAAAGGTCCCGTTTACCGACAAACAAAAGGATTTCGTGTTTTAAGAATTTTAAGGCAACGGGCCCCCTGGTGGCATGATGGAAAATTGCCCCTGAATGCAGCTTAATCAAACATCTACAGAGCTAGAGACATTAGCTAGGAAAACGACGTTTTCTCAGACTTTAATAGTTTGTTTTGTTTTCGGATTTTTATGCAGCTGGACCTTTACAAATTGTAACAGAATATCCCTGGAATATATGGAAGTTTTCAGCAAATAGCGTTGGAAATTTTGGTTGAAAACCTGCTGCGTTCAAATCCTCACGACGAGTCGACGAGAACAAAATTGATCGTGCTCTCTGGGCAGGAGGGGCATACGCTCTCTCTCACCTTTCATTCAGAACGACTCTAGACCAATGGGCTGATAGTGGGTTCCTCTGAGTGCATCATGATGAGGCTGGCTTAACATGTCTCAGAGGAGGTACGTGATCGCCTTCACCCTCCCCAGCTGTTAGATGTCATATAATAGGTGAGAGCTACCGTAGCTGGTGGATGGGAATTCGCCAAGAGCAAATTATGGAGAAAATGAGGAGAGAGAAAAAATCGCATATCCAATAACCATGATGTTCATGAGGACCAATGTCAGTGTGGTAGAAGAACCGTAAAATGGCCCAAACACATTACAAAGACACCTTACGTTGCTTTTTTTCCCTTTAATTCGTCACCTGTCTGTAGATATTCCCGAGGAACATGTCTGTGAAGGGTTTTTATCCGAACCGGTCACCTGACGGCACTGGCTTCCAGTCACGAGTCCGTCTTAACATCTTTACTCCAGCAGGTTCACACCAATTCGCACCTGAAGATTGCACAGGACGTGGTGTCCACGCTGTGTTGTTTTCTTTTTTCTGAAGGGGAGAGAAAAATAAAAATATTCCCTCTCTGAGTATCTGTGAATTCCAGCAGGTATGGTAATAAAATGTGTATTAAGACTGCAGGATTGTCTAAATCGGGTGCTAAAGATTAGCTTCAGAAGGAACCTGTGCATGGCTTTGAGATCTCCTGGTCAGTCCACCAGCAGCACTGACTCACTGATTATTAAATAGAATAATCAGAGAATACTGACCCCGCTACCGGTGATGAGCAATAAGCTCACGATGCTATCATTTAGCAGTTAGCGTTAGCATTATGCTGGTGGTGGCTGACGTTGGTTTATTATTAGCAGAGCTGGTATTATGATTTAGCACTTCAGTGTTTTATTAGCTGTTATCTTAATTACATTTTTATGAGTCCTGAAAGAAGAGGCTTTAATGATTATCCATCCAGGTCTCTCTCTCTCTCTATTTATTTATGTCTCTGTCTGTATCTGTCATTTTTCTTATCACTTTCTTTAACCCATCTGTCTCTTTATCTCTTTTTATTCCTTTCTCTCTTTCATTCATTCTATTCTTTCTTTTTATTTCTTATTGATTGTCTCTCTCTCTCTCTGTGTCTGTGTCTTTCCCTTTCTCTCTCTCTCTCTCTCTCTCTCTCCCTGTCTTTCACTGTCTCTCTCTCTGTTTCTATTGCTTTCTCTCTCTCCTCCTCTCGCTTTCTGATGATAGGCGGGGTTAGGGTGTGTTGTGGTTTATGATGGTAGGCAGGGTTAGGGTGGGTGGGTGTTTATGATTGTAGGCGGTTAGGGTAGGTGTTTATGATGGTAGGCGGGATTAGGGTGGGTGGGTGTTTATGATGGTAGGCGGGGTTAGGGCGGGTGAGTGTTTATGATGGTAGGTGCGGTTAGGGTGGGTGTTTATGATGGTAGGCGGGGTTAGGGCGGGTGAGTGTTTATGATGGTAGGCGGGGTTAGGGTGGGTGGGTGGTATTTGTTTATGATGGTAGGCGGGGTTGTTGTTTATGATGGTAGGCAGGGTGAGGGTGGGTGGATGTTTATGATGGTAGGTGCGGTTACGGTGGGTGGGTGTTTATGATTGTAGGCGGGGTTACGGTGGGTGGATGTTTATGATGGTAGGTGCGGTTACGGTGGGTGGGTGTTTATGATTGTAGGCAGGGTTAGGGTGGGGTAGGTTTATTTTAGGGTAATTGTGTTTTCTGATGATTTGGTATTTGGAGCATTGTGTGATGAAATGCAACTCTTTCTCCATCACTCTGTCTCCATCAGTCTGTCTCCATCACTCCATCTCCATTACTCCATCTCCATCACTCCATCTCCATCACTCTGTCTCCATCACTCCGTCTCCATCACTCCATCTCCATCACTCCGACTCCATCACTCCATCTCCATCACTCCGTCTCCATCACTCTGTCTCCATCAGTCTGTCTCCATCACTCCATCTCCATCACTCCGTCTCCATCACTCTGTCTCCATCACTCCGTCTCCATCACTCCATCTCCATCACTCCATCTCCATCACTCCATCTCCATCACTCCATCTCCATCACTCCGACTCCATCACTCCATCTCCATCACTCCGTCTCCATCACTCTGTCTCCATCAGTCTGTCTCCATCACTCCATCTCCATCACTCTGTCTCCATCACTCCGTCTCCATCACTCCGTCTCCATCACTCCATCTCCATCACTCCGTCTCCATCACTCCGTCTTCTTCGTTATGGAATGTGTATATATCTGACCCTGCACTTCCTGTTTCTGTGCTCTGATTGGCTGCAGGATGGATGATGCCGAGGCCTGTTTTATCCTGAGCAACCGGTTTGAAGTGGATCGCCTCGCTGCTGTACGTTCCTCCAAATCTCTCCCTGTCCTCCCTCTCTTCCAATCCCTTCTTCCCATGGTTAGCAGGAGACGAGCTGTTAGCTATCATTAGTACACTCTTCTCTTTATTTTGTATATAATTTTTTTCTCTATCATCTAATCATCTAATTAAAAATGACATTAGTGCCAGATAAATGAATGTGAGAGGAAATTAAAAAACAAAAACAAACTCAATTAAAAAAAGGGAAAAATTTTTTTTTTTTTTTTTTTTTTTTTTTTTTTTTTTTTTTTTTTTTTTTTTTTTTTTTTTTTTTTTTTTTT
>CM022774.1:7251219-7331219 GCA_012411365.1 Ameiurus melas
ATCTATCTGTCTGTCTGTCTATCTATCTATCTATCTATCTGTCTGTCTGTCTGTCTACAGTATCTATCGGTGTCTGTCTGTCTATCTATCTATCTATCTATCTATCTATTAAAATAAAAATGTATTTGAAAATAAGGATCACTCCAGCAGGGGTCGCACAGCTACTAATATTTACTAGTTGGCAGTAATTTAAAAAAATGTCGTCGACTAGAGTCGTCTGTAGTCTGAAAGAAAAAAAACCCTGTTTCAGGACATTGCTATTTTTAGGCTGTTTAATTTACGCAGCAGATAACGCGTCAGACCACACGGAAGTACATCCACCGGTGCAATAAATGTGCACAAGTAATAAACCTGTGCATCATATTACGCTCTTTAAGCACTTACCCCTTCTTCACCTGCACTCGTGTGGACGAGCAGGCCGTCTCCGCCGAACTCTCGGACTCTGAAGCATGGAGCAGAAACACTGTAGATTGTAACCATCTGTCTCTAAATCTCTGAGTGGGACTGGATGGTGACGTGCAACCCGCGGCTCTGAACACACCCTTTCACACAGAGCTGCTCGCGGCGCCGCCGGACACACGTTTCGTTTACATTGTGTTTAGAGTTAAAGGGCAACGGAAATAACTCCGGGAGGAATTCCTTTCGGAGAGATCGCACCTCTACACTTCCTGCGAAAGGGACATGAAAGTGTAAGAAAAGACAGCAGAACACTTTAAGATAAGAGAACACTTTAATAATCCCGGGTGGGAAATTCCAGGAGATCAGTGTAACAGTAGAAGGATCAAATTATTGAGCAAAGAGATCTATTTTCAGGAAGTGCGAGGAGGTACATTTATGTCTCGGAGAAAAGATCATCTTCCGTTCAGTCCCTGAATGACGGCTGATTTGGAAGTCTTTGGATACGCCTTTGATATGATGTATTCCTACACTGTGTCTTGGCTGGAAGTCTGTTAACTGGGAATTTGGCTCCCAGTGACAAACTTAATAAAGTCATGGTTCATTTCATTCATAAATAATTGCATCTGAATATTTATGGAGGCGTTGTAGTCATAATAAGAAAAGGTTGTGGGTCCATTTACGCTTCAGGCTTTTAAATGAAAGATTTGTGTGTATATGTGTGTGTGTGTGTATATGTGTGTGTATATGTGTGTGTGTGTGTGTGTGTGTGTGTGTTTATGCATGAGTATGCAGTCACAAAATTGGATTGATTTCCAGGAAGGACAATTTCACACCATCAGAGACAAATCACAATCGGCCGCACTGCCCTGCTGAGAAGATGTGTGTGTGTGTGTGTGTGTGTGTGTGAGTAATGTATAGACACATGCTAACATGGACAGCTAGCACAAATTTGGAATTTGAACTCATAGCCCTTGCATTCATTTCCTTTCTTTCCCTACGTTTTCCTTTCCCTTCCCTTCCTATATTTTCCGTTCCCCTTTCCGTCTCTTCCCTTCTTTTTCCTTTCCTTTCCCGTTTCCTTTCTTTTTGTTTTCCTTGTTTTACCATTCCCTTCCTTTCCTTTCTTTCCCTTCCCGTCCTTCTTTTTCCTTTCCTTCCCCGTTTCCATCCCTTCCCTTCTTTCTCCCTTTTCTTTCCTTTCCTTCCCCATTTCCCTTCCTTACGTTCTTTTCCTTTTCCTTTCCTTCCCTTTTTTCTTGTTCCTTTCTTTCCTTTCCCTTCTTTTTCCTTTCCTTCCCTTCTCTTCTTTTCCAGTTCCTTTCTTTCCCTTCCCATCCTTCTTTTTCCTTTCCTTCCCCGTTTCCGTCCCTTCCCTTCTTTTTTCCTTTTCTTTCCTTTCCTTCCCCATTTCCCTTCCTTACGTTCTTTTCCTTTTCCTTTCCTTCCCTTTTTTCTTGTTCCTTTCTTTCCCTTCTTTTCCAGTTCCTTTCTTTCCCTTCCCATTCTTCTTTTTCCTTTTCTTCCCCATTCATTTCCTTCCCTTGCTTCCACTTCTTTCCCCTTTCCTTCCCTCTCTTGCCCTCCTTCCCCTTCTTCCTTTTTGCTTTTCTCTCTTAACCTGTCACTCAATTTGTTTGGAGACCCCCCACCACGCGCCACACACACACACACACACACACACACACACACACACACACACACAGTTTAATTACGAGCTCAACGTTACGCTATGAAATAAAAATGAACGTAAGAGTAATCTGTAGTTCCCTGGATTTCCTCAAGGCTCTGAGGGTTCCCCCTCTGCGCAGCATTTCATGCTGAACTCTGTTTTCGTAGTCTCTTCGCGTAGCTCCTCGTTTTGTATTTCCTCAGTTTTATCATTCTCTTCCATCGATACCCTGTGGCTCATCAGGCACGGTGGATGAAAGGGAAAAAAAGAATGAAAGAAAAGCACTGAATCCCCACTTGGTTAGATTGATGCTGCGGAGCAAAGCAAAATGAAAAGTCATGGGACTCAGTATTGATTTCAGCAGTTCAGCTCAGGAGCACGAGTCACTCGGCAGCATGGCTAGAGTTCCGGGCGATGTTTTTCAAAGGAGAATCCCTGTACGCAAAAAAAAACCCCCGAAAACATCAGTTGGACACACAGCGAAACTGCAATTCAGGAACACGCCGGCGTGCGTGAAACGCAAATCGGCAAATCCGAACGTTTTCTAATCAGATGCTTACAGATGCATTGAGGCAGAACTTCCCGCTCTGGTGAAACTGTGCCAAATGATAATATTCCTGAACTTGTGACAGCTGGAGCCGGTCAGGACTGCTCCACGCATGCTAATTTCATATCCTAATTAATTAGGACGAATGACGTGTTTCTATAAACATGAGAAACACTCAAGAGGAAGAAAAACTGAGAGAAAAAAGTGCGATATCAGGAAACACACGACGTGGCCAGAAGTATGTGGACACTCACCGTCACACCTATGTGGGGTTTTTTTTCCCCCTACCACAAATCTGGAAGAACACGATTGTATGGAATGTCTTTGTATGCTGTAGATATACAATTTCCCTTCACTGGAACTAAGAGGCAGCTAGAGCTCCATGAAGACGTGATGTGTTCAGGTTGGAGTGGAAGAACTTGGGTGTCCTGGACAGAGCCCTGACATAGGGAAGGAAGTAAGCAGCCTTCCCAGAAGAGTGGAGCTTACTATAACAGCAAAAGGGGGAATACATCTGGAATTGTCCTTGTGGTCTGTGGTCATCATACAGTACGCAGGCTACAGACAGCATGTGGTCTGTGGTCATCATACAGTACGCAGGTTACAGACAGCATGTGGTCATCATACAGTACACAGTCTACAGACAGCATGTGGTCTGTGGTCATCATACAGTACGCAGGCTACAGACAGCATGAATATATCAGTTTAAAATGTTAGAAATAGAAGTTAGAAGTTAGAAATAGATTATTGTTAGTGTCCTGTCGAATCGGTGGACTAGCATGCTAACAAAACCTAGATGCTGCTGATATAGTAACTGCTGAGATTATTATGAATCTCACATTTCAGAATCAATAATTGACAGAATCAATGTGTTTGATATTTTTCCGCGGTGGTGTTTTCGACCGAACGGTGTGCATTTGCTCTGTGCCGTGTGTGTGTGTGTGTGTGTGTGTGTTCTCACACTGGTCGGATGAGCTGCTCTAAGTGGCTGGGTGGGCGGCTTTAATGACTGACACTAAAGACTTGACTCCAGCTCTACTACAAACGGCTTAATCTCTGATTGAGTTCGGCCCACTCGGGTTCTCCTGCGCGCATTTTCACCCCTAGCTTTAGAGATTCTGGGTTCTGCATCGCCTCTGGGGCCTTTTGTGCGTCCATTGATTTATTTTTTTTATTCTTCTTTTTTTTTTTTTCTTTTCAGTGTACATGAAGCTCAGCGGTAAGCCGACGCCGGGCTCTCGGCACTCCGTGTGCTGTGCAGTTCAGAATAGGGGAACGGCGTGCCGATTTAATGAGTGTGTCTGGTGAAAGAGGGATCGGAGGAGGGCAATTACTGTCTGCAGGGAGGAGAGCAGAGAGCGAGATCACACAGTCACCTCGACTGGAAGGACAGATGTTACAAAGCGAAAAGCTGGATCAGAGAGAGAGAGAAAGCTAGAGAGACCCCAGCAGATCCAACTACCGTCTTCGAGCACATATTTAATCGAGAATGCGTTCATGAAATAAACCGTTCATTAATTAAACAATAATAGAACAATTTACGGATGTATGATATATATATATAATCTGCTCCCGTTGTACCTATTATTTAGCAGTAACTGTGTGCACGTTAGAAAGGTTCAAAAGCACACAGTCAACAGTTGTACACAGATTTGCAGCAAGGACGTTCATCCCTAGGCATGCCTAGAAGCCTACATGGGCACGGACACCATCCATCCATCCATCTTCAACCACTTAGTTCTTTTCAGGGTCGCAGGGAAACCTCGAGCCCATCCCAGGAAGCATCGGTTACAAGGCGGGGAACACCCTGGACAGGGTGCCAGTCCATCGCAGGGCAGCACGGACACCAGTTTGGGCTAAATGTGAAAGAAATATAGGATTGTAAGGGAATAGGAGCACTATAGAAGGGAAAGGATTAGAACGTTTGCCTCGCATCTCCACGGTCGGGGGTTCGAATCCCGCCTCCGCCCTGTGTGTGCGGCGCTTGCATGTTCTCCTTGAGATTTGCTCCGGGTATTCCGGTTTCCTCCCCAGTCCGAAGACATGTGTCGTAAGCTGATTGGCATGTCCAAATGGTCCGTGAATACGTGTGCTTTGATGTATTGGCACCCCGTCCCAGGGTTATGGGATAGGATCCTGGCTCCTCGTGACCCTGTATAGTATATTCGGTACAGTAAATGGTAAATAAAAATGGATCTTATATCTAGACTAGATAGACGACGAAAGGAATGTGGTAGCAAAGGAATAAAGGATAAAGGATAGGATAGTAATGGAAAAGAAAAAGGGGGGGATACGAAAGGATATGAGAACATATACGTGAAAGTGAAAAGGACAGGAATAAAATAAGCAAATAGATAGGAGAGGAGAGATATAATACAAATAAAGGAAGGGACAAATAAAGGAAAAAGACTACAATAGAAATCACATAAGGGATGGGATAGCATAAGAATAATAATAATAATAAGAAGAAGAAGAAGAATAAAGCGATAATGGCTAGGATAGGAATAGTATAGTATGGGTTAGGAATAAAAAATGGATATAGAAATAGGATAGGAATAACAAGAGGTATTTGATCGGATAGTAATAGTAGACGAAGAGAAGAGAAGAGGAAAGATACACGGCTAAATTAAATATTCAGATTAACACGGAGGGGGAAGCATCAGAGCAATAACAGGAAGGGAAATTAAAAAGCGCTAATTTGAACACATTGTGCGTGTATTTGTGTGTGTGTGTGTGTGTGTGTGTGTGTGTGACTAGGCAGAAGACATGATTAAAAGTGCATATCTAATCCTCTCAAACCCTCACATTTTGACAGACTCTTCCCCAGCAGTCAGTAATCAACCTGATTATTTCGAAATCAGCCGAGTTTTCACAGGTATTCATTTCTTCAAATACACAGTCGTGTGCCTCGACTGGAGACGGATTCGGTTTTCGGTGCATGCTGTATTTGTGTTTTTTCTAAGGTTGTACGTAAAAGTGCATGGTTTGTTTTGTTGTTGTTGTTGTTTGTTTGTTTTACTTTGAGTGAACCAAATGGATGTCTCTTGGGGAGTAAAAATAAATAAATAAAAAGGCCGTGCGTCAGTGTTTTGGTTGTTTTTAGGTATGTAGGTAATCGTGTTTTATTCGGCGCTGCAGCAGATGATCCGATCGTGCTTTAGAGGGAAATGATAAATGCACGTTACTCGTTGGCTCTAATAGAAAGCGAACGGCTCTGTCAGTCTCAATTAGGTGGACGGGAGAGGGCAGAAATAACAGGATGGACAGAGGGAGGTCTCTTATCCTTTAGCTGTGATCTCAGGCTCAGTGTGTGTGTGTGTGTGTGTGCTTCTTAATAAACTGCTGCACCCTGAGGCTTTGCTTTTTCCACAGAAATGAAAGGAAACCACCCAGAAAGATGACCAAAAAACAACCAAAGCGTCCCAGCGTATCAAAAACAGGCTAGCATAAAGACCAAATGAGTCACGATTCTCTCGCTATTATGGTAATTTAGACGATCCTTAATTTTCACTCCACTCGGGCTAAAATAACAGTGGAGCTTCTTTAAGGTGGTGCGATAATGAAACCTGAATGGGGTAAATATTATTATTTGTATTATTATTATTGTATTATGTTACCCAACATCAGTGGTTTGTTTAAACAGAGCTACACGATGAATCTGGTTCTTGTGTGTGCTATAATGATGACAAAAAAAAAGATCATTTTAGTATGATTCAGCCCTTTCATCTGACTTAAGGTGCTGTTTTCATCATTTCTAGACTTACATGTATCAATGCTTAGGACCATTAGCATACCATACACCCTTCTTAAATATAGAGTGTATTCTAAGACCTTTTGTGTACAGATCGTTGGTCCAATTAACGATATCTCTGTTTGATCAGAATCTAGTCAAATCAAATTTTCCCATTTCATCAGGTCTTGTAGGAATCTATCAAAGCTGAGTAATCATCGGTATAACAGTGGAAATGAATCCCCAGTTTTTTTAATAATCTTTCCAAGGGGCGGCATGTATACAGAAAACAGCAGGGGCTCTAACACCGAGCCTTGCGGCACACCGTACTTTACTGACGTTACGTTAGAAAGTTCATCGTTTAAACAAATAAATCGGTAGCTATAGGTAGGTAGGATCTAAACCAGGGGTGTCCAATCTTATCCGGAAAGTTCGAGTGTTGGTGCAGGTCTTCATTCCAACCAAGCAGAAGTAACACCTGAGTTTATTGAATCCAAGATCAACTGATTAAACAGGTGGAATCAGGTGTGGCCCCTGCTTGGTTGGAATGAAAACCTAAGATTGGACACCCCTGATCTAAACCATTTTAATGCTTGTCCCTGAATACCGGTGTAGTTTTATCATCTATCTAAGAGTATGTCATGATCTATGGTGTCGAACGCAGCACTGACCAGTAATCGTCCAGTCTTTAAGTCAGACGTTTCGCTATAACCTCAGACCGTGTACCCAAAAGCACTTATGTACTTTTGACAATTGTTCACAGAATCAAATCTGAAGTAATAACAAAATTACAGACCCACATCCAGCCTGCCTCTACAGTGTCTGACGAACTGTGTTTCAGCCGAGACGGACGCTCGTTTACCTAGAACCATATTTCAGGTCGATTTTTGCGGGTTTTTATTGGTTTCTCCTCAATAAAAAAGGTTTCAACATTACTGGGAAACAGGATGGTGTGTTTTGGAGAGGTTCGACTTGCACGAGGTGGTGAGTCGCACATAAACGCTTTCTCGTCTTTCTTTTCACATTTCGTAGAGATTTTCAAACATATTAAAAGCCCCCTTAAAGCACGTATAGGTTTGCTGTTCTAAGAAAATAATATACAACAGTGTAGTGGTGTGATGAAACTGAGTAACTGGTACCTTCTGAAAGTTGGGGACACGGTGGCTTAGCGATTAGCACGTTTGCCTCGCACCTCCTTTGTCAGGCGTTCGATTCTCAACTCTGCCCTGTGGCTGTGGAGTTCGCATGTTCTCTCTGTGTCTCTGGGGGTTTCCTCCGGGTACTCCGGTTTCCTCCCCCAGTGCACAGACATGCGCTGTAGTTTGACTGGCGTGTCCAAAGTGTCCGTGGTATGTGAATGTGTGTCCGATTGCGTCCTGCGAAGGCTTGGTACCCCGTCCAGGGTGTCCCCCGCCTCGTGCCCAGACTCCCCTGGGATAATCTCCAGTCTCCCCACGACCCTGTATAGGATAATTGGTACAGTAGATAGATGGATAGAAGACTTTCCCATGGTGGAAAATTTACTGACTGTTACAAAGCGCTGACACTGGAGACTCCTTTCCATAAATATTACATAGACGTCGTCTTACATGAAAAAAAAAACACATCACCATATCAAAAACTGTATATTTTATTTGTCAAATAAAGAAAACTCGCATTATAATCTGTCTATTATGTAGAGTATATGCCATACAAGTCCCTGTGTACGTTGTTACTATGGAAACAATACCGTATTAGAACATTACATTAGAGCGTTCATATAAACCTGTGATTATGCAGCTGCACTGTTGTCAGAGCTGCCGTTATAGAAAATATTTCTCTGATGTGTTTTTTTATTCCTTTATAAAGTAGACATTTGGCAGAAAATGGAAGCGTTTTACGGCTCCATCATTTTCCCGTTGCCTTCTCTGCGCTGGCTTTATTGTGAGGCCACCAAGCTTTTATGAGTCGATATCGCTGTGAAATCCAAACAATAAATATCGGCGTGCAGCTTTCAAACAGAGGACGTTGTGTTTTCTGACGCTGGAGATTAAAGCCATGTTTAACTGTGGAACCTAGAGATCACGTTTTCCCTATTTCTGTCTTCACCCACACGTCTTCCTTCCTCTTTTATCTCGAGCTGCACCAGGAACCCCGAACGAACCGCATTACGGCTGCGAGGTACCTTACGACCGGCCGAGCTCCGAAATACGAAAAAACTGTATTTAAATGATGCTTCGTCTCGAATGGATGATGATGATGTCATTTATTTCAATATTATCTAAAATTATAGCGTGAGCGTTACATATTTCATTCAGCACTTTTTTTTAATCACCTCAGAGCTGAAAATGTGCTTCTGGGTTGACTGAAAAATGTCGGCGCTGCAGGCGAGAAAGCCTTTCCGAAAAAAACTTATTACGGGTATTCATTTATGATTTATTGTGTTTCATAATTTATTCGGTAATATTTAAAAACATCAGGCACAGGGATATTGCCTGTCGGGCTGAATCAGTACACACACTGTAGACTGGACTGAAATACTCGCATTCAAATATATAACTACATAAGGCCACGTATACATGTTCTGCTCGTGTTCTCGCTCGAGGGTCTTCGTCGTCTGCTGGAGGGAGATTTATATTGAATTTTGACACAGTCTAAGACACTAAAACGGGAGATTTGCATTTAAATTCGCAGCGTTTAAGGGACGCCGTTATCCAGAGCGCCTTACAGAAGTGATTCTTTAGTCTGTAATGAAAAACATATATTCATACAAAATACAAAAACATTAATTCATTCATATTCATACAAGTACAAACAGGCCAGGGGTTAAGAATACCATACGCATACTAAGTACGGAAGAAAACACCGTGGGGCATGCTTGTAGAGGAAAGTCATCAATAACAGGGTGGTGTGATGAGGCAGAATTTTCCAGAGACAAAATTGCCAATTTCTTCCATCTTCTATACCGCTTATCCATTTCAGGGTCACGGGGAAACCTGGAGTCTATCCCAGGGAGCATGGGGTACAAGGCGGGGTACACCCTGGACAGGGTGCCAGTCCATCACAGGGCACAATCACATACACACTCACACACCCATTCATACACTACGGACACTTTAGACACACCAATCAGACTACCATGCATGTCTTTGGACTGGGGGAGGAAACCGGAGAACCCGGAGGAAACCCCCGCAGCACGGTGAGAACATGCAAACTCCGCACAGTCGAACCCCCGACTGTGGAGGTGTGAGGCGAGGTGTGAGGCGAACCTATTTGTTAAAAAAAAAAGAACATATCATAGCTTGATCTGTTTGTAGATAGTTCCTGTTATCGCTTATGTTATAGCAACTATAAACATCATTTCCCTGACTAGCCTCTCTTTTGTTAAGAAGACAAAAAAAAAAACTACAGTATGGGTCAAGTTGAGGCGAGCTTGTTGTTCGAGGAGAACATCGTACAGAGCAGGGTTTGACGAGTGCCTTCTGGTATGTGGGGGTACGTTTGGGCTTTGTAGGTAAGCATCAATGTTTTAAACCTGATGTGGGCAGCTACCGGGAGCCAGTGCAAGCGATGGAAAAATTACGTGAGGGAACAAGCTGCATTCTGATTCAGTTTGCAGGGATCTAACGGCATGCAGGGGACGACCTTCCAGGAAGAAATTATAGTCCATCCTTGAGATGATGAGAATGAGAAATGGCTAAATGCTTCTGATGTTGTAACTGCAAAAAAAAGAAGACTTTTTTGAAACAAGCGAGACACACTTAAATCTAGTTGAAGTGTGCCAAGAAATCTGCCAATGGGGTAAGCAAAACCGACCTCAATTCCACCTTTACATTCTCACTGTGGTTGCTGGGACTACGGTTGGAGCGATGTCCTCGGGACTGCAATGACCACATGCAGTTTTGCACTCAGGTCTCCTTTAGTGAACAGTGGACTAGTTCAACAAACAGACTTCATAATAAACCATAATGACCCTTCTTTTACGTTCACACTATCCGTCGTGACCCAGATGAGGACGGGTTCCCTTCTGAGTCCGGTTCCTCTCAAGGTTTCTTCTTCATTTTATCTTAGGTAGTTTTCCTCACCACCGTCTCCACCGTCTCGCTCAATAGGGATAAACTCACACACTTAAAATCTCTATCCTGTGTTTATATATCTCTGTAGAGCTGCTTTGAGACGACGTCCGTTGTTAAAAGCGCTACACAAATAAAACTAAATTGAATTGAATTGGAGGTGTGAGGCAAACGCACTAACTACTGAGCCACCGTGGGCCAAGTTACAAGAATTTATCCCTTAAAATAAGTAATAATTAGCCAAAAAAAAATCAAACAGCTTACAATAAGCACAAAAAAACACAATTTCTTTTAAGACTTTGTCTTAAATGAAGGAACCAGAAGCGTTGTTATTTTTAGCATTTTTATTAAAATGCTGCAACATGGTGTCAGGGGTTGTAGAAGGCGGCGGATGCAAGCGCAGATTTTTATTGAATAAACTGCAAAAAAAAAAAACTACGAAAGCCATGAAAACATGAAATGTAGCAACGGACACAAGGCAAAAACATGCAGACTCCGAGAGCGGCTGTAGGACTCGTGACAACACACGAACACGACAACGACAAAAGACAATTAGGTGCTGAAAAACTAGATCTTCTAAAGGCGTGATTATTACTGTAGGGGTAACACAGAACAGGTGAGAGTGATCAGTGGGACATGTGACATGCTGGGGCTGATGGGTAATGTAGTTCAGTTTGGATGCTTCATTGAAAAATGTAAGTCTTAAAATAAGGAAAACCATCTTGTTCCTTTTGTAGCTTGTTATTGGTTAAATCTAGCTCAATGTTAGCTGGAATAACTTATTAAGACAAAGTTAGACATCATAGCACGTTCGCCTCACACCTTCAGGGTCCAGGGTTTGATTCCCACCGTGGCCCTGTGTGTGTGCATGTTCTCCTCGTGCTGCGGGGGTTTCCTCCAGGTACTCCGGTTTCCTCCCCCAGTCCAAAGACATGGTAGGCTGATTGGCGTGTCTAAAGTGCCCGTAGTGTATGATTGGGTGTGTGAGTGTGTCTGTATGTGATTGTGCCCTGCGATGGACTGGCACCCTGTCCAGGGTGTACCCCGCCTTGTGCCCGATGCTTCCTGAGATAGGCTCCAGGTTCCCCGTGACCCTGAAAAGGATAAGCGGTACAGAAGATGGATGGATGGACTTTTCTAATGCAAAACCTGCTTGACGAGATGATTTTTCTTTTTACGCATACTGGTCTACATGGAGCAGATGTGGGTCTACCCTTTCATGTCCATTGATATGAGCATCCCTCCAGGGAGTAAGCTACTACAGCTGGGCTACCGGTTCCAGGACTCATGAGGATAAACAAACTACTGGGAGATCAATCAGTATCAGGACAGTAATAGTTATAGTCATAGTTCAGCTGGTCTCGTGGCATGAATATTCTCAGTAACAGCGCCGCTTTGAAACCAGTAGGGTCCTCGAGATCATTCTAGATGAGGAAAAAAGACAACTATCTATAAACAGGACAAGAATTTCGGAGAAAAAATGACACCACTTGGCAGTCGCTAATGTCTTAGACATCTAGTGTCGTCGTCCCCCCCCCCCCCACCCCATTGTTATAATCCCTGTTGTCTTCAAGGCAATCGAAATATGGCCAGCTGTTATGGAGCCATTCAAGATTGAAATAATGAACAAAATGAGGTCTTTGTGAGAACATTGTGGAAGCGATGGTATGCGGTCTTCTGCAGAAAGAAGAGAGGAATATATTATGGAGGAGATGGGAAATGGAGGAGTGAAAATGAAGTGTTAAAATAGAGGCAGGAAGGAAAGAATGGCATGTCTTGTTAATCTTCAACTTCAAAGAAGGTGGTGAAGTTCAATCAGCAGACTGACTGCAAGGAGCTTGGAAGAAAAGTTGTCCTGCATTTTGGAGAAGGAAGATCTGAATAACGACGGTGTTCTTCAGCAGTTTAAATACACAACGTTCCCAAAGATTCTATCTTGTCTCGTTAGGTCGAGAGGTTTGCTATAGGCCCGAAGGGAGGTTGATCAAAAAGAGGAGCAGTCTCGGGGTTGTTCCGCTTTCACAAACTTCCCCCTTTCTGAGTTTGTCACATTCCTACTTACTCTTTGGTCTTGGTCTTGTCTTTGCCTGTCATCGGTCTGATTTCGTATCGTCCGTATCGAACCCTGTCTCCATGTGAGTAGACCCTTGCTGTGGATTACAGCAGGACATTTGATAGCCCCTAATAAAAAATACGTTGCGTTTACACACTTGCATCCTACATCAAACCACACCTGAAGTATTGGAAAGTTTTTAACTATAATATCAGCCACCGTTCTATTAGCAGGATGATGAGCGAGTATCTAAGGAATTGTTGATTCTCCGGGTTCGATATTCGGGTTTCCTCCGGTTCTCTGATTTCGTTCCACCTCTCGTACAGAAATCATGCCAGCGGCTAGATTAACTGCTTAAAAATTGTCCCTACGTGTGTCTGAGTGTGTGAAAGCGTGAACGCTTTGGTGCTCTGTGATAGAACCATGTTCTGTGGCCACCCTGACCACAATAAAGCGGGTCATGAGGATGAATAGGAACTTGCTGTTCTCACTGCAAACGGGTTTCGTTTCGTGCAGTTATAGAAAACTCGCACGCGGTAAAATGCTCACTCGGCGTCTGAACAAAAGAACGTTTTTACTTCATTTCTGGCATTTTCACTTGTTTTGAAAATATTTACCCGAAAAACATTGTTTTCAGATTCATGTCATGTAAAGGAAGGGTTTGAAAGATGTGTCTTTGGTCTTTGGTGGTCGAAAATGGCTTTTAGTGTGGCTGGAAAGGCAAAACGGATAATACCTCTGTGGGTAGCACCTCTGTTTGTTTGTTTGTTTGTTTGTGGGGTTTTTTTTTTGTATATCATGATTTAAATATTTAAAACGAATCACACAATCCATTGTTTCACTTTGATTAAATTGCTCCTTAAACCTTTCGTTCCCAGTAATCTCCATTTTTCTGACTATTTCATTTTGGCCTGTTTCCATTCATTTGCGCTTCTTCTCTCTCTTTTTATCAGTCTTTTATGAGGACCGTTATTGCTTCTTCTGTCGTATTACGTAACGTGCCTTGGGGCTTGGTGAAATTCACTTTACAGAAAATAAATAAATAAAAATGCTTGTCCATGAAAGGCAAAAAAGGAAAAGAAAAAAAGAAAAAAAAAACAGAAAAGCTGCAGGTGCTTATAGCAATAATGGCTCTTTAGAGTTCAGCCCCTTCTTCTCTGTTTACAGAAAAACAGAAACCTCGTTCGTGATGGAAAGGAAAAAAAAAAAAAAAGAATCGCCGAAGGTCAGAATTTTGAAAGCCTGCTACTGAATAACAGGCGACCCGTTTCTCCGATTTTGCGAGCGCGATCGTATGAATTCGACTGTAATTAGCGAGCGTTGTAAATATTCGCTCATTACAGATGAACTGTCAACAAAGCCAACATGCTGCTCTGGTAAATTAGCGCTGCAGCTGTTTTGTCGTCTTTTTTTATACCCGTGGGCATTTTCCTTTAATTGATACGACGACGCTGTATTCAGATTCGTGCGTTTATAAACGCCTTTTCCCTTTTTCCTCTTTCCGTCTCCTTTTTTTTTTCCTTCTTTTAATCTCTATCTCACTCTCGTTGTTTGAATAATGGTGAAAGAAATTGCCTGCTGGTATGTGTGTGTGTGTGTGTGTGTGTGTGTGTGTGTGTGTGTGTGTGTGTGTGTGTGTGTGTGTACAGAGTGGTTTTAGAGCGCAGTCATGAAAGGCATTGAAGTGAGAGGAGGGACAGAGGTCATTTTACTGCCAGCCTTAATGGCAGACGAGAGCCGAGGCCCCTTTGGACCAGACGCTGGCTGTCGTCTGGAGAGAAAGACAAAGCGTTTAAAAGCGCGGAACAACTCCTTTCTCGTGTGCTTTTACACCCTTCTTAAACGTGTCATACGTCTAACGTCGTGTCCCATCTGATTCAGGGATTTCGTGATCAGGGTGCCGTTTATAGTCCATGTATCGCTTAAAATGAAGCTTTAAACGTTCCTTTTCAACATTTAGAAACGATCTCAAACAGTATTTTTTGTTTTCTTACAAGGTCACCTTGTAGCGAGTGACCGATTTGAAATATTCTAGCTTAGAATTCGCAGGTTCAGGAAATGTTAACTCGCATCCATTAAGGAGATTCTAATCATTAACTTAAAATACCCGTCGTTTTTAAACAGTCATTTACTTTCAGCATGTACTCCAGGATGCAGTGTCGTACGGTGTTTCAAAGCGACTTTATCAGTTAATATCACAATTTGACGGAAAAATAACCTTTAGATAGATTTATAAAGCACTTGTCTAGACGCTCAAAGTGCATTACGTAGTATTGTGTTGGGGGCGCTACACTAGTGGACGATGCGAACGCAGCCGTCTTGCGCCAGAACCCAAACAACACACCAGATATTAGTGGAGAGAAGAGATTGATGTAGAAAATTCAGAGATGGAGGTTATTAGGGGGCAGTGATAGATAAAGGTCAATGGGGGAATTTGGCCAGGACACCGGGGTTATACCCCGACTCTTTTACGATAAGATTCCTGGGATTTTTAACGACCACTGAGAGTCAGGACCTCTGTTTAACGTCTCATCTGAAAGGCGGTGCTGTTTGTACAGTATAGTATCCCCTTCACTATACTGGGGCATTAGGACCCACACTGTGAGCACCCCCTGCTGGCCTGACTAATACCACTTCTAGCAGCAACCTTAGTTTTCCCCAGGAGGTCTCCCATCCAGGTACTAGCCAGGAGATGTTGATGTAGAAGCAGACTCAACCCTGCTTAGTTTCAGTAGGAAACCAGGCGAGAGCTGCAGGGAGACATCGCTCCGGCTTTAAGAAAGTTGGATGATGCAATTTCCTGTTGAACGTGTGAAATTAAATCTCTCAGAAGGGGTGAGTGTGATCAGGTGACATCCTTAACTGAATGCTGTCATTTATTTTTTTCATAAAAATGAAAAAGTATGTTTCAGGCATGTACTGTTAATGTTTCTGATTTATTTTCTTTTTTTTTCTTTTTTTTTTCTGTTCAATACAGATCACGTGGTGTGTGAAGAAGAGTTTAAATACGCCATGCTCGCCCTCAACTGTGTATGCCCGGGCACGTCCACACTGATTACCTTACTGATACATTCCTCCAGAGGACAGTGAGTATACACACACACACACACACACACACACACACATACACACACACACACACACACACATACACGCGCATACACACACTTTCAACTAACTAAATACCTAATTAATTATTAGCTAATTACTGCTAAGTCTGGTTCCTCTTGAGGTTTCATCTTCTGGTCACCTCAGAGAGATTGTCCTCGTTACTGTTGCCTGTGGCTTGCTCATTAGGGATTTAAATCCACATCCAAATATCTGTAAAGCTGCTTTGCGATGTTGCCTATTGGTACAAGTGCTAGACAAGTCAAATTTAGTCAAAATCAGGTGGTACCGCATATCCTGTTGCTCGGGTTACTCTTACTGTCTGTGTGGGTTTCCGCTCAGAAACATGCTGGTAGATGAATTGGTGACTCTAAATTGTCCCGTGTATGAGTATGTGTGTGTGTGTGTGTGTGTGTGTGTGTGTGCGCATGGTGCGATGGTTTTCCCGCCTCGTATTCAGTGTTCCTGGTACTGATTTCGGATCCATCACCTCCCTGACCTGGATAAAACGCTTACGGACGACGAAGAATAAATGAGCCTAGCTCTGACCTTAACCTCACTAACCAACTGTTTTGGCCGTCGTTTTGTAAAAGTATCATTAATTTTGTGAGGACCGGGTGATTATGAGGACTCTCACAAATGACTAAAACCATATCCCATACCCCCCAAACCCCGCCCGACCCCACACTTCCCCCCCCACACACACACACTGATTCTTATTGTTGCTAAATTTTGCCATGTCTGCAACTCAAGTTACACACACACACACACACACACACACACACACACACAAACACACAGACCTGAATTTTTACCTACAGTGCGTGTTTTATTTTCAGAACAGCACCTTTAGAAACCTTCAGGCAGCGAGGAGGAGCCTTTCAGCCCCTTAGCAGGTCCGTAACCTCACAAACACCATTTCACTGCTTAATGTGAAACGACTCCTAGAGAAGCCCATTAAACACTTTCCATCAGGATCTAATGGTTTTAATGGTTTCCAAGAGTCCTCTCCTGATTGCTCCAAGAGTTTGTACACACTGTTGTATCTTAATGGATTATTCGCCACCTCTGTCTAGACAACTGCGAATGCCACAAATCAGTGCGGTAAGGCCATTAGGTCCAATCAGTACTCTCAGTTTTCCGATCTAATCACGCTTTTCCAGACGCTATGGGAACAAATCAGCGATTCTAGATTTTGACGTTGTTTCACTTGCCGATTGTCTCTTGCTGCGGTTCGGTGTGTTGAGTTTGGTTTCTCTTTTTATCAGCGTGCTAAGTGAAATGAACAGGGACATGTGGGCGGAGCTAGAAACTGTGCAGGACACCGATTGGTCAAACATCACAGTAGTGTTTTTACCTAAAAAGCTAAAACGTTTCTGATTATAGAGAAGTTTTATTTTCTTACCAAAATGTTTTTTTTCTTTGTATTGAATGTAATGTTTCTATATTTATTTATTTGTTTGTTTAGTTACTTATTTACCCACAGTATGTTTTCTTGATGCTAATATTTCACTTGTTTTTACATTTTGTACTTTGTGTCTCTTCCTATTCACTATAAACGCTCACCACACGGGACATAACATAATGCACTATTACTAGTAGTATGCACCTACAAGTATGAGGTGTATTTTTCTTATATGTTAACATCACACTTAACATGTTTGAGAAAAAAGTATTGACACCCTTGACTCTTTGCCTATGGATTGCTCACTGCAAGATAAACCAAATCCTCAATGTGTCTTCATTGGGAATTACGGCTTACGGGACTGTTCCATTGGCCAGTTCCTATTTAAGTGGGCGTTGCCTTATTCCCACCTGATGCCTTGAAGAGGTGTGATATTTGGAGATTAGGATTGTGTGTTGTGTTGTCTAATGTTGGAGGAGTGTGGTGTGAATCTTTATAAAAGTCATCAATGTCTTTTTTTTTTTCTTCCTCCTGCGCCAAAGGGAAGGAGGAGCAAACTCAGCTGACCAATGGCAGCGCACGTACCGCCGCTGCTCGGCCAATGAGGTGCATCACATCCGGCTGGAGGAGAGCAAGTTTTTCGGGGAGTACCAGGGCAAGAGCTTCACCTTCGCCTCATTCCACGCACACAAGAAGTGAGTGTGTGCGTGTATTCGAGCCCCTTTCTTTACTTCACTGGTGCTGATGAAAGCATTGTATTGAATTCAATTTTTATTTTTGTACAAAAATTTGCGTTCGAGTACTTTGGATGTGACTCGGATGTATTTATTTCTTTTCTTCAAAGCTCTACTGATTTCTGTCCTAAGCTGCTGCGCTGTTAAACTCCTCCAGGGGTTCTCTTTCTTTTTGTAGAGATCCCATAATGTTGTTTTGCAATGCCCAATTTGCTCTGCGGTGTTTCTAACCAGCACCTCATCTGCAAAATTGCTTTCCTTCCCATCACGGTTAATAGTGAAAGCGGTTATGGAACAACATCCGTCACCCGTGCATCAGGTGCAGTTGGTGCGATAGGAATGATCAGTGATGGAGCAGAGTTACAGTTACCAGGCAAAATCTGATCCTTTTTTTCAGATTTCTAAGTGTTATATTGCTCTTATGCCACGGCGATTTAAGAACAACGGAAACGTTTTACTTATTAAAGAGCCGCTCACTCTGTGTACATTTTATCCATTTGTAGTTATGTGCGATGGTGTGGAACGAGACAATGAGATTGTCACGTTGCCATGGAAACCACAAAGCGTAAACTCATCTATCCTGAAGACGTAACGTTGCAGCTTTACCTCTGGCTGTTACAAAGTGCTGACACTGGAGACTCCTTCCATAAATATTAAATATAGAAATATCTCCTAACAGGCCATTTTAATAGGATCGTGCGCAGTACGGGTCCCTGTGAAGGAGCTGTTACTCTAGAAATGATACAAGCGCATTATATATTTATTCATATATATATATATATATATATATATAAAATGCGCTTGTATCATTTCTATAATATATATATATATATATATATATATATATATATATATATATATATATATATATATATATATATATATAAATGTAGGATTTGCAGATGCACGACTGTCAGAGAAAATTATTTGACTTGAAATCATCTCGATATCAAGTCTTAATGCATGCACAATGTCCCTGGACTTTCAGTGTGTGTGTGTGTGTGTGTGTGTGTGTGTGTGTGTGTGTGTGTGTGTATTGATAGATACGGCGTGTGCCTTATTGCCGTACGGAGACTGGACACGGCCAACATCCTGCTGAACCCTGGCCCGTGCCACATCATGGGCGCTTCAGACATCTGCTTCTACATCAACATCTCCAAAGAGGAGAACTCGGCCTTCGTCCGGGGCCACAGAGAACCCAGCAGGGGCTCCGGGGACAGCGCCAGAGGCGTACCGCAAACCATTTACCACGGACTCACACGTCTGCCTGTCCACAGCATCATCGCCAGCATGGGTCAGTCAGGGGTTAATGATTATGTTCATGTGGTTACATGAACATTGGGTATTTGTAGAATCTGCTCGATTAACCATGCAGCAATACGTTTTTTTTTTTTCTTTTTCATTTTATAGGCGCACGTTTAAGGTCCCACGACCAAACACGTCTTGTACGAGACTTTTTATTTCTTAATACGTGCTTACATCTGCACTCGCCGTCAATTCGGTTAGGTGTTGATGTCATGAGCTGGTTCCTCTCCATCTTAGCCCACTATTCCACTAATTGGGCTGCGGTTCTCAAGTGCTTAGGAACTTTAATATCTAAATCTACATCCGGGTTCATAACACTGACTACGTTGACATGGACAGCAGTAGTCAAATTACTGACCTTATTCTGAATAAGACGTATAATATTCTGATTAAGGTGTTTACATGGGTCACGTTTAGAAGACTCCTTTCATGTTCCTGTTTGACGTGTTATCGGACATAGATGGATTAACTGCGCACGTCATTACGTCCCCACGTCACGCCGTCCGACGTCGCCTCTGGAATTTCACGTATCGACGTACAGTTGGTCTCCGTTATGGTACCGTATACAGTTTTGGGTGTTTCATGCTTCAAGTGCGGTTAATTATTAGCCAAGCTATACGTGCAGATAGACGACCGCTTGAAGCCGTGGGCTGCGTCCCAAACCGTGTACTTACTGTCTATATAGTAGCTGAAACACATGTATTTCACTTCCTATTATACAGCAGGTAAGTACGCGGTTTGGGACGCAGCCGTGCTCTCTCGTTTACCGTAAAACGGTTGAGCGCTGCCGTGTGTGAACGTGTCCTGTCTCACAATGCGGTGAAAACTCTCACAGGACGTTAATAGCGTGATTAAGGTGTGTACACGTCGATAATACGACTAAAACAGGAATACTCCACACGTCTTAATTCCATTTGTGTTTACTTCGAGTGTGACTTTAATCGGATTAAGGTCATCAATAATCTCTGTTTACATGCTAGTTTCATAATCAGAGTATCGTCTCAATCGGGTTAATATCGGATTATCGTTGTCCATGTAAACGTACTGAATGTCTATTGTTAAAAGCACTATAAAAATCTAATTGAATGGCCAACAAACTGACCGTCTATTTTTTTTTTAGTTACGTTACATTTGTCAGGTGCTCGAACTATTGATATGGAGTGATGAGCTGCTGTTGGTGGGGATGACTCTGGGATTGTTTTTTTTGTTGTTTTTTTTTATCGTCTTGGAAACATAGGAAATGATATGACGGAGTATTTATTGGATTTAAAACGCACCTTGTAGCACAGCGGTCCCAGAGAAAACGCGTGATTGTACATCCACACCGCAATCAGCTATTGCACTCATCCTGTCTTACACAGTAGTTGTTGATAAATATCATTATAATTGGATTCATCTGAATAACGTGTTGTTATGGTTAGGAAGCAAAACTGATTTAGGAGTAAGACTCTAAAACTAAACGGTTTAATGGCATTATTTTATAGTCACAATTTAACACCCGAGTTATCTCGGTTATTAGCAATAAAACGCACATAAGTGAAAACAGACACGTAAAAGACGTTCCACGCGTTTTCAAAACTCATGTTGAGGTTCGTTCGGTTGCTCAGTAAAAAAATAATAATAATAAATTCCAAGCCGAACAGAAGATAAGGGTGTACTGAAGTGCTGAACAGGAAATTAAGGGGAAAGTGTGATCAGCAGGATAATATAGACGTCTCCGATTATGACAGACACGTCTATTAGTCCAACATCTCCACCTAGTGAAACGGGTTGGAAATGAAATCCTGTCTGTAACGCCGCCATCCCAGTGACCACCACGGAGAAAAAGCGATAAACACTGAACGCTGAACCAAAAAAAAATCATTTAAAGTATTAAATCAAAAGTAGCTGGTTAGAAAGACATTTTTAATAAACCTGCCATGCACAGCTATGTTCCTAACTCCAACAACGTTAGCTAGCACGCCACTAGCTCTGACGATCAAATCTGGCGTGCATGCTAATCGCTAGCTCTCATAATGCAAACAGTGCTATGTCCGGCTAATATTCATAGTAAGAGATAGTGCACTTTCCATATTTTTGTTTATTATTTATTTATTGGTCATTTTAGCACGGTTAAACTACTTTGCTTCATGACATAACCGTCGGAATTAAGTCTTCATCCAACATGTCAAACGCTGGTGAGATGGCGCCAGGATTTGGTCTACAGAACATGGACTTGATGTGCTGAGAATTGCTTTAAGTTAAAAACTTGGACTTAGACGTATTTATTATTAAACTGCTAACTTCACAACGCCGCTCCTGTGTGGTCACATGCCGATCTTACCCTGCAGGCACGGTGGCCATAGACCTGCACGACTCCAGCGATAGCAGTCCTGAAGGCTCTGGGACAGGGGGCGTGGCTTTGAGCACGGGCAGGACCGGACGCAGCGGAACCCGCGTGGAAGTGGGTGGTGGCAACACGTTGGCCCCGCCCCCTGTGGGTGGATCAGGTGATGACAGGAGGCACAGCATTGCTCCAGTGCTGGAACTTGTGGATGGTGTCCACGGCCACACCTTCGACCTGCTGGGGGACCAATCAGAGGACGAGGGGGGAGAGGATGGCAAAGAAGAAGAGGAGGAGGAGGAAGAGGACGTGTTGGGGCAAGGAGAGCACAAGGGCCAATGGTGGGGAGCGCAGGGCGAGTAAGTAGACGACGAGGGTTAGGGTTCAGTGAAGACATAGCGAGAGATTATTTACCTGTAAATAACAAACACAGTCAAACCAACATGTGTGTGTGTGTGTGTGTGTGTGTGTGTGTTTGGAGCAGGTGGGTGAAGGGTTACCCACTGAACTCCCCATACATCGGAAGTTCCCCTGCGCTCTGCCACCTCCTGCAGGAGAAGATGCCCTTTTGCTGCCTTCGCCTCGATAAGGTGAGTCTTCTTTCAGTTATCGTTTCCGTAGTAACAGCTTACACAGGGACTCGGTGGACGTACGGCGGATGATCTGCGTGAATGGATTACGAAACTGTCGATGCGGCGAAGTCTTCTGTAAGGAGACGTTTATTTAACCTTCCTGGAAGGAGTCTCCGGTGTCCCCGAAGTGTTCGATTACGTCTTCGTTTTTTTTTTTTTTACGCTGGCGGTGTTAATTTATGCGCCGTTACTAAGTCGGGTCTCTTCAAGTCCGTGTTCCTTTGTTCTCCCCGTGTCCCAGGCGTGCCATCACATGCCCTACGAGGACGCTCGCTCGTACGGTTTCAAGAACAAGCTGATCATCGTGTCGGCTGAAAGCGCCGGTAACGGCCTCTACAACTTCATCGTGCCTCTGCGAGCGTATTACAGACCCAGGAAGGAGCTGAACCCCATCGTGCTCCTGCTGGAGAGCATGTGAGTCAAAAAAGCAACAGCGTCCGTCCATCTCCAGGAAATGACACCAGGATAAAATGCTCAGCCAATGGGATGGCATCAAGATTCCGTTCGATAAAACGACAACAAATCAGTAAATATGTAGGATAAGGGTTTACACTTTTAGAATTAGGCTATTTTTATGCTGCAAATTCACCATTTTTACACACCTCAGTGGCTAGCTAGCTAATTAGCACCGTCTAATGCATCTTCTAACTGTATAGCTAACATAGCTAACTAACTTGGCATTATCTGAGCTTTTAAACTGACAACTGAATGAGGGTTTAGCTAACGTTGGAGTATTTCTTAATGTATTTTAAGTGTTTTAATGATTATATTTGAAGGTAAAGGGATTTATTAGTAACTTGGGCCAATGCTGTATATTTTTGTTAATAAGCGTTAAGCTAGTTCTCCAAAAATATGCACACAGGGTTGTTTAGAAAGAAAATGTATGAAGGAAACTTTCAAATGTCTTTTATCTCATAGTTATATACAGATTTTTTTTGTTTAAACATAAATAGATATTTATAGTTATTTCGTATCTGGAATATTTGTTCACGGATTATTTCGGGAAATTACACTTGAAGTCCTCGCCGTGACGTTTTTATGTCACTCACCAGCCGTGACCTCGTGTCCGTCACGCCGCAGCAGCCCGCGTTAAAATACGCAACCTAATCGCCGTGGTTTCGCCCGCGAAGGAAAAGTGATTCGGCACACGACAGACCTTTGATGCGATCAGACGCGATGGAGCTCTGAGTCATTCGTTTTAATTCCCCCCCGTTTACTGATTGCAGCTAGGATTTCATCGCACAGACTTCAGTTGTCAGCTCGGCGAATCCGATCAGAGACAGCGGGGAAAAGACATCGGGTGGTCGTTTAAGTCACCTCACGCTGAAGATAATCAGCTTTCGCTTATTTTATTCCGTTTTTAATCTCATTTCTTGGCGGTTCTGGAGAAACCGACCTCTAACCGGATTGAAAGAAAAGATATAACTATATCAGGCTGTATCTGTTCTATTTCAGCACGACCCTGAGCATTGGTTTTTTTGTTTGTTTGTTTGTTTGTTTGTTTGTTTTTTCCAAAGTATTGCTTTATTTGTGTTTTTGTTCTTGGGTATACGCCTTATTGAAGTAGATTTTTTTTTTTCTTAAATGTGCACAATTTCCTACTTTACTCGGAATGTAGCCGAAATCAGACGAATTACGTTTAGCATGTGAAGTTTGCTATTAAAAATAAATAAATAAATAAATAAATAAATAAATAGGCTCGTGTCATGTCTCCAGGGTCTGCTTTTCAATCCTGAGCTCAGATTCCTGTTTGTGTGGAGTTTCACATTTTTAACCCGTGTCCATGGCAGTTTCCTCCGGGTTCTTGGGTTTCCTCCCACCTCCCAAAACCAGTCCATCCATCCATCTTCTTATCCTACAGGGTCGCGGGGAACATGGAGCCTGTCCCAGGGAGCATGGGACACAAGGCAGGGTACACCCTGTGCATCACAGGGCACAATCACACACCCGTTCATACACTACAGACACTGTGGACACGCCAATCAGTCTAGAATGCATGTCTTTGGAGGAAACCTGAGTACCCGGAGGAAACCCCCGCAGCACGGGGAGAACATGAAACCTCCACACACACACACAGGGCCGCAGATGGAATCGGACCACCGACCCTGGAGGTGTGAGGCGAACGTGCTAATCACTAAAGCTGGCCACTTGCCAGAATATGGACATGCTAAATTATCCCGAAGTGTAAATAAATGTGTGCATGTATGTGTGTGTCCAGCATAAAGTGGTGCTTGTAACTTTGTGAACCCTTCAGAATCTTCTATATTTCTACATAAATATGACCTAAAACATCATCGGATTCAAAAAGTAGTCCTAAAAAGTTTTTTTTTAAAGTCTCTTTATCTACTTTTAGGACTGGTCCCCGATGATATTTCAGGTCATATATATGCAGAAAAATCGAAAATCCGAAAGAAAGTTCACAGACTTTCGCGCACCACCATATATTCCCACCTTACGCCTCGTGTCCTCGGCTCCATGGCGATCCTGAAAAGGATAAAGCGCGTACTGAAAGTGAGTGAGTCATGCAGTTCTCAAAAAGCCTTTAAAAGAAAATCTACTGAGCACACATCATCCAATCAAAGTACAAATTACACCCGAGCTCTGTGAGATAAAATCTCAGCAGCGGCAAAAAAATAAATAAATAAAATTAAAAAAAAAAAAATAGGTTGAGGTTTTGAGTAGAAGTAAATTGGAAAAGAAATGGGTTAGAGTAGAATATACAGATCTAAATTGGAATATATATTATATACAATTCTGCCGTCACACTGAGGACGAAATTGTTTCTAGTACGTATAATCTCGCTTTATTTGTAGCTTCAATGCAAAACAATTACAAAAAAAAAAAAAAACCCAACCATGGCAGTCTAACCAACCACTCCAGGCTGGAATATTCTACGCCTCTAAAACTCGGCAATCAGAACCCACTCCCAGCAGGTACAAATCGAACCACCCACACTAATGAGTTTTACTTTTATTCCTTGTTTGTGTATGTATGTGCGTGTGGGCACGCTCGTTCTCAGACCTGAAGCAGACTTCCTCGAGGCTATCTGCTGGTTCCCCATGGTCTTCTACACCGTGGGATCTATCGACAAGTAAGCCAAGCCGCAGGCGTTTCCTTTACTCCATACGCTCCTTCTCGCTAATGAGAAATTCATTCTTCTGCTCCTTACTCGTGTGGTAAATGTGTGTCTGTGTGTAGTCTGGACAGTCTCTTGCGCTGCGGCGTGACATTCGCAGACACCATGGTAGTGGTGGATAAGGAGAGCTCGATGATCGCCGAGGAGGACTACATGGCCGACGCTAAAACCATCGTGAACGTACAGACGCTCTTCAGGTGCTGGTTATGAGTGTGCATGAACGATGGCCGCTTTACCGCTTTGACGTGGGCGATAAATGTGCCTGGAAATGAATATTTAAGTGCATTTTGATGAACTCTCCTCCCCTACCCTGCCCCCATCCCCCATGCCCTGTAGACGTGACACCTTGACCTGCAGATATCTAGTGTAATCCCTCGTTAATAATTGAGCAGTGCGCAGGATGTTATTACAGCTCTGCTGCAAAAAGAAAGCACCTCGACGTCGCCTGCCGTGCACATAATAATTTCCATTCAACAGCTAGCTACAGTATATTAGCTTAGCTAAGTAGCTGCTGGCTCATATACTGCGTTGTCTGTCTTATCGTTGCATCAATACCTTTGTTATTTCATTTTTGTCAGTCTGAGTAGGAGGACGTGTTTTTCGGTAATCGTCGATACCGACACTGATACCGATACTGATACTGAAATGAGTAACCTATTTAGTATTAATCAATCAGGGAACTGACAACAGGGCGCACGGTGGCTTAGAGGTCAGCACGTTCGCCTCGCACCTCCAGGGTCCGGGGTTCAATTCCCAAAACCCCATGCTGCGGGGGTTTCCTCCGGGTACTCCAGTTTCCTCCCCCAGTCCAAAGACATGCATGGTAGGCTGATTGGCGTGTCTAAAGTGTCCGTAGTGTATGATTGGGTGTGTGAGAGTGCATGTGATTGTGGCCTGCGGTGGATTGGCACCGTGTCCAGGGTGTACCCCGCCTTGTGCCCGATGCTCCCTGGGATAGTCTCCAGGTTCCCCATGACCCTGAAGAAGGAGCAAGCGGTAGAAGATGGATGGAAATGGCAACATTTTATTAAGCTGTGCATGTTTTTGTTTAAATAGTGTCCATGGCTACTGGGCTCGTTCTTTATAACATCAGCAAGTTGGACTTAATAGCGTTCAAAACAGTGTTACTGTGAATGCAGATGAGGACGAGTTCCCTTCTGAATCTGGTTCCTCTCAAGGTTTCTTCCACTTAGAAAAAAAAAAAATGTTTTCACTCTGCCCACGTTTGACATTTTTTTTCCTTCATTCTGTGGAAAAAAATACAACATCAGATGCCACGAGTGTACCTTCCGCCATCATTTACACATTTGAATGGCTGTGTAATACATGAAGTTCAAAATTACCTTATATGGGCATGGGCGTAGCTTCGACTCAGGACAGCTGGAATTTGCTGCTACTGTCGAGCGACTGTTGACGCCGAACACAGCAGCGCTTCGCATTCGCGCGTTCCCTGAGAGTACGCTAACGGTTGAGAGGCAGGAATTTCGGGGGAAGACGACGTATGGTCAACCTAGATAAATGAGGCCTAATGTCGTTATGGTGATGTCCATTTTTTTGCCTTTGTTTATTTATTCATTTTCATATGATTCATTTACATGTGATTCATTTACATATGATTCATTTTCATGGGATTCAGATTCATTTTCATGTGATTCATATTCATGCATGTGATTCATTTTCATGCGATTCATTTACATATGATTCATTTTCATGTAATTCATATTCATGCATGTGATTCATTTACATGTAATTCATTTCCATGTGATTCATATTCATGTGATTCATTTCCATTTCCATGTGATTCATATTTATGCATGTGATTCATTTACATGTAATTCATTTTCATGTGATTCATATTCATGTGATTCATTTACATTTTCATGTGATTCATTTACCTTTTCTCCCCTCCCTTCCCTTTCCCAAATATTACATTGAGAATAATAATAATAATAATAATAATAATAATTAAACACTAATTTAAAAAAAAAATAAAATGTCCATTTTAAGTGGCGCACAATTTCTACGGTTCAGCAAAGATTAGCTTGCTAAAACTTTGATTGAGCATAAATTTAACTGCATTATTTTGTGCACACCTTAAACACCGCTCATATCACCAACTAAACATCTTTGAGCAAGGAGACGTGACTTAACATTTCATCACGCCTAACGTTTCCACACAGATGAATTGAGTAGAAATTTGTTAGTTGGCTTTGGAAATGTATCGGTGTCAGAAAACGGTATCTGGGTGTCTGGAGTCACTTTCACGAGTCCCTTTGGCACAATCTCTGGATCTTCTCATTTAAAATACGTCTGGTGCCTGAAGCTCGATTGAGATAACGCCACATAGGAGCGGTCGCTAAGCAGTGATTAGAAGGCTTGAGGTTTTTTCCTAACCGGTGTTTAAGTGGACATTTGAACAAACTGAGTAAACAAACCGTTTTTGTCCCGCAGGCTTTTCCCAGCTCTCAGCATCATCACAGAACTCACGCACCCAGCCAACATGCGCTTCATGCAGTTCAGAGTGAAAGACCACTACTCGCTCGCCCTCTCCAAACTGGAGAAGGTCGGTCTCGTCTCGTCTCGTTTCTCCACGCACTGCTTCTGCTGCTCAAACTCAGAGGCTCGATGTAATGCCACAGTAGTAGTGTGTGTTTTGGCGCGCGCTGTAAGCTGATCGGTGCGTGATTTGTGTGCTCCACCCTGCAGAAGGAGCGAGAGCGAGGCTCCAACTTGGTCTTCATGTTCCGCTTGCCCTTCGCTGCAGGGAAGGTGTTCAGTGTCAGCATGCTGGACACGCTGCTGTATCAGGTAACAGCCGAGCCGGTAATCCACACTCGCATGTTCTTCATGTGATGATCTCAGAGCAGAAAGTGATATACACTAGATAATGAAGTGATCTCTGTTGTTTGCGGTGTGTGCGTGTGTGTGTGTGTGTGTGTGTGTGTGTGTGTGTGTAAGTCCTTTGTGAAGGACTACATGATCTCCATCACCAGATTGCTGCTGGGACTGGACTCCATGCCTGGCTCAGGCTTCCTGTGTGCAGTGAGTATGATCATCATCGTCATCATCATTTTCACTTCTGATTGGTCAGAAGGTGTTGATTAATCTTCTATAAGAACAGCTTTGGCAGTAGTGCAGTTGCAAATTACAGGATTATATTCATGCGCAGTTTCCAAGCAAAGATTACAATATTCATTGATTAAAGAATTACACGTCATACTTTTTATCGTTGTCACGATGACAGAGATGATCATTGTATTGTGCCTACAATCGTCATGGGAAACATGATGGAGATGACCGCGGCGATGATGATGATTAAAAAAGTCGTGATAATGACTAAGGTGATGATAACTGACGATAATGACGACTGTGACTATGTGATGATGACGATAATGACTATGACGATGCGGATGATGACGGTAATGATAACAACTATGACGATAATGACTATTATGATGAGGATGATGACTGACGATAATGATTATGACAATGACGATAATGACTGACGATAATGATTATGACAATGACGATAATGACTGACGATAATGATTATGACAATGACGATAATGACTATGACAATGACGACAATGACGATAATGACTGACGATAATGATTATGACAATGACGATAATGACTGACGATAATGATTATGACAATGACGATAATGACTGACGATAATGACTGACGATAATGATTATGACAATGACGATAATGACTGATGATAATGATTATGATAATGACGATAATGATTATGACAATGACGATAATGACTGATGATAATGATTATGACAATGACGATAATGACTGATGATAATGATTATGATAATGACGATAATGACGATAATGATTATGACAATGACGATAATGACGATAATGACTGACGATAATGATTATAAACGATAATGATATTTAATGATATACATAAATTATATATCATGACGATATACTCATATAATTAATTATATCAGTAATTTCAATGAGAAAACTACGATATGAAAACAATACGATAATAATAAAAAATAGAAATAGATATAGAAATGATTATGACAATGACGATAACTAATGTTATAATAGATAATAACTAAATAATACAATACGACAATAGATAATGACTGACGATAATGATTATGACAATGACGATAATGATTATGACAATGACGATAATGACTGACGATAATGATTATGACAATGACGATAATAACTGACGATAATGATTATGACAATGACGACAATGACGATAATGACTGACGATAATGATTATGACAATGACGATAATGACTATGACAATGACGACAATGACGATAATGATTATGACAATGACGATAATGACTGACGATAATGATTATGACAATGACGATAATGATTATGACAATGACGATAATGATTATGACAATGACGATAATGACTGACGATAATGATTATGACAATGACGATAATGACTGACGATAATGATTATGACAATGACGATAATGATTATGACAATGACGATAATGACGATAATGATTATGACAATGACGATAATGACTGACGATAATGATTATGACAATAAGATAATGACTGATGATAATTTATCAATACATATTAATAATATAATAATAAACAAAACAAAAAAAATACACATAGACATTAGATAATAGAATAATTAATAGAAGCAATCATAAATAAACAATAATTACAAAATAAAACGATAATAAACGATAAACTAATATAATACATAATACAGATAACAATGACGATACTGTAAATCTAGATATTATGACACGACAATACGATAATGCACGATAATGCTAGGACATACGATATCTGACGATAATGATTATGACAATCGATAATGATTATGACAATGACGATAATGACTGACGATAATGTATGACGATAATAACTGACGATAATGATTATGACAATGACAATGACGATAATGACTGACGATAATGATTATGACAATGACGATAATGACTATGACAATGACGACAATGACGATAATAATTATGACAATGACGATATGACTCGATAATGATTATGACAATGATATAATGTTATGACAATGACGATAATGATTATGACAATGACGACAATGACTGATAATGATTATGACAATGACGATATGACTGAGATAATGATTATGACAATGACGATAATATTATACAATGACGTTATGATTATGACAATGACGATAATGACGATAATGATTATGACAATGACGATAATGACTGACGATAATGATTATGACAATGACGATAATGACTGACGATAATGATTATGACAATGACGATAATGACTGACGATAATGATTATGACAATGACGATAATGACTATGACAATGACGACAATGACGATAATGACTGACGATAATGATTATGACAATGACGATAATGACTGACGATAATGATTATGACAATGACGATAATGACTATGACAATGACGACAATGACGATAATGACTGACGATAATGACTAGGACAATGACGATAATAACTGACGATAATGATTATGACAATGACGATAATGACTGGGATAATTTATCATGATACGATAACGACTGCGATATATATATGACAATGACGACAATGACTATAATGACTGACAATAATGATTATGACGATAATGACTGACGATAATGACTAGGACAATGACGATAATAACTGACGATAATGATTATGACAATGACGATAATGACTGGCGATAATGATTATCATGATGACGATAACGACTGACGATAATGATTATGACAATGACGACAATGACGATAATGACTGACGATAATGACTAGGACAATGACGATAATGACTGACGATAATGATTATGACAATGACGATAATGATTATGACAATGACGATAATGACTGACGATAATGATTATGACAATGACGATAATACTACGATATATTATGACAATGGACAATGATATACGATAATTTAGCATAGATAACTATAGACAATCAATAAATAATAGTTAGTCACAGAATCTAATAACGATAATTACAGATAATAATAATATATAAGATATGACATAGATTAAATATGACAATACGATTGACTACGATAATGATTATGACAATGCGATAATGACTAACGATAATATTATGACAATGAGATAATGACTATGACAATAAGACATGATAATGACTGATAATGATTATGACAATGACGATAATGACTGACGATAATGATTATGACAATGACGATAATGACTGACGATAATGATTATGACAATGACGATAATGACTATGACAATGACGACAATGACGATAATGACTGACGATAATGACTAGGACAATGACGATAATAACTGACGATAATGATTATGACAATGACGATAATGACTGGCGATAATGATTATCATGATGACGATAACGACTGACGATAATGATTATGACAATGACGACAATGACTATAATGACTGACAATAATGATTATGACAATGACGATAATGACTGACGATAATGACTAGGACAATGACGATAATAACTGACGATAATGATTATGACAATGACGATAATGACTGGCGATAATGATTATCATGATGACGATAACGACTGACGATAATGATTATGACAATGACGACAATGACGATAATGACTGACGATAATGACTAGGACAATGACGATAATGACTGACGATAATGATTATGATGAGGATGATGACTGACGATAATGATTATCATGATGACAATAACGACTGACGATAATGATTATGACAATGACGATAATAACTGACGATAATGATTATGACAATGACGATAATGACTGACGATAATGATTATGATGAGGATGATGACTGACGATAATGATTATCATGATGACAATAACGACTGACGATAATGATTATGATGAGGATGATGACTGACGATAATGATTATCATGATGACAATAACGACTGACGATAATGATTATGACAATGACGATAATGACGATAATGATTATGACAATGATTATGACAATGACGATAATGACGATAATGATTATGACAATGATTATGACAATGACGATAATGATTATGATGAGGATGATGACTGACCATGATGATAATGACTATGATTGTGACAATGACGATAATGACTGACGATAATGATTATCATGATGACGATAACGACTGACGATAATGATTATCATGATGACGATAATGATTATGACAATGGCGATTATGACTATGATGATGACAGTAATGACTCTCATGATGATGATAATGACTGTTGACGATAACGACGATGAAGACAATGACAATGATTATGATAATAACGATGACGATAATGACTGACGATTCTGAATATGATGATAACGATGACGATAATGACTATGATGATGACAATAATGAAGATCATGATGACTACGATGACGACAATGGCGGTCATGACAATGTTGAGTATGATGATAATGATTAAGGTGATGACGATGATAAGGACGATGATGACTTTGATGACGATAATGACTATAATCATTTCGATGATGAGGATTATGATGACTGTGATGATGATGATGATGATTAATGACGTGTGCTCTCAGATGAAAATCACAGAGGAGGACTTGTGGATCCGCACTTATGGCCGGCTGTACCAGAAACTCTGTTCCTCCACAGGAGACATTCCCATCGGCATCTACCGCACAGAGGCTCATAAACTCCCCGTGTCTGAGGTACACAAACCTGCAGCAACACACCAAATCAGAAAGATAGTCAGGGTCATCTTCACAATTCCACTCCAGATGTGAACTATGTGGCTTCACTTTCACAGTTTCCATGTTTCAGACGTTTGAAGCACATGCAGCTTTTTAAGGGGTTTAAAAGACTGACCTTATGTATTTCAGAAAGCACCAACACAAACAAAAAGGAACCGCACGTTTATGTAAATCGTGAACCTTGGTTATGTTTCAGATTTAATATCACGCATGGGTTTTCATCCTCTGTACATGTGAAAACTTGTAGCAAACCTTTTAGCAATAAAATTTTCGTCTGTGTACTTTTCATCCCCATTCGAGCAGTAATTCCACATCTAGTGTCGATTTCATCTAAAGCATTTTTCAAATATAATCGCATCCCTCCCGAGTTCACCGAGAGCTGAAGAAGCACCTTCAGAAGGTTCGTTCTCATGTCCACGTGCTTCCTCCTCATCAGTCTCAGGTGTCCATCACGGTGGAGGACTACGAGGACACGCGGGAGCTCCGAGAGCCTCTGCTCTGTCGCTCTGGTCCTCATCGCAACTCCACCTCGTCCGAGCCACTGTCCTCCTCGTCCTCGTCCTCCCATACCTCGGATCACCCGCTGCTGAGGAGGAAGAGCATGCAGTGGGCGCGGCGGCTGAGCCGGAAGAGCGGCCGCGGGTCGAGCGGCTCCAAGGGAGCGGGCAGCGCGGCCGAGAGGATCACGCAGCAGAGACTCAGCCTGTTCCGCCGCTCCGAGAGGCAGGAGCTCAACGCGCTGGTGCGCACACGCATGAAGCACCTCGGCCTCTCGCCATCTGGATTCAGTAAGTGTGCGTGAAACCAACACCTCTCACATCGGTTTCCTCAGAGTTCTTTCATGTACCACGGCTTTGTAGAAACACCTTAATGTGACTGTTCGGTCATTTTCTTTCCTTTTCAAGAGCAGGGGTGTTCAAATAAAACATTCCTGCGTTACAAAGCTCTGGCTAAGTAACCGCTTTTACTGGTTCTGTTTTGCTTTCTAGTGACGTTACCACTTTTGATTAGCGGCATCGACTCTGAAGAGATGAGATATCTGCTTGAATTTTGACTCGGGGAGAATAAACGCACACTTCTCTGTCCAACTGTCTTTGTTTTCATAGACCAGAGAGGATAAAAAAAATACTGGCTGTGTGTCTGAGGTTTGTCCCCTATACCCTACCAACTACATGGCCAAAAGTATGTAGACGTGACCATTGAACATCCCATTCTATGAAAACCATGGCCATTCGTTTCGGAGTTTCCTCACTAAGAGCGTTAGTGAGGTTGAGGTCGGGCGCTGATGTTGATCTGAGGACGCTCCAGCTCCGGTTCATCCCAAAGGTGTTCAGTGGGGTCGAGGTCAGGGCTCTGTACAGGACCCTCGAGTTCTTCCACTCCAACTCGCATGCTGGAACAGGTTTGGGCCTCGTAGTTCCAGCGGATAGTAATTCTACAGCACTGAGAGACAGATTTCCGACTTTGTGGTAACAATTTGGCGAAGAACCTCACCTCATATGGGTGTTATGGTCAGGTGTCTACATACATCTGGCCATATAGTGTACATCATTGGTTGTTTCGAATGCCCTAGCCGGCATTTTTCGTACACTACACGACCAACTGCAGAGCATTGTGGGATTTCAGTGGGATTTTCTGTTCGTTCTGCTACTGTATTAAGGGTGTGCTATTGGCTGTATCAGACTCTGTGCTCCCTGTCTCTCTCTCTCTCTCCGTTTCCGTGCTGTCTGGAACAAGACGGAATGACTGACCAGGGCAACAGACTCTCCTACATCCTCATCAACCCGTCACCCGACACGCGGCTCGAGCTGCACGACGTCGTGTGAGTATACCCCCGACGACACCGCTCATATAACAACGCGATCCTGGTACATACTCGTAAGCAGTCATCCATAGTTGCAGCAGTAAGCCTTGTTGACGCTCTGAGCACGGCAATCTCGGTCTGATCTTAACCGCAGTGCTTGCGTTTGTTTTCGGCAGGTATCTGATCAGACCTGATCCTCTGTCTCTGGTGCCAAACCAGGGGGGTGGGCGGAAACCCTGCGTCGGCAAATCGGACACGGATCGCCACCGGTTCAACACGCAGGACAGCACTCACCTCTGATCACACACCAGCACAACTACACAGCGGCCTGGAAGTGTGTGTATGGGTGGGTGTGTGTGTGTGTGTGTGTGTGTGTGTGTGTGTGTGTGTGAGAGAGAGAGAAGACCAAGAGACCGGAGAAGACTGGACTGTGAACTGGACCTGATTCCAATCAGTTGTTTCTTTTCTCTCGTTTTTTTTTTTAAATCCAGAAGACTGGCTGAATGCATGGACCGGTTACATTTTATTTATGCATCGGTTTTTTATTTAATTTTTTTCTCGACGCGACGGAAGCCGAGGCCACGCAAGTGCATTTAAACGCGAGTCCGTAATTTGTATTAGTCTACGTGCATGTGAGTATATGTTCAATAGCAAACACTGCCGATCCGTCCTGGACTGCCAGAGGAACAACGATGCCAAACGTCTGTTAAAGGAGGAACATGAATCCTCCGTCTTTGTCTCACGAGCAGCCCGTCATGCCTTTTATCTGCTCTGTGGTCCATCTTGGGGACTCCCCCTCCCCCTCCCCCGTTACACCCTGTGGCATGGAGATCAAGTGCTTTTCATAAGCATTCGAATGCAGTTTGACTTTTTCAGCTCCCTGTGGCATTTCGATATGTGCCAACGGCACAGCGGCCAAACAGGAGCTTATTAAACTGGCAGGGGCCCAAATAAGTGAACTTTATTCCACTCAATCTGTTTTTGTCCCTCTCGAAGGAGACTGTTGAAACTCCATCTTTAATTTATTCGTTTAAAAAAAAAAAAAAAAACATTTTTGGAAGGTTTCTGTGCAGCAGTCATCACCGCGCTGGATTGTGTATTTGCCTGTTTATTTAGCTTTTTAACTCCATTGCTTGACCTATTGTTTTTGTCCTCTGTCACTCGAGTGTGTTGTTGGCATGCCCAGAGAGGAGCCTGCATGCCAGATTCGCCGTATACCCCGACCGCTTTGTCCTCCGGCTGGCGTCAGGCTACGGCTGCCTTCATTCAGTGCCATTCGTGCACAACGGCATTATGTACGGAATAAAAAGTAATCAAAACAACAAATCAGTGCCTTTCATGACTTTCGTTATGAAGCGAAAAGCTGCTGATGAGAGACCACGCGAGTCTCTATGGTGACAACTATATTAGTACTGTACTCCATTTAACCCCATACTATAGCTAATGTCATACCCACTCTGACCACACCCACTGACTCCAACCACGCCCATTCCCACATACAGACTCTGAACACATATGCTGACCCCATGCTGTCCACTTCCGGACTCTGACCCCGCCCCTTCACTCCCTCGGACTCGGACCGACCGCGCCCCTTCACTCCCACGGACTCGGACCGACCGCGCCCCTTCACTCCCACGGACTCGGACCGACCGCGCCCCTTCACTCCCACGGACTCGGACCGACCGCGCCCCTTCACTCCCACGGACTCGGACCGACCGCAGCCCTTCACTCCCAGCGACTCGGACCGACCCGTCACTCCGCCACGACTCCGGACCGACCGCAGCCCTTCACTCCCACGGACCCCGTCCCTTCACTCCCTCGGACTGGGACTCTGACCCGCCCCTTCACTCCCTCGGACTCGGCCTCTGACCCCGCCCCTTCACTCCCTCGGACCCCGACCCCCCCTCACTCCCTCGGACCCGTCCCTCTCCCTCGGACTGGGCCTCTGACCCCGCCCCTTCACTCCCTCGGACTCGGACTCTGACCCCGCCCCTTCACTCCCTCGGACTCGGACCCTGACCCGCCCCTTTCACTCCCTCGGACTCGGACTCTGACCCCGCCCCTTTCACTCCCTCGGACTCGGACTCTGACCCCGCCCCTCCACTCCCTCGGACCCGCCCCTCCACTCCCTCGGACTCTGACCCCGCCCCTCCACTCCCTCGGACTCTGACCCCGCCCCTCCAATCCCTCGGACTCTGACCCCGCCCCTCCAACCCTCGGACTGACCCCGCCCCTCCACTCCCTCGGACCGCCGCCGCCCCTTCACTCCCTCGGACCCCGCCCCTTCACTCCCCCTTCACTCCCCCTTCACTCCCTCGGACCCCGTCCCTTCACTCCCTCGGACTCGGACTCGGACTCTGACCCCGCCCCTTCACTCCCTCGGTCGACTCTGACCCGCCCCTTCACTCCCTCGGACTCGGACTCTGACCCCGCCCCTCCACTCCCTCAGACCCCATCCCTTCCCTCCCTCGGACTCCACTCCCTCGGACTGGCCCGCGCCCTTCACTCCCTCGGACCCCGGCCCTTCACTCCCTCGGACCCCGCCCCTTCACTCCCCCTTCACTCCCACGGACTCGGACTGCGCCCGTTCACTTCCACATACTCTGACCACTCCAATTAGCGAAATTTCCAGGCCAGAAAAAAAAAATGCACAATCTAGCCAGATTCTTCTGCACATGGCACCAATAACCCCATTTAAACCGGTTTAATTACACCAGCTTTTACGAATACAAGCAAAAATATGTTTTTGACTCCCTACTTCGACGAGACACAGGTTTAAATGCAAGAGTACTTATCAAGCAACTGAACAGGTGAGCATTAAGAAACCTTCGAGTATAACGAGAGTCTAGCCACACTGACTTACCACAACTAGACACTAATTATAGAAATTCTAGAGGAGTATACAAAGAATGCCACTTTGCTCTCCGTTCTTGATTACACACCTACTGTACAATTTGCATCTTTGTAAAGCGCTCTCTCTCTCTCTCTCTCTCTCTCTCTCGGAATATAAATAGACACATTTACCCAGCTTGATCAAGTGTTTCATCCTGCAAACACAGGAGATGACTCATCACCACCTCTAATGGCACTCCAGTTAATGCTTTCAAGCACTATTAGTTACAATTAGTCACCGATGCAGTATTTCATTTCCCTCTCTGTCTAGACCTAATGCCAAGCTAATTTTGTTTTATGGATTTCAGATGCTAAGTCTCCGGTCAAGCTATACCGCCTACTGCAGGACATAAAACAGATGGCACTGTTTAAAAAAAATAAAGATGTATGTTAAATACATAACTGTAAGACACAATACAAACCTCATGTATAATGACGTTGTGTTGTAATGATCTGCGCTTTTAAAACCTAGAACGAGTGAGAACAAGTATAGAAATTTGATCTAGTTAAAAATTTCCATTAAAAACAAACAAACAAACAAAAAAAACTCCTCAAAATGGAACAATGCCCATTTTGAAAAAAAGAAAATAAAAATTCTGAAGAATTTTCCTGATCAGAAACGATCTTGAAAGCTTATAAATGTATAACCTTATATAATGATATAGCTACACTCACGGTCCACTTTATTAGGAACACCCGCATACATGCACATCGATGCAGTTATCGAACCAGCCAATCACGTGGCAGCTTCAGTCGATGTCAGAATGAAGAGAATACCCCGGGTAGTTGTGAGTGTATATTATAATAGAATTCAGCAGTGGTGACATTTTGTGGTACCGTTTAATCGAACGGATCGACAAAACAATGCCGTGCCGATTAGAACCGGCTGGTCTCGGGTTCTTCGCAGCTCACCCGGTGTGAGCCAGGTCACTGTGGTTCGGCCATATTTTTCCTCATTAACACCTGCTCAGAGCCAAAGCCAGCCCTGCTTTGGTTCACTCCCTGCCAAAACAAGCCAGTCGTAATGAGATACTGCTGAAACTCGGCTTTAGTGACACGGGATCTGGTTCCGTCTTTCAGGCCAGGTTAAACATGCTGACAGTGTGTGTGTGTGTGTGTGTGTGTGTGTGTGTGTGTGTGTGTGTGTCGGCGTTAAAGGAAGCTCTCCTCTGTGCTGCCCTAAACCCAGGCTGTGTACACGCTGATAACACAGTTCAAAGAATAAAGCCTTTTCAGTTCTCGAGGTTTATTTTGTGGCCATTCCTGAGCTTTATCTAATAATTCTCTACGACAAGAACGAACCCCATGAGGCATGTCTTAGAGGTCAATGACTTTTAAATACCATTTTAATACCACGTTATAGCTCGTCTGTCAATATTACACACACATATATATATATATATATTATATCAAGTAAGGAATAAAGACACTGAAGTTGATTATTTTTCTATAACAGCATGTCCTGAAGAGTTTTAGCAGCTTAACAGTAGTTATATATATAAATATATATATATATATAAACTATATATATATATATATATATAAAATATCAAATATATAGAAACAGCACATCAGTGTGTTCTATTCCTTTCGTTGCACAGCAAACTGCCAATAATCTATTTTTTTTTTTTATTGATTAAAGAATGACACCAACGAGGAAAGTGTAAAGTCATCCGTCCTGAAGATTTCGTGAGAACGTGACGTTACCGTTTAAAAAAAAAAACACTGACACTGGAGACTCCTTCGGAAAAAAGTCACCACATCGACAATTACACGCTTTTTTTTTTTTATCCGTTTTTAATGCGGCGGGTTTTAATGAGCCATTACTATAGAAACGTCCACGCATCGGAACGAGCGCGTCGATACGGACTTGAGGTTTGTAGCTGCGTCGCTGTCAAAAATTTCAACACCACCTTCTGACCAATCGGAATCGAGAAGCAACTGTATACTAAAATAAATGATAAAGAAAATAAAAGCTTACTGAGCAGAAATACAGCGACTGTATTTTAAGCTCAGTAGTTAAAAAAAAAAAAACACAGATAGACGTCGAGCTAGCTAGCTGCCCACGTGACTAAACGCTTTGGATTTGCTTCAAATAATGATAAAAATGTTTATTTTTACTATTTCACTTTTTGTTTTTATACTTTTATAGACGTGAACAGGCATGAGGCAGACTCTGAGGAACAGTTCAAATTAAAATAATTGGATTCTTCTGCATTAGCGCTAGAAGGCTAACGCGGTTAACAGATAAGTGACATTTTAGCCTCTCGTTGTGTAAAAGTCACTATAAAAGACACTTTAGCCCTTACAGGTAATTGTTTATTGATTATTACTCACATAACATTATTTCCAGAACACTCTGATTACTCGGAGTTTGATAACAATGTACAGCAGATCAAACACATGAATTCGATGTTTAGCAGAACAACGTAAACCCCCGGTTACCAGATGGCGCTGTTCCACACGGCTACCTTAACCGGGCAGATCTTCAGAGGACCCGGGTTGCTGCCGTTTATGTTGGCACCGGGGCAAAAGAAAGGGAACATTCTCTTGGTGAAGCGCTCTTTGAAGGTGTAGATGGGTGTCAGGTCCAGGGGGTTGGAGAAGCTCACCTCCCCGGCCTCGTAGTCCAGCTTCACCCTGACTCTCTCGAGATGGCCGATCAGCTTCAGCTGCGTGGGCGGAGACGTCATGGCCGTGTAAAGGCCGTCCGATAGTGCGATGGTCCAGAAGCCCGCCTCTGGACCTCCTGAGACTTTCCCCTTCCTGGCGATGGACTCCTTCACCATGCCGACGACCCAGTCGTTGTTGTCCTTCACCTCCACCTCCCAGGCGTGGCGTCCCGAGTCGAAGCCCTCGGACCCAAGCACGAAGACAAAGTGGTCGAAGCGCTCGGGGTTGTCGGGAAGCTTCTGCATCATGCCGCTGTTGCTGACCTGGGTCAGGTTTTTGCTCAGCTTCAGGCATGGGTAGGCCGTGTTGGCGTCCAGAGTCACGGGAGCTAAGAAACGGAACGGGGGACGTGATCGTTATAACGTGACGAGACTTAGAAACCCTTACGTACTATTACGTCCCGTTCGCTACTTATCCACAAATTTCCCATTCACCCAGGTTTAGGTTTTAGGCCTCTAGCAATAAAATGGATTAAGACATCCAACCTAACCTTAGCACATGAACAATAGCTTGTTACCTTATTTATTTATTTATTTATTTATTTTACTTCATATTAATTAATTTTTTGTTGTTTTTTTTTTGGAGCCAAGAAAAGAAAAAATAAAGAAACAATTTAAAAGTGTTCGCTGCTCTTCATAATGGACAGCTGATTCCATTTATACAGATTAATTTCTGGAACAAATTTACCACCACAGCCTTAAATTGACATTTTGTCTATTTAAAAACAGACTTCTATACACACACACACACACACACACACACAAAATACTCCTACTGAGGGGCGGGGCTATGTACAAGCTCAGCTTGTGATGTCACAGGATAGGTTCAATAGCTTTGAACCAATCGCAGCATGCGCAAAAGTGTTTTATTGCTGCTATACGACAACAATGTGGAAAGAATTATAATATTTTTATTAACTAAATAACCGCGTCATACTTTTTATCCGTTTACAGTTACGTTTCAAGTCAAACGAATGTCCACGAAACAAGCTGGTTCCTTTCACGACTTACAATTTGCCCCGTTATAGGAACCAATCAGAATCGAGAATCCAACAGCGCTGTGGTATAATCTTCTATATGAACCGACTCGATCATCTTCACTCTGTCCATTAACCGGGTAGTTATATATTCAGGCGAATTATTTTAGTCTGTAATACTTTATCTAAAGAGCTGAGCGATGAAGGCGTAACCCTGCGAGCGCGTGGAGAAGCTTACTGTATTCCACCAAGGCCTGCATCTTCTCCCACAAGCTGAACTTCAGAGAGCTCACGTGTCTCGCCACGTTGATGAGAGCAGCGGGAACTTTCTCCGGTTCAGTAAAGGTTAAGTGTGTTCTGCAAAACCACAACAGATTCAGATGCTGGAGTTTTATAATAAGATGGAGGATAATTATGGACGGAGTTATGAATCAGGCACAAACTGACCTCTTTTTTATATTCTTGTAGTGCTACAAAGGGAAAAAACAGAAAAACACACAAGTTAAGCATCAGAATGATTCTTTCCCAGACTAAACACTTCAAAACAATAATAATTATAATTAAAAACTTTTTTTTAAACATTTATACATTTAAAAGGTGAAGAAGAAGAAGAAGAAGAAGAAAAAACACCCAAAAACAAATAGTGATAGAAAATAAAAATATATATTAAAAATAAATATGAAGTAAAAACTTTTTTTAAAAATAAGAAGAAGAAAAATCCGACCAAATACAAGTGGGTGTTAAACAAGTGGCCCCTAATATTAGTCATAATAATAATAATAATAATAATAATAATAAGTAAAGGTAACTTTTAAAAGCTACTTCTATTCTAAAGAGGAAAAAATGTCTTCACTAAAAATAAATAAGTAAATAAAGCGTTTATTGATGGTGTGTATAATTCTGAAGAAAAGTTCCCACACCTGCAGGAACACCGAGTCGCTGTTGGCGATTTCGTCGTCTACGGTTCTGACGGCGTGAGAGAATATCAGAATGTCCCGCGAGAGCTTTTCTGTGTTTTTCTTCATTAGATGCAACTTCTCCTCCTCTTCCTCAGCCAGGAGAGCGACCCTCGCCAGCTCCTGCTTTTCCAGGAACTCTCTGATCTCGGCAAATTCCTCTCTGATCTGCTGCTCCACCTGCCGCCTTTGGTTCTGTCACAAAAAAAAACCCATTACCTGTGAGATTCTGTCTGTTTATTCGTATGAGCGATCGATGATCTTTCTAATCAGTGGTTGTGTTTAAACCACTTAAATTCCAAGGACGGGTCTGGATTCGGAGCGTTCCAAGTAGAGATTTGTGCTTTTTTTGGGTCTGTGAACGAACCTGAAAAGCGTTTCTCGGTCGATTCATTTTGATTTGTTCAAGAATCCTTACACAACTCCTAGAAAAGGTGTATGATTACGGTGTAAGCGATCCTTACATCGCTGTATTTTGCCTAAAATGCCCTTAGAAACTCTGACAAACAGCAATTAAGTTGCAAATTGCTCTGAATTAGTTGCGGTTGTTTCGCTTTCTGTTCACAACCAGCTCTTACTCTGAAACCTGGCTTTAGTTCTGGAAAGGGTTCTGTCTGGCCGTCGTCGTTACCTTGATGTGCACGGTGAGGTCGTCGCCCTCCTGCTTGGCCTCGTAAAGCCGACCGAGGCATTTCTTCATCGGCACCAGCTCCATCTTTAACGCCGCCTGAAGAAGAGCGGAGAAAAAACAACTAAGCGACTGAAGTCTGAACCACGAGAGCAAAAAAAAAAAAAAAAAAAAAAGTTTCACATGGAAACGAATTTGCCCGTGTGGTCTCACAAATCCCGCCACATCCCAAACGAGCCGTTTTCGGGGTTTGGTTAAATAAATACTCGTATTTTTGTACTGAGGAGGACGGTTTAACGGTACAACCACCTCTTGCATGTCGAAAAAAATCTAAATCAAGGAGAAATTTGATTTCTTACATCATGACCCCTTTAACTATTACCACATATACAGTATAAACTTGAAAAAATATCTCCTCAAGGGTTCTTTGGACAGTCATGGGTTCTTCATTTCGTAACATGGTTCTTCTTGGAACCCAATCTGAAAAAGCCCAATGTCTAGTTGGATTTTTTATTTTTTTTTAAAGGTTCTCCCAGAGACACAAACTGGAGAACACGTCAGCATGGTAGATGGCAAAAGTCAAATCGACGGCTAAAAATGTATTTTGTATCTAGAATTTAGGTACTTCGTGTGTTTTACAACTCCAACATGAAGCAGAATGTAATCAGCTGTTCTAACATGAATGCTGTGATTATACAGCAACAAGATCTCCTGTAAACTGTTTTACCTCCAGCGTGTTCGGCAGTGTTTTGTGTTAAACTTTCCAGCTTGTTGTGAAAACATTCTGTACTGGAATGGAATGATGAGGGATGGACACACACACACACCACACACACACACACACACACACACCACATGCTGAACGCATGCAGACCGCATTCTCAAGTTTCTGGATTCTGATTGGTCAGAAGGTGTTGATTAATCTTCTAGAACAGAAGCTCTGACAGTAGTGCAGCTCCACATCACAGGTTTATATTCGCTCGCTCGTTTTAACACGCCATCGCTTCTAGCGGGGTTCAAGCCGTTTAGGGCTCTTAAATATGTTTTTTAAAAAACGATCATTTTTTTAAATATCGGCCTTTGTTATGCTTGTCTCATAGCCACTGAACGTTGATTGATCAAGGGCGGCCATGTTTGTCACGATTTACCTTTGTCCTCGTATACGCTGATTGGACCTTGGACAAAGACAATTCTTGCAAGAATTATTTATCAAGAATATTGAACTAACAGTTGTACATTTACAGCCAATTTCATGTTTTGTTCAGTTTTAGCGCCACCAACTGGTCACACAGTAATTTGCTTTCTTACTTCTGTCCTCAGTTTGAGCCCACGCGCACTTCTAACGTTTTGATGTGCCCTTGCAAGGCTCAATCGAAAGTTCTTTTTGATGATTAATGATCTAAGAATTGTCCTGCAATAGGATTATTTCAGTTGAGCAAACCATCCAGGGCTAGTTCGCAAAACTAGGTTTTTAAAATAATCTCAAATATTTAAGGAAGGATTTGAATGACAGCAGTGGTCAGAATGAGGAGATGTAATGGTATGATACAAATATTGTGTATGTCTGAAACATTGGAATCATTTACACCATTTTATACAGCCACTTTCATGTTTATAATTTTTTTACTCATATAGCGCCAACAAGTGGCCAAACGCCTCAATTTTTGTCAGGTGAGATCAGACGGAGGCCTTGCATGAGTATACCAAGTTTGATGAAAATATCTCATCCCGTTAAATAATTATAGCCATTTAAGTAAAATTGGCCACGCCCACTTCAAACATTTCGATGTGATCTTGCGAGCGTAAAAGTTGAACTTTTTTGATAACTGTTGATCTAAGACGTTGTCCTGCTATAGTTTTATTTCAGTTAAGCAAAAAATCCTATAACTAGTTCGCAAAAGAAGGTTTTTAAACATTATCTGAAATATTTAAACGCTTTGACAGACACCAATGCTTCATGAGGCAAAGATGTTTAGAACCAGGAGTCCCATCATATGATATGTATTACTAGTGTTTTTTTCCACAACTCTGCTTTATATACAACCGTTAATCTACAAAAATCGTGATAGCACCACTCAGTGGCCGAATTTTGTTTATTTTTTTTTTAAAGACTTCACACAAACCTCTTAGATCAAGAGTCAAATAGGTTCACCAAGTTTCATTCCGATCGGTCATTGTTAAACTTGTCGAATAGCTGCTGAAATCTGATTGGCCGATGGCAGCCATGTTTTTCAACATACATAAATGTCCACATAGACAACGATGGCACCTGAGACAAAGACGCTGTCTGCAAATTTTTAAGTCAATCGGATCAACAGTTCCATAGTTACAGCCAATTTTATTTTATTTATTTATTTTTTTTTTGGCCAGATGGTGGCGCTATAGTGATCACGTTTATAAAAATGGCCATAACCTTTGAACCGTTTGTCACAGACTCAAGTGTCTTATATCGATGGAATCCTTGGGACCAGACGAACAAACTTATCCATTTCAGTTCTGCCTATAAAAGTTTTCTGCCATCTTGGATTTTTTGTAAATCCTACTTTTGCGAACTAGAGCTAAGTTTTTCATCCGATCGGATACTATTGATACTTTTCATTCAATAGTAATCATTATTGCTTATTTTGCACTTTATTTCTCCCTTGATTAGTTTTTTCCCCTGAAAATGAATCTATAAGACACGAGTGAAATAAACCGATATAATACGCGCATGCTTTATATGCAGGGGTTTTATTTATTTATTTATTTATTAATTAATTAAAATGTCATGCATGTAGTTGCCCAAACCTAAAGCCTGGCCTTTTACTAGTCTGATAGTCTGCTGTGGGATTTATATCCGTTTACACAGCTGACATTAACAGTGTTGTCATGTCCTGTTGTTCCTCACATCAGAATAAAGGTCAGCGTTGTAGGGGGTTGTTAATGTCAGAGGCTAATTTCGGTTGCACAACGAAAGCTCACCTTAAGGTCGTGTGCCGCTTCCTCCATGGGACACAGGCGATGGCCTTGGTGCTTCTTGGAGGTGTGACACACGCAGCACAGCAGCTCCTCGTCGTCATGGCAGAAGAGTTTGAGCGGCTCTCTGTGGGTAGGACACAGGTCTAACCGCCTGGCGCTGGAGCCGGGTGACGAGGGCGGAGAGGTGGTCAGTCCTTTCTGCTCCTGCACCAGCGTCTCACACACGTTCTTCAGCACGAGGCTGACGGTCGGCTCGGTGAGCGAGCACCTCCTCCGGCACACGGGACACTCGCGCTTGGGTGTCTTCTTGTTCCAGAACTGGTTCAGGCAGGTGCGACAGAAGCTGTGGCTGCAGCGCAGGACCACGGGGTCGGCGAAGATCTCGCAGCACACGGGACACGACAGCTGGTCCTCCACGGCCGAGCGGGAGCTCGAGGTCAGCGCTCGGGGACGCAGGATCTCCGTCACTCTGGGGTTCAGGAGTACACCGCCTCTCCCGGGCTGAGAAGACGCTCTCGGCCGTAAAGGCATCGCTCACGAGTCTGGGCCGTAAATCACGAAACTCACTTCGGCTTGTCCGCAAAACTCGTATCACACACCAGAGGAGCGAGTAAAACGTGACCCTTCCCGAGAATATCTGCCTTTTATAGACTCAACATCACCCACCGTTTAACTGACCATGAGGCGTCTTGCGTCAGTCTGAGGGAGAGTAACTGGCGCTTGACAGATCGGCGAGATGTTTGCTGTAAACAGCACTGTTTTGGAGACTCGGCCGGTGTTGATTACAGCAGGCACGGCTGCTCTTTGATCAGGGTATAGGACTTCATAAATACGTGATTAGAGAGAAATATAGTCATGTAAAGCAGACGAGAGATTTTGCTTTTCAAATGTTTCGTCCCTCCGGCGTTTATCAGCAGAAATACGTAGAAGAGGTAAGGAGTGTGACGAAAGACGTACGCAGAGACCGAGACGGGGAAAATAGATATATTCGAATACGTCGACGCCGGTTAACAACGCAAGTTCCGGCCAAATTACGATTCAGATCCTGTAACTTCAGAAACCCTACGAAAATATCCAGCAGTGTAAAAATCCTTCAAAACATTCCCCAGCACGAGGGAGAATAAATTCATTAAGAATAAAACAACAGATAAAGACACTCCATGGGGCTGTACTGCATCATTTTGTTACTACTGGGAGACACGTGAATATCTTATTTAGCGTCTGAAGGATGGTACTACATGAAAAACATGCGATCTTTAAACAAAATAACAATTTACATCCTGGGATCGACCTGTTCAAAAGTTTACGCCCCCACCCCCTGGATATTAATCTATCGTGTCGTCTTCTCGAGCATCGGTGAGCGTGTGCACCTTGTGTAACGGTCGTCCTCAGTGTGAAAAGATGGGCCTGGACATCATATAGTCTCTGATGGAATGGGCTCAAATATGTTGAAGATGCTGGAAAAGTAAAGGATGTGCAGGATTTCTCTGAAGAACAGCGGGCAGTTTAACTGCACAGGGCAAAAAAGGACTCGTGAAGATGTCTCACAAAACATAAACACATCATGTCGTGGATCATCCAGGTAACGACACGCGGGGTTAATGACCGAGCGTGTGTGAACGTCGGAACCGGTTCGTTTGTGTCAATTCAGCGATTATCGTGTCTTGTAGACTAGATGTAAACATCTGTCATGTGAAATAGATTACTCAGGGTGGGACTAAATAAAAAAAAAAACTAATTTATTTATTTATTTTTTTTAAGCACATTGAATATTAAAGACAAATGGGAAGAGGAGGGATAATATGGTTGGTACAGAAGAGGACTAGGATAAAATATGGCAATTACAATTGCCATTGTAGAGAGAAAAATATTTATATATTATATATATATATATACACACATATATATATTATATATATGTGTGTATATATGTGTGTGTGTATATATATATATATATATATATATATATATATATATATATATATATATATATATATATATATATATATATATATATATATATATATAAATAACAAAACATTACACGACAGGATGTAAGGGACGTTGGAGAAACTGAGCTAAATGACGTGAACTGCCAGCATGTTTTCTGGAAATACACACCTCTTGCTTCCTGTACTCAGGAATTTGGAAGCCATTTTAGGAAAGGCATTAGCTGTAAACGTGATAAAATGGTGACATTCCAGTCACATGTAGGAATGCAGTGAGCAAAATGGAAATGACAGGAAAATGACTAAAACCAGACTGAAACCGCCCATCCTTAATAAATAGACGGGTATAATACAGGATATATACAATGGATAGGACAAAGTCTACACACCCTTGTTAAAATGGCGGGTTTTTGTGAAGAAAAGAAAATTTGATCAATCATGTCAGGACTTTTCCCACCCTCACCGTGAAAATACAACGGATAAACATTAAGCCGGAAACGTTTCAGGGAAAAATAAAGTTACAATAACCCGGTTGCATAAATGCGCACACTTTTATAACTGGAGATGTGTTCAGAATGATCCAAATCACATGCAATCTCGTGTTCAAAAGTATTTATCATACAGCTGTCACCAAAGAACCACAAATAAAGACCAGCTGTTTCTGTAGGATTTTCTTCACATCATCTTGGTTTCATCCGACCTCTGAAGCGATGGTCCACAAAGAGCTTACAAAGCATGCACGGTATCTCGCTTGTCGAAAGATATCGACCAGGAGAGGGGTGTAAAAACATTTGATTTACCACAGAACACTAAAGGTCATCAACAAATGGGGGGCATCACCAAGAACAGGGTGTCCCTCTGGATTTATAAAAGGACGGGGCAAAATCTTACCAGGGAGGCTTCCAAGAGACCAACGGCAACATTAAAGGAGCTGCAGGAACATCTGAGAAGAACTGATTGCTCTCTGCACGTAGACTATGGGGTAGGGGCGGGCTAGACGGAAGCCCTTTCTCATAAAAAGCATCCAAAAATAAATCACCCCAAAACATGTGTCAAAATGTGTTATGGTCTGACGAGACCAATTCCGAAAGGTATAATAATGACATACTTTCAAAAGATAAAAAGCACATGATCAAAAGAACACCATCCCCACGGTGAAGCACGTTGGTGGCAGCATCAGGCTTTAGGGGCTGCGTTTCTTCGACCAGACCTGGCGCTTTTCAGTCAAGGTGGAGGGAATCACGAACAGCTACAAATACCAGTCGATTTTAGTGCAAAACCTTTCACGCGTCTGCTAGTAAGCTGAAGACGTGAAGGAATTTATTTCACCTTCGGCACGACAACAACGCACAGGAATTATTCAAAGTATTATTTGCAAGTACTGCCTCAGGGAACAAAATCATAAGCACTTGGGTAATAAAGCCGACATGCTGAGTGTTACGAGCCACTCTGTTCGGGTTCGAAGCAGAGGACCGTCTCCGCTCAGATCAGCTCGTCCCGTATTTAGAAACTGAATCGTCTCTGCTGTGTGCGAGCTGAACTGTGCCTGCGGTGAAAGTAACAATAACATTCAGTGCGTTCTCAGAAGTGATGTTGATGAAACATATTAAATGCAGGTATTGAGCAAAACGTGCAGGCGTTAGCCTAGCTTTATACCCGCGTGATTAAACCCAGAGGCTGATTATCTTCCTTTCTTTCTGAAATAAAGTTCATTAATATTCATGAATATATTGGTCACACAATGACCCGTCTTAATTTAACACCACCTGAAACACAATACAAACCCCACCCATATCGCGCCAGGTTCGACTCTTATGGCCGTCAGATGGTAGTACCCAAAATGTGTACACCATACAAGATGCAGTGGCTTGCGTAAGTATTCACCCCCCTTGAACATTCCCACGTTTTTGTAGCATCCCAACCTGTAACTGAAACGGATTGGAAACTTATTCACAAATGAAAGTGTAAAAGTGATCAGAATCGACTCAATGGGATCTGACGCAGCCACGTGATTGGTTGAACGGAGTCGTCCGGTGTGCAATTTAAGCGTCACGTGACCTCGATATAAACTCACCTGTTCCTGGAAGAACTCGCAGCTTATTAGAGAACATACCGTACCTAAACAAACTGCATCATGAAGACCAAAGAGCCATCAAGACCAGTCAGGAATAGATCATGATTACACACATACATACTCACTCATTATCAACATTTTAGAATAATAATAAAGTCATCAAAACTCTGGAGTAACACAAACGGAACTACGGGAATTATGTCGTGATAAAAAACCCAAAATAATTCAAAAATAATTTCGTATTTTAGCATCTTCAACGTAGGCGCAATTTTCACCTAGAATTTACAAAAATGTATCCTTGGCGTTTTCTCGAGCGATTTCTTGAGGAATTTCCCCTGAGATGATTTTCTAAACAGTATTAAAGGGGTTCACGCCGACGCCGGAAACTCATCTCCTGCTTTCCGGAATATCTCGCTCCGAGTCGTCTATCTCGCTCCGATTCTAACGAAAGAAACAAACACGTTTTTGTCACACGTTTAATCACACGCCTTCAGGTTAAAAAAAAAGGGTTTTAACATCATGAGAAACATCATAACATCATTTCAGTCGAGTGTCCACAAACTTTTGACCGGTGGTGTATAATAAAAACTTTGAGCATCCCACAGAGTGACATTAAACCATGTAAGAAATTATATATATATATATATATATATATATATATATATATAATTTGTATGTTTATATATATATATATATATATATATATATATATATATATATATATATATATATATATATATATATATATATATATATATATATAATTATTTATTTTTTTTTTTTTTTTTAATTAAACATCAGAAATCCTGAGAATTTTACTCGAGCCTACCCGGGTTTGCCGCTTGACCTCGTCGACCTTCACATTTACACAGAACTGTGTTTGACAAACACGCAGCCACTGGTTGGATGGACCTCCGAAAACAAAAAATGTAAAAAAAAAAAAACAAAACAAAAAAAACCAGAAAAACACAAATGCAGTCAAGCGAGTCAAATTAGATGGTTTGTTTTAATGAAGCATGAGAAATGGGTGTAACGAGTAAACATGTGAAACGACATTCCGGCTCCGGCACGGAGACGCCACGGCTCTCCGACTGCACCACGAAAGCACGCCGGGACGGTGAAACAGTGTAACATCGAAACATCATCAGTGTTTGTAACAGCATTGATCTGTTCTTTAAAAACGACATTCGATCTAGAATACATTGAAATAAGCCAAAAAAAGACGAGAGTCAGTAACATAACGATAAAAAGCAACTGCGAAACGTTTAAAAAAAATCAAATCAAATCAAATTAAAATCCAGCTACATACAGACTAGAACAGTGTGGTACATAAACACATGAACAACAAGAGCCCCGTCATTAACCTCAGCAGTGAGACAGAATGAACTGAACGCTTGCGAGCCGGTTGCTTTGAGAGGCGGTGACCTTCTGATCATCATCGTCATCATCATTCTGCAACGATACTTGAATAATATCGGCTTACGTGGAAAACAGAATATAACAGAGACAATATACAGCACTACACTTGAAATATTGCATGAATAACAGTTTAATACTGATCCTTGGTTTGGCATTAGACTGCAGTTTAGAGCGTTCCTCGACGTACATGCTGAAACGCGAAGGAGAAACGCGTCCATCTGAAAACAGGACGTTGACGCTCGGGTTTCGGCTAAAGGGGGTGATTTCGCGAGAAAATGACGGAGCGAGAGCGTTAAACTCGCGATGGAAACGTCACCCGTCGCATTATTTATATATTTACCTACTTATTTATTTATTTATTCGATTCGATTCTGTACTCCGCTTCCGGGTAGGCTTGTGCGATACCGATTATTATCCCCCTCCTGTTGAGCGCAATCTTCCATTTTAAAAACGTCGTGATGAAGGATGCGATTCGGGCGAACGGGTTAAACGAGCACGTGCGTCTACTCGAGGTTCGAGGAGAGTACGGGAGGACGTTATGATCTTATCGGCTGTGCGTATTTCAGGAGCTCCGGCAATCGCGGAACCTCAGACGGACGGTGGAATTTTAGGCGACTCGGTACTAATGCGCAGTAAAAGGGGAGGGGTTAACAAATAATCACTATTAACATTATTTGTAAAATGTTAGATCTAATCTCCGCCTTTTTGTTTTCCTTTTCCAAAATTTTTCAGTTAAATACTTAATAACTATAGCTATCTGATGCTATATATACACACACACACACACACACCGATCAGCCATAACATTAAAACCACTGGCTTAACATCGTGTAGGCCGTCCTCACCTTGTGCCTTTAAAACAGCTCTGACTCGTCGAGGCACGGACTCTACAAGACCTCTGAAGGTGTGCTGTGGGATCTGCGACCAAGACGTTAACAGCAGATCCTTTAAGCTCTTTTTTTTTTTTTTTGTTTTTTTTTTTTTTTTTTATGTTTTTTTTTTTTTTTTTTTTTTTTTTTTTTTTTTTTTTTTTTTTTTTTTTTTTTTTTTTTTTTTTTTTAAGAGGGGTTTTTTTTTTTTTTTTTTTTTTTTTTTTTTTTTTTTTTTTTTTTTTTTTTTGGGATGTTTTGCCCCCCCCCCAAAATGGGGCCCCCCCCCCCCGTAGGGATGATAATATCGCTCTATCGCACAAGCCTGCTTTTCTAACATGTAATCCCCCCCCCCCCATCCAAAAAAAAAATAAACAAAAAAAAAACATATTTTAAAAAAGTGTCAAATGTAACTGGACACACATTTGGACACGTATGAAAACCTGATTATCTTAAGGAACGTGTAAGGAATAAACGATCATATAAAGGAGAAGACTTGAATACGAAAACATGATAAACATGCTTTTAGGAGTCGCTGTAGTGTTAGCATCACAAAGTGGTCCAGAACTGCACTGCACAAGGAGAGGGAGGGAGGGAGGGAGAGAGAGAGAGAGAGAGAGAGAGAGAGAGAGAGAGAGAGAGAGTGTGTGTGTGGGTTGGAACACGGCGTGGCAGTACAGTTCATACAGTGTAACAGTGCAAAGTGAACATCACAGTTTTATAAAGAGTCAGAGGGAGAGAGAGAGAGGATAGAGTGAGAGAGAGAGAAGGGAGAGAGAGAGAGAGAGAAGGTAAAGAGAGAAGACAGTGAGAGAGGGAGAAGGGAGAGAGAGAGGGAGATGGTAGAGAGAGAAGATAGAGTGAGAGAGGGAGAAGATAGAGAGAGAGGGAGATGGTAGAGAGAGAAGATAGAGTGAGAGAGGGAGAAGATAGAGAGAGAGGGAGATGGTAGAGAGAGAAGAGAGTGAGAGAGGGAGAAGATAGAGAGAGAGAGAGATGGTAGAGAGAGAAGATAGAGTGAGAGAGGGAGAAGATAGAGAGAGAGGGAGATGGTAGAGAGAGAAGAGAGTGAGAGAGGGAGAAGATAGAGAGAGAGAGAGATGGTAGAGAGAGAAGATAGAGTGAGAGAGGGAGAAGATAGAGAGAGAAGAGAGTGAGAGAGGGAGATAGTAGAGAGAGAAGATAGAGTGAGAGAGGGAGAAGATAGAGAGAGAGAGAGAGATATTTACACGTGCAACGTGCAGATTGGAATTTTTCATAGCCTTTATCTGAAGTATAATTTTCAACACTGATATTCCACATTAGTGTCTTAAGGGCGATGTTCCTTCCGGAGTCAACACCGGGCTCAGCGCACTGCAGTTCGTTATTCTGCATGAACACTGTAACCCGCTCCCAGAGAACGTCGAGAATAAAGACAGCTGAAGGTTTCTGCGTGTAAAACTCACTCTATAGTGTAGTTTGTAGTAGCAATGTCCTCGGTGGCAGCACCGCGTCCCTTTCAGTCCGATACACGCCGCCGCGTTCAGGATCAAATCCGACCCACCTTGGCATCGCCGATGGCGCCCCAGACGTCAAACACAAACTCGTCCGGGAAAGCGAAGTCGCCGAGCGTCTCGTCCAAAGCCTCCGCGAACTCGTCCGGGTTCCTTTTGTCTTTGCCCAACTCCACCATTGTGGCAGCTGAGAGAGAGAGAGAGAGAGAGAGAGAGAGAGAGAGAGAGAGAGAGAGAGAGTGAGTGAGTGAGAGACAGATGGAGTCAGATAGAGAGAGAGACGGCGAGAGAGAGACAGATGGAGAGGGGAAGACAGATGGAGAGAGAGAAATAGAATAAGACAGAAAGAAAGAGGATGTAATGAAAAAAAGACATGTGGAGAGCGAGCGAGAGAGTAGGCAGAGGAAATAGAATGAGACAGAAAGGAAAAAAGAAAAAGAAAGAGAATGGTGAGGGAGGAAGTGAAGCAGGGAAGCAGGATATAAGTAATATGGATACAAATAAAAGGGGGAATAAATGTACATTTCTCTCTCTGTTTTATGGAAAAACTTTGACCTAGGACTCAGAGAGAAGATTTAAAACTCTTCTAAAGCCATGATTAATTTTCAGGAGGATACTGAATTGTTTCTCATCTTACTTTACTTTAGGTTACTGTTACAGCCGATTACACACAAATCCAAAAATGTGATTCAAGAAGAAGATGCAGCAGAAGCGGCAGTGGTAGAAGAAGAAGAAGTAGAAGAAGGAGCAGAAGAAGAAGAAGAAGAAGAAGCAACAGTGGTAGAAGAAGAAGAAGCAGCAGCAGCAGAAGAAGTAGAAGAAGCAACAGTGGTAGAAGGAGAAGAAGAAGAAGAAGAAGGAGCAGAAGAAGAAGAAGAAGAAGAAGAAGCAGAAGTAGAAGGAGAAGAAGAAGAAGCAGAAGGAGAAGAAGCAGCAGAAGCAACAGTGGTAGAAGGAGAAGAAGAAGAAGGAGCAGAAGAAGAAGTAGAAGAATAAGCAGAAGAAGAAGAAGAAGCAGAAGTAGAAGGAGAAGAAGAAGAAGTAGAAGAATAAGCAGAAGAAGAAGAAGCAGAAGTAGAAGGAGAAGAAGAAGAAGTAGAAGAATAAGCAGAAGAAGAAGAAGAAGAAGCAGAAGTAGGAGAATGAGAAGAAGAAGAAGGAGAAGTAGAAGGAGAAGAAGAAGCAGCAGAAGAAGTAGAAGAATAAGCAGAAGAAGAAATAGAAGAATAAGCAGAAGTAGAAGCAGAAGAAGAAGAATAAGCAGAAGTAGAAGGAGAAGAAGAAGTAGAAGAATAAGCAGAAGAAGAAGAAGAAGCAGAAGTAGAAGGAGAAGAAGAATAAGTAGAAGGAGAAGAAGTAGAAGTAGAAGAATAAGAAGAAGAAGCAGAAGTAGAAGGAGAAGAAGTAGAAGGAGAAGAAGAAGAAGCAGCAGAAGCAGAAGGAGAAGAAGAAGAAGCAGCAGAAGCAGAAGGAGAAGAAGAAGGAGCAGCAGAAGCAGAAGACTGTTGTGATTACCGAGCTCACTGTCTCGTATACCCATGTAGTTCTCCAGGAGATCATCAACTTTCGCAATAGCCTTTTCCTCAAACGCTGAGGGCTGGAAGTAAAACCAAGAGCACATCTTAAATACAGAAACAGTACAGAAAGACTATCGAAAACTCTTCTACACGCCGCTGTCGAAATCTCCAATCTGATTGGTCAGAAGGCGTTGAGAAGTGTTCTAGAACAGCAGCTCTGACAAAATCCCAGCTTTATAATGAACGCCCATGTTTTGATGCGTTATCGTTTCTATAGCAACGACGAGGACAGATCCGTTGATGTTGAGACTATAAACGGATTTATGTAAAAAATTAATAAGAATAAAATTGTAAGTATTTTTGAAAAGTATGATAAATGGATTTTTAAAAAAAAGTCTTACCAGTTCCTCCACCGTCGCCGGTCCTTTAGACCTCAGTCGTAATGTCCCTCTGCCCGTACCCAGCTGTACGCCTGACCCCGCTCTCCCCCCTGACCGCTGACCGATCATATCTGAGGAAGAAGATCGGCACGAGGAGTGAATAAAGTTGTCTAGGTTCTGAAACGTATCGGTGACACCAAACCCGACCCATCTACTAACGGAATATTTTCCCTAATAAAATGAACTAGCTTTACTACGCTAGCAAGTAAGAAAGTAAAACGTAGCTAGCTAGCCACCTTTTCCACACCTGGCCGGTTAGCTAGTTCGTTCGAGTCGCAGCTGCTAACGATCGACGCGCTGTACCGGCTCCTCCAGGATTTCGCCATCGCAGGAATTAACGCAAATTTTTTATTTTTTTTTAAATCGATCAAGCTGTGCAATATCCGGAGGAGCTCGCGGTCCTTCAAAATGACCGCAGATTTGGGCCGAGACACATCACGTGACGCGGACACGAATACGAGGTCTGATTTACCGTCGAGCATCACGGCGAAAGGCCGCGCAGAACGATTTCGCCAACTCGAGCAGTTTTCCGCAAAAATTTTTTTTTTTTTTACCCGAAACAGCCTTCGGAATTTTCCTTCTACGCAGGGAATTCTCTTCTCACGCAAACCCCTGACTCGACCCAAAAGCAGCGCTGTAGTTAGTTCTCACTCGCTCTGGTTACGTCCGGGTCACTAGGCGCGGCGGCCATTTTGAGAGTTGATCGATCGACAGTAACACACACACACACACACACACACACACACACCAAAGGCCTTGAGCGGTTCCACCAGCTTCAGGACGAAGTTCTTCCCCCTCGGCAGCTCTTTGAGCATCTTAGCCACCTCGTAGTGTCGGCAGCCGATAAGCGTCTGACCGTTGATGGACTCGATCATGTCTCCGACGTTGATGATTTGGATCTGATGGACGATGCTGCCCTCTCTTATCCTCTGCAAAGGAAACCCAGGCCATTTTTAGCACATCCTGACTTCTTTCAAAAAAAAAAAAACTAAACTAAAACAAATACATAAAGCTGTGCGTTTCCGTGAGCCGGCTTCCTGTCCGCGTTACCTTAATAAACGCGTAGCCGGCGCCATTGTCCGTGATGGTGAGCCCTAGAGCGTCCTCTCCTTTGAACACCTCCACTTCTTTCCTCTGGCCCTTCACGTGAGCGAAGATGAAGTCCTCCAGGCCGATCTGGCCGCCCAGCAGCTTGTCCATGTCCACTTTGTGGGTGTTCAGTGTGCAGAACATGACCTGAACACAATGAGGCACGGGGAGAGAGGTTACGCATACGCATCAAAGCAAACAGCGTCTCAGGATATTCGGGGACTTTTTAAAGAACACTGCGGGAGTCCAGAGCCAATGGAGGATCTGATCCGAGTGAGTGAGTGTGTGTGTGGCCGGAAAAGTAAGTCATGTGTCCGAGTCTCACCTCCACCGGCGGGATCCCGAAGGCTTCCCCGATCTTGGCGTAGAGCTCGCGGACGTTGCTGAATCCCTCGATGCGGCCCGTGGGGCTGCCGTGCGCCAGCTGGGTGTGGAAAATGAGACGAGGTCGCAGGTTAGTGGGCGGAGGAGGAAGACCTTCCTGCGTCACGCCTCCGGCGATCCCGACCCGGGCGCCGTCGAGCCCGTCCACGTTCAGCCCGGCGCGGATCGGCTCGGCTTCCTCGTTTTCCACCAGCGGAGACGGCTTCTTCCTTCGGCCCAGCCCGAGCGGCATGTTCGGGGGTGTCTCTCGGTGTTACGGAAGGAGAGGTGAGAATCTGGAGTTCGCAAACGTACGCCGTTTAGTCTCAAGCCATTTAAACGCGAGACCTGGAATTAAAAAAAAACAAAACAAACGTAACAGATTTTATCGTGAATGATTTACTATCTGATTAACTTCCTCTGACGTCGTATAAACCCAGTGATGGACGTTACACTGCCAGCGCCCTTCTTACTACAGCCACGTTCGCCCTATTCGCGTCACGCCTCCGTATAAATCCACCAAAACCTACGTTGTTTTTTTTTTTTCTTTGAGTAACTCAATCACGGCGCTCGCTTAATTCGAATTGGTCTGAAGACGTTCATTAATTTTCGAACACCGCCGGTTTATATTAACACGCTCGTTCTAATACTAATAATCATCAGCATCCGTTTCTATAGTAACAGCTCGTTCGCAGCGGACGCACCACAAACGGAATGAAAAGCGTGTGCAATCCTTGATATATTATATATTATGTATATATAGTGACGTTTTTACGTAATTTTACACGTTGTATTATATCCTAATAAACGATCACACGATACGCTTTTTCTGAGATATCGTCGCTACGGCGATTAATTTTTTTTTTTTTTTAAACGATTACAAATGAAACGTTACTAAACTACATTTTTTTTAAATTGCCTTTGTAGGCATTAAAGAAAATTTCGCCAAAAATTTCGCGCTTACTTTACTACCGTCGTTGCAGATCATCCGTTAGCTAGATTGCACATCGCGATATGTTCACATCCTGTATCGCAGAAACGTCCTCAAGTATCTCGATACGATATTTTTGTCAGATCGCCGAGCCCCGGCTGCGACGTAACTTAAACGTAACTATAAACGGACCAAAACAAGAGAACGCCCGTGTCGTCGTTTGATGAATAATAAATCGTAGGAACATGGCTGCGGTGTAAGAGGGATAAAAAGCGTCGGGAGGACGTGGCGTCGTCGTGAAATAAACGAAACCCGCCGTCGATCGGTTTCCTCTGACTTACACGATCAACTATTATTTTTTTTAATGAATAATTAGGATTTTTTTTTAGGATGTGGGCGTAAAAACCCCACAAAGCAGGTTTATACTAACAAAAATAAATAAATAACATTTTTTTTTGTACGTTGACGTTTTACAATAAAACCGTGATATATTCGATTGGAATATCATAGCGCCATCTATCGTATCGAAACACCACTACAACTCAAAACGCCCCCTACAGGTTGGTCCGGGCATTTTTAATCAGTGTGTTTACTCTTAACAAATTCTTTCATTAGCGGAGCTACAAAGCAGATAAAGCTCGTAAATAAAACCTCAACATTTCGATCAAACGAAAGAAACGCCTCGGTGGTGTAGTGAGACGCATCACGTGACATCAGAAGGGATTAATCCCATCCCGGAGGGGTTTCAAACCCGGGCTGCTAGCGTGTGAAGCTAACACACCGTTAGCTGCCTGTCTTGTTCCGAACTGCGATTTGAGAGCCCTGCCCTTACAAAACCCGCTCACTCACCACGATATCGTGATTCGATCCTGCTCTGAGACCCCGGAATTATCGACTAGACCTGTGCGTTGGTTTCAGACGGATCTGTACAGAGTCTAGTCTGAACGCGGTCCCATCACAGGACAGGAGAAAGTGATGATCCTCCGCTGGAATGTCGCTGCCGGGGCTGGCTCGGTCCCGATCCGAGATCTAGTGCCCTAGTCAGAGCGCATGCGCTGTTGTTTCACACCCTTACGCAGGGCGCGTTTGTTCGGGATTGCGCTCTGTGTTTTTCCGGGGGGGGGGGGCGGGGTTAAGGAGAACTGAAGTGAAGTGCTCTAATACCATCTAGTGTTCAGGACCCTCGTCCTAGATAAGAGCACAGAAGGTCTGCACCAGGTCTGTTATCAGACAGACAGACACAGACACACACACACACACACTAACTAACTAACTAACTATATATATATATATATATATATATAAAAGGTGCAGAGTTTACGCTTTAATTTGAGGTACGTTTTTTTTTTTTTTTTTTTTTAAACAAGTGGAGGTGTGGAACCCACAGTAGACATGACCAGACATGACCAGACTCTCTGGTGGAGATCTGCCCAGGCCTTCAGTGCCTTCCAGTCAGTCTCAGCGAAGGGGGCGTGGCTTGGAGGCATGGCCTGTGTGCCTGTCATTCTCAGTGAAAAGGGGGCGGCTTGTTAGCCTCAGTAAAGTAGGCATGGCCTTTGTGCCTGTCAGTCTCAATGAAGGGGGTGTGGCTTGTTAGCCTCACTAAAGAAGGCATGGCCTGTGTTCCAGTCATTCTCAGTGAAGGGGGCGTGGCTTGTTAGCCTCACTAAATAATGCATGGCCTGTGTGCCTGTCATTCTCAGTGAAGCTTGTTAGCCTCTCCTGTCGGTCTCACATAGGGACGCAATCCTGTCACCTCGCTCGACAGACCGGTACGAGCCGAGCCGGACGCACGCTCGTCACCACTTTCGTCAGGTTTGCTCTCATTCTGAGAAATCCCATGTTCCTCAGAGCACACAGGACCTCAGTGTATACAGTGTATACAGCATACAGTGTAGTACAGGCAATAAACTCTCCTGTTTCTCCCAGTGGCATTTTCACAAGTCGATAAATTCGACCGTAAAATTAAATACATGAGATGTCCCTGATTTTATTGACTTTACACTCTGTTAATGCTTTTAATTCCCAGCTAATGAGGCAATTACTTTGGTTAGTGTCTAAAACAATACCCAGAACTTCAATTCTGACTTATTCATCGTGTGAATATTTATGGAGCAATTAACATCTGGCATGCTTTAAGAAGTAGCGAGATCTGAGAGTTCCACCTATTTATTAATGGTAAATTAATAAAAGCTCCGGTACAAGAATAAGCTTCCTCGACACACACTATCTCTCGCTCACACACACACACACACACAGACACAAACACTAATTATCAGGGTTCTCTCACATGACATTACTTGGCACAAGTGGAAGTCACAGTCTGAGTGTGATAACTGTGAGAAAATTCGAGACATTTCACAAGTGGTGAATTTGTTTAATTTGTACTTAGCACAGATCATTATAGCCCATCGTAATCAGGGCTGTTAGCTATCTTGGGAAAGAAATCTTGCAAATCTTTGAAGAGAGGCTTTTAACATAAAATCAAAGAGATTTTCGCCGACGTTCTCAGAAACATTTCTAGAGAACCAACGGCTACGTGTATATTCAAAAAGACCCCGTTTACCTGCTCGTTTCATGCGTCTTTTGGGTCTTCTTCTATAATCCAGAGAGGGGTTAACCACATTTAAAAATAATAAAATAAAAACATTTTTAGCCCAAAAAAAAACAAACGAACAATCTATCCAAAACCACTCTCAGTACTAATTATTAATAATAAATAACAAATGACTCTCGGATGCTTGAAGAATTCTGCATCGAGGCATACATCGACATGGACTTTTACATGGTCGTATTTCAAATGAAGAACATGAAAAAAAGAATCAGCTATTAAGGAAATCATTTTTGCGGTTTAACTCTTCGTAAATACGGGAGGAACACTGACCAATGGCGAGAATTCCTTCATAGCTGGCAGGACTAGCCAACATTCTGTAGATAGTGTGCAGGATTGCTCAGAATTCCTTCAGAAGCGGGCTGGATTGCTCATAATTCCATAGGGAGCAGGTAGGATTGCTCCAAATGTATTCGGTAGGAGGCAGGATCGGTCAGAATTACTATGGAAGGAGGCAGGATTTGTCAGTATTCCTTCAGCAGAGGGCGTCAAAGTTCAAATTTCCTTCAGTAGCAGGCATTTGGTGGGATTGGTTAGAATTCCTTTGGCAGCAGGTGGGATGGGACAGAATTAATTTGCGGTGGGTGAGACTGCTCAGAATCCTTTTGGTAGTGGGCGGGATTGGTCAGAATTCCTTCGGTGGTGGGAGGGATAAGTCAGAGTTCCTTCAGTAATGGGTGGGAATGCTCAGAATTACTACGGAAGCAAGCGGGATTGGTCAGAACACCTTCGTTAATGGGTGGGCTTGCTCAGAATTATTTCGGGACCATCCAGGATTGGTCAGAATTCCTCCGTAGCAGGCCGGATTGGTCAGAACATTTCGGTCCGAAGTCATTTTTCTCGGGTTGCCTTTACGTGCAAAAACACGACGACGCAGGTAACCCGTCTGATCGCACGCTTTTATTCCTGTCTATAGAAGAAATACATTACGCCTTGGGTTTTCACGATGGATGAAAATAATATTAAACGCATATTTAAAATCAGCAAGTGGCCGTAGTGAAACAGACAAACAAAAAAATATGTTTCGAATATTGTATGAGAATTGCTGTGAGGTGTCCACCGCCACTGAAGCTGCCGCCACCTCGCAAAACCACGTCTTTCGATGCATAACGTTGTTTGCACTGATCGGCTGGAAATGAAGAACGACAGCGCCAACACGTCATAAGTTAATTTGCATACACGTCTGATCTCAGGAGACCGTGTGAAAATGCACGCGGTTCAAAGCGGTATCGGGACCCGAGACGCAGGACACGAAACAGGGTCACGGTGAAAAGCTGCACCGGGGAGTGTGTGGACGCACCTGACACACAAAATGACTCAGCCTCTGAAGTGGAATTCCTGGACTGAGTCTAACTTTATACACACACACACACACACACACACACACACACACACACACGGCTGCCTCTCCCTAGTTTCCATAATGACGAGGGGGGGAAACATGACAGCCAGTAAATTAATTGTGTGTTAAGTAGAAAGAGAAGGAAAATAAAACATCAGGAGCTGAAGGAGTAGAAATGAGGTAATGCATACTCTGTGTGTGTGTGTGTGTGTGTGTGTGTGTGGAGTGTCTGTCAGTACTGTGCAAGGGGTTCACAGTGATGTCAAAAATGCACTGAACACAGGTAAGTGGTTTATAAATTAATATAGTGGAGCAGTCTGGCTGTATGCAGGAGGAACCAACTCGCTGCCCCACCATCCCCCGCCCCCCGCACCATCCCCCGCCCGGAAGCTTTCACGGTGGGAGGATCTGCAGCAGAGCATCGCGAGTGTTCTGCGCCACTTTGTCCGGAAACTTCACGACAAACTCCAGCACCATGTCCCCTCTCTTATCGGGATATTTGGACAGGGGCAGTCCCTCGCCCACGAGCCTCTTCTTCATGCCCGGTTTGATGACATCACGAGACGTCACGGTGATGGTCCGGCCGTCCAGCGTAGGCGCGCTGATCGAGCAGCCACACAGCGCCTGTGGATACGGATAAAAAAATTATATTTTATTGCTCTTAGCAATTTACAATGCTTTTTTTCTTTTTGATAAAAAAAAAAAATGCCCATCATGCTATTTATCCATTTATAGTTACATATTATGTTGGGGAATTCCAACAACAAAACAAAAAAAAGTTAGTTCCTGTTACCACTTGCGTTATATAACAGCTCTGAAAACTGAGAAGCGTAAACTCCTCCGTCTTGGACACTGCTGCACAGCGCTGACACTGGAGACTCCTTCCTTAAATGTTCTTTGTTAAATAAGATGTGTTCTAATCCATTTCTATGACCTTTAGATTATGTGGAGAATCCGTTATACGAGTCCTCGTGTAAAAGCTGTTACTATACAAAATGAGAAGGTCTGTAACGCAAACCGAAACACCTTAAAATCAACAGCTTCTGGCCAATCGGACTCGAGATTCCGACAGTGCTGTAGAATAAAGAAGCCTCTCTAACCAGAACACACTCACGTCTCGGAGGGATATCTTCGCAGGGTAAACGATATCGGATCCGTCTCTGCGGAACACCGCATGTGCCTTGTCTTTTACGACAAACACGATGTCGGCGGGGATGTTGGCGGGCGTCTCGTCTCCCTCTTTGGGGAACGTGATCTTGGTGCCTTCTTTCCAGCCCGGCTTGATGTTCACGGTGAGGATCTTGTCCTCAGTGCGGACGGTGCATCCGTCCGGGTTCAGCCGCTTGCGCGAGATCTTCATCTTCTTGGTGCAGCCGGAGAACACCTCTTCCAAGCTCACCTTGAGCTCGTGTATAACCGGAGGGTCTTTCCTCTTCTCCCGCGCCGCGTGCGCGCCACCGATGCGAGTCTTGAAGGGCCTGGGAAAGCCTCCCATGCCTCCCATTCCGAACGCAGCGAAGGGGTCGTCCACGTCCATGTCGTCGTCGCCGCCAGCGCCGTGGGCGAAGAACTGGTCGAATGGACTGCGGCCGCCGAAGAACTCGGCGAACATGGCGTGTGGGTCTCCGTGGAACGTGTAGCTCGGGCCGTTGCCTCCGCAACCTCCGGAATGACCTTTAAGTCCTGGAGGGAGAAAAACCACCAATCATTTCTTTTGAGAAATAACAAGCCCATTTGACTCCACCCCCTCATGCTGAAATTACAAAAAACTCAGCAGCGAGCCTCATCGTGCTCTTGGTTTATTTATTTATACTGTTTTACTTCAGAGAGAGAGAGAGAGAGAGAGAGAGAGAGAGAGAAAAGCAATAGTTACATCCCTTAAGACAGGGGTTCACAAACTTTTCCAGGGCAAGGCCCCGAAATGGCATTAACATTTGACCGAGCCCCCCTTTTGCAAGATGTCTTTAAAACAAATTAAAAATACAGACCTCTGAATATACCCCTCCCATTTTTTTTATATTAATAATTACATCTTTACATTACATCAGGAATTGATTGTGCGTGTGTGTGTGTGGTTGTCCGAGAGTGAGAATTTATTTTTCACACCAAATTGTTGAGGCCCCCCGGGCGCCCCCTAGTGGCCCCCACTTTGAAAACCACTGCCTTAAGACAGGTACAATGTATCCGGGGCAATCCCCATCCCCCACTGCTGAGTGCATGATAAAGAAGGACAAAAATAAGATTTTCAATTAAAAAAAAAAAAGAATGTCAATACTGGAAAAACTTTTGCATGCTGGAGAACATCTACACACACACATATTTATACACACACACACACATATTTTTATATATATATATATATATATATATATATATATATATATATATATATATATATAATCTCAATCGGAAGCCTTGCTTTTCTGTGATCAAGTAAGCGTGTCAATCAAATTAAGGGGGCGGGGCCGAACACTAAACATGACGCCCACGTCCTTTCAGAAATCTTTTAGAAAAGACGCTTGCCAATACCTTCACGAGATATGAACGCACCCAAGAACAAAAGTCGAACGATCCCGAAGAACGTGGGGTGATATATATATATATATATATATAAAAAATAAATACTAAAACTCGTACACTCCAAAATATTTGAAGAGATCCGAGTGAAAACGTCTGCACTACTACACCCCATCGTTCATATGACATTAGGACGCATCTCAGCTTTGATGGTCAAAGTGTCAAATAGTCTGGCCAGCCCTGCCACCCGCACGACCACGCCCCCTTTCAAGGCCACGCCCATCCACCTATCCATCCCTCCCCGCGCTCAGGATGTCACGCTCACGTACGTCACTCACCTTCTTCTCCATATCGGTCGTAAACATCTTTCTTTTTGGCGTCGCTCAGCACGTCGTACGCTTCTGCGATCTCTTTGAACTTGTCCTCGGCTCCGGGGGATTTGTTTTTGTCCGGGTGATAGCGTAACGCCTGCTTCCTGTACGCTTTCTTAATCTCATCTTCAGACGCGCCTTTCTGTATGCCCAGGACTTTGTAGTAATCTTTACCCATTACAAAACCACGATATGTGCGTGTCGAGCTCGTGTTCAAACGGGTTAAACCGCGGTCGGATCCATGGAGGGGTTAACCAATGAGGTTCCGATTTAAACGGCGTTCGGCGAGATGAAAGCTGTCTCCACAGTCTCTCTCACTCACTCACACACACACACACTTTCCTCTTTGTTTTTAAACAAACACGTCTAAACAAACCCCAGCCGCATTTCCTAAGACAGCCGAGCTGGAACTATTCAAAAGTTTTTACACCCCACCCGTCGGGAGGAAGGAGGACACCCCGAACAACTCGACCTCATCGTTTGAACCCAGAGAAAGTTCGAGAAAAGCCCGTGCCTCGTCTTCAAAAATGTGTGACGTGTTGATGCAGCGCGAGGGCACAGCGTCCCCTGCTGGTCCGGAGAACTCCGCCCAACGAGCCCCGCCCCTATCGGGCTGTAATTGGCTAATCGTTTGAGCGTCAGCCAATCATGGCGCACTGACCTCGTTTATTCCGATTTTCTGACAGTAGCTCGGACTCCAGAACACGATGAAATTAAACTTTGATATCATAATGAATTTCTGATCATTAAAAAATAAATAAATAAATAAATAAATTTACATGGTTTAATGTCGCTCTGAGGGATGGCTCAAGGTTTATAGACACTGCCGGTCAAAAGTTTGTGGACAGCCGGCTGAAACCGGTTTCTCACGATCTTAGAAATCTTGTATGATTAAAAAAAAAAAAAGATGTCGGATAAAACGTGTGAAATCGGTGTCGTAGACAACAATATAACCGTGCCGACGTGTTCGTTTCTTTCGTGATTAGAAAACGAATGTTTTATTTACTAAATAAATATTTATTTGTAAACGGGCGACTCGGAGCGAGATATTCGGAAAAGCAGCCGATAAAAGTCCGGCGTCGGCGTGAACTTTTTTAATACTGTTTAAAAAATCATCTCAGGGGAAGTTCCTCAAGAAATCGCTCGAGAACACGCCAAGAATACATTTCTGTACATTCTAGGTGAAAATAGCGTCTACGTTGAAGATGCTAAAATACGAAATTATTTTAGATTTATTTTGGATGTTTTTTTAGCACCACATAATTCCCAAAGTTCCATTTGTGTTATTCCAGAGTTTTGACGATTTTTAAATTATTATTATTATTATTATTATTATAAAACATGGAGGGGGGGGGTAAAGAACGAGTGTGTCTAAACCGGTAGAGTGTGTATGTATGTATGTGTGTAATCATGATCTATTCCTGACTGGTCTTGATAGCTCTTTGGTCTTCATGATGCAGTTTGTTTAGGTACGGTATGTTCTCTAATAAGCTGCGAGTTCTTCCAGGAACAGGTGAGGTTACATCGAGGTCACGTGACGCTTAAATTGCACACTAAGAACTAGGAAAAGGACCAGGAACAGGAAATTGTTCAACCATGACTTCCTGTTTCACATTATATTCTCGTTAACCTCTTTTACATTCTGTTCTATAATAATACATATCTAATATGTTCTTATTAACTTCTATTCTAACAAATGTTTATCAATTTTCATTGCACTCTATTCTCTTCCGTTCTATTCTGTAGTATCATTATAAATGTATAATATGTTATGAATATTTATGAGAATAGAATAAAATATAGGTTAATGAGAATATACTAAATGTTTGAGTACATAAAGTGAATATAATTTAATAATAAGTCGACATTAAACTCTTCTATTTTATAAACCTGTAATCTATATTCTAATTAAATTCTATTCTCTTTACAGCGCCCTCCACTAATATTGGCACCCTTGGTAATAATATGAGCAAAGAAGGCTGTGAAAATTTGTCTTTTGTTTAAACTTTTGATATTTTGTTCAAAAGCTTCACAGCGATATTCTGCTCTCATGGATATCAAACAAACAGGTTTATAAAAAAAAATTCTAAATATAAGTGTGCAACAATTATTGGCACCCTTTCAGTCAATACTTTGTGCTAGCTCCCTTTGCCAAGATATCAGCTCTGAGTCTTCTCCTATAACGCCTGAGGAGGTTGGAGAATACATGGCGAGGGATCTGAGACCGTTTCTCCATACAGAATCTCTCCAGATCCTTCAGATTTCGAGGTCCACGCTGGTGGACTCTCTTCTTCAGTTCACCTCACAGGTTTTCTATGGGGTTCAGGTCAGGGGACTGGGGTGGTCAGGGCAAGACCTTGATTTTGTGGTCAGTAAAAATTTATTATTATTATTATTATTATTATTATTATGTTGATTTTGATGTATGTTTTGGATCATTGTCCTGCTGGAAGATCCAACCACGGCCCGTTTGAATCTTTCTGGCAGAGACAGTCAGGTTTTCATTTAATATCTGTAGATATTTGATAGAGTCCATGATGCCATGTATCCTAACAAAATGTCCAGGTCCTCTGGCAGAAAAACAGCCCCAAAACATTAAAGATCCAACACCATATTTAACCGTGGGCATGAGGTACTTTTCCATATGGCTACCTCACTGTGTACTCCAAAACCACCTCTGGTGTTTATTACCAAAAAGCTCTATTTTGGTTTCATCTGACCATAGAACCCGATCCCATCTGAAGATCCAGTAGTGTCTGGCACACTGAAGACACTCGAGTTTGTTTTTGGATGAGAGTAGAGGCTTTTTCCATGAAACCCTTCTAAACGACTTGTGGTGATGGAGGTGACTTCGGATTGTAGATTTAAAGACTTTCTGACCCCAAGACACAACTAACTTCTGCAATTCTCCAGCTGTGATCCTTGGAGATTTTTTGGCCTCCCGAACCGTCCTCTTCACAGTGTGTTGAGACAAAATGGTGGAAATGGGCATTTTCAATCCTGATGCTATTTTCTTATAGCCACTTTCCATTTTGTGAAGCTCAACAACCTTTTGCCGCACATCACAGCTATATTCCTTGGATTTGCCCATTGTTATGAATGACTAAGGGCATTTGGCCTATATGCTACCTCATATCTATACCCCAGTGAAACAATAAGTCAAAGTTGAACAATTTCCTCTTCCTAGTCACCCAGGTGTACTGGTGTGTCAGACAGGCGAAGCAAGAATCACTCCTCCATCACATGTAGACCTCTACGCACAGTGTACAGATACACACTCATCATACTGTGGTCATCCAAGGTCACACATGACAACACATTAATTCCATCCATTGAGTTTTCCAGAGACTTGAGCTTGAGTTGAACATACACAGAAAAACCACAGCTTTTAAACACAATGAGGCAGTGTGAGGTCAGACCTCCTTTACTCGTTTATGCTAAACTAGTTGTCTTTGTGGGTCAGATAGGTCAGGCTGTTTCAGATCAATAGCAACAGAAGGACAAATAGTCCCAGGCCAGAGCAACACAACAGGTCCGTATTGACGTTATTTATACGCCCGATTATTTTTCAGGGATTAAGGATTGGATTAAACCCATTTAATTGAAGTGACCGATCAAATATGCTAATAACTATAAGACCTCAATAATATATAGGACTGTCATAATGGTGAATTCAAAATAAAAAGCCCAGACTAAGACCCTGGCTGTTCTTCACAGACTCCTGGGTGTCCCTGGGCCAGCAACGTATCCAGACTGTTATTTTCAGTGTACAAGCTATGGTATTATACTATATTGGCCATAACCCTGGAACCTTTCTGGACATCTTGGAAATGTTTAGATTGCTGACACGGTGAAGGGAAAACACCAGAGGGCAGCAGTGTGTCCCCAAATCCTTGTCGGATGCTTGGCGTGCTGATGGATATGTAATTGATGAGGAGGAACTTGCCAAATATACTCTCAGAACACTAAACCTTTCACCCGACCCCCGTGTAGGCGAGCAGGACGCTAGGACCCAGTGGATAAGGAGGCAGAAGGATTTCCAAGTCTCGTTACTTTTAAACACCAAGTTCATTTCCACGACATGTCAGTCTTTTACTTTAGAGCGAAACCTTAGCAATGGAGCAAACGAAAGGGAATCGGCCCAGAAATACAAACACCAGAAGAATATGATACAGTTGTGAAAAGGCTGTATGTTTGTCACAGGTTTTATGAAGTATATGTGGGATTCTAGGATTCTATACAACACGATACAATGATACATAAAATGGATCTAGGGTCAGGTTTTCTAACCCAGGTGTGTTGTCTACAAGGAGAATCCCCCAGCCATATTGGTTCTTCACAGTCAAGTTGTTCTCATATAAGCTATATATAGCATAGACTGGGAAACAGTAGGGCGACGGAGGCCAGGCAGCATTCGCAGAGAAATTTCATGAATATGTGGCTGACAATTCTCTCTGGACACTCATGGCCCCGAGCCCTACGCTTCAGAATAGTCTTGACAACATCAGATCTTCTGCTGGGCTGGTCCGAAGTCTGCAAGGTCATCCAGCTGGCCTATGGAGAAATGGAAGGTATATATTTAGCCTGGTGTGAGGCGTGTTGTGGATAACACGTCCTGGGGCTCTCGGGTTTCGTGTTCAGAGGGCTTTTTGCAGGTTCTGGGGGGGCACTAGGAGGAACGTAGCAGACCCCCCCCCTTCCCCCCCAAGTATTAGAAGACAGTCACCATTTTCCCTTCACTTTCCAGATCACTTTGTGGGTGACCAGCATCCCAAACACACCTTCCAGTTTCAGAGTGGTGTCTCGTCATATTCAATCTGCTCTGGCTGAAAGGAGCAGAGAGAGCAACTGATAGTGATCAGACATCTTTTAGTTTTTCTTAAATTGACTCAAGGAGGCCATAAAGAACTTCGAGGGGCTCTGAGTTACTCTGCTCAGGTCTTGCGTGTGTTTGAGGAAGAACGATAATGGATGTCCTGGCATTAGAGGCTAAGGGGGTCAAGAGTGACGCTCCACCGCCTTCCAGCTCTAAGCCCAGACCTAAAGCACCCAAAAAACCTAAACGAATCGTTTACTTCGAGGTGGAGATTGTACATGCCAAAACCAAGGAGAAGCTGCTGCTCCTGGATAAGGTGAGTCCCGTTTGTGCATTCCCTTGCATGAGCTCTTGAAGCACATGTTCTTCAACCGCAAATCCAGTAACTGGAGCTTTTAAAAAGCTGATGAAATTGACAAAGAGTCATTCAGTTGCAATAGTTCCGTGGATTTTTCATCACAGGCACTGGTCATTCTCCTGATTTTCCCACACGTAACCCTCATAATGCATAAAAACTTGCTAATCAAAAAAGCAAAGAAATGTTAAATATATAATAATCATAATTTATTCATACATAATTCAACTACAAAAAAAAAGTAAAGGTTCGATCTAGTATTCCTTTTTAAAATATTCATTCAAATATTACCGGTATTACACACCAGATATTATCATCTTTCCTACCTAATACTCTCTATTTGATCTATTTTCAAGGCTCTTTTGAAACTACAATCCGTTTCAAATCTCGAACGTTTACTCGTTAAATATGTACATGCTTATATTTTACATTCCATTCTGAAATCTTTATTTCAGTATTATAACTCTTTCCTTGTTCCCTGTTATCTGAAACGGATTAGCTATTTTTGTTTAAAAATGTTTGATTTTGACTTATATACACAAGCTTTAACTGAGATTATATATAAGCAGCCAGAATTGTCCTATATCCTCTCCCCTGGTGTCCAGGTTGAACCATCTGCTACTATTTTGGACATAAAGTCAATGTTCCACAAATCAAGTAAGTCGCTGTTTGTCTTATGTTGTCATCGAGCACGCTAAGCTGCCGGCAGTGTGATCGTTTAATAGTGATGTTCCTTCCCAACTAGATCAGAGCTGGTATCCAGCCAGACAGTCGCTGTGCTTGGACCCGAGTGAGTGGATCCCGTTTCACACTGATTTATAAAGAGCTGAGTGTGTTAGCGTGAGCGCTCTGTGAGACGGTAATAACCGTGTGTTTTAACTGTCAGAGGGAAAGCCTTTGAAGGATGAAGACGTCCTTCAGCAGCTTCCAGTGGGCACGACGGCTACCTTCTACTTCAGGGACCTGGGAGCCCAGATCAGCTGGGGGACGGTGAGTGGTTTTTACGGTGGATTTTTATCAACCACAGCCATTACCACACATCTACCCCCCAAGCGGGTGAGTAAATGGCAGCGCTTACCAGCACAGCGCTTGCTTCACTCTCCGCCCGGTTCAGCTTTCCCTCACCTTCCTAGCAACGTTTCCACTTTCTCGGAATACATAATCTCCCTGACCCAGTTTGCACACCAGATGTTAATCTCTCAGCCCGCTGTTGTTATTCAGCTCATCCTGCTCGCTCTCTGATCTCCAGCCCCCTGGAAAAGCCATAAACTCCAGAGTCTCATAAGACAGAAGCATCCAAGAAGGCTGCAGGCGTCACAGTGCTGCTTCTGGCCCATACCAAGCCGGACGACATCACTGTAGAGATTCCAAAAACATATGCACATTAGGGTCTATTTGGGAAGCTGTTAAGCTGTGCTACAGTACGTTTTGTGCCAGCCAGCTTTTCACATGCACTAATACTTAATAGCTGTGACTAAAATGTCAAGCCACACACTATGTTCTTACACTCTACACCAGCAGTTCTCAAAGTGAGGTCTATGAAGCTATGTTTGTTTTTTAATTTCGTTAAAGTAATGGAAATCTCATCCCACCATCATCATCATCATCATCAAACTTTAAGCGTTTAGTTAGCATGATTATTAGCTTATTTGGCTGGTCACTTAAACAGTTAAAATGGGTTACGCCAAACCTTAATAACTGGAAAAAAAAAACCAAGCAGGACTATAAATAATGCCAACTTGGACATTGGGAAGTTTTGCGCTAAACAGAAACGACAAATTACTCGGCTGTGGCGTGTCTACTTTACAGGGTAAACTAGCAAGCTTGTCAGCCGGCAGTTATGGTAGGCGAGCATCCCAAGTGATGCCACGCCACGGGTGCCAATATTTAAATCTTAGTGAAAATCTCTTCAACACAGGTGAGATCTGAATATTGAGTGCTTACATACTACAACACAACTAATGTAGCGCTTTACACCCTATGTAGTGAGTGCATATAGTGAATGGGACATGATTTGGATCTTATTTCAAGATGGCGGATTTTACATGGCCCACGGTTAGAACAAGCAATGTTAGATCGAGCTAAATATCATTCTTTCATTCGTTCGTTTATCTTTAGTAACTGCTTTATCCTGGTCGGGGTCACGGTGGATCCGGAGCCTATCCTGGGAACACTGGGCATGAGGCCAAGTACATTCTGAATGGGATGATATTTTATCGCAGGGCACCACTCGCACGCATTCACACCTAGGGGAAATTTCAGGTATCCAATCTACCTACCGGCAGGGTTTTAGGAGAAAGCAGGAACACAAAGAGAACATGCAAAAACGAGACAGTAACCTGAGCTCGAGTTCAGACCCTGGAGGTGTGAGGTGGCAACGTTACCTGCTGTGACACAGCGCTTCTCGGCTAAACAGTCATTACAGGAAACGCAATTCAGATCTTATGATAGTTTTGTCCAAACGTTTGTGCCTTCTAGAAACACCAGAGGAAGGAAAAAAAAAAAAAAGATATTCAGAAACTTTGGCAGATAATAAATCAATAACACAATCATAGAAACCCTCAGAGAATTTGTAACGGTTTTAATGGTTATAATGGAAATTGTATTGGATTTAATAGAAACTGTAATGGTCCATATGGGTCTCTATTGGTAATTTGTTGCCTTCTATTGTTGGCATGTTATGTCTAGTGGATACCATTAAGGTTTTAATGGTCACCTGATGGTTTGTAATGGTATTTGTAGTGTATCTTATTTTTCAGCATGGTAGGACGATTGAGTTGACCAGTCAATGGTCTGAACCATTTCTAGCACCATTAACATGGGTACTTTTGGCTCCCAGGTGCTCATAGAGAACATTGCTTGTCGTAAAAGTACTCAGCTCATCCTCTCTTCCCATTTCCCTCCATCCGTCAGGTGTTCCTGGCTGAATGTGTCGGACCGCTCTTCATCTACCTGATGTTCTATTTCAGACTGCCCTTCATCTACGCCCCCAAGTATGACTTCACAACTAGCAAGCACTGGGTCGTGCAGTGAGTATCTGACGTGAACCCACCTGGGAATTGTGCTACCGCGTAATTGCTTTTAAGCTCTAGTGTCGATGGATGCGAGTGTTTCGGGGTCAGTGTTTCCTTTGCCTAGGCTGACACTGTGAACTGTCATGAATGGGCTTCTGAAAGCAGCGTTCTTCACCGAAGGCTTTCAGTCACGTCTCTGTGTCCTTTCTCTAGTATAGCCTGTCTATGTCACTCCTTCCATTACGTCAAGAGGATTCTGGAAACATTGTTCGTGCATCGCTTCTGCCATGGCACCATGCCGCTGCGCAACATTTTCAAGGTGACCAAAATCTCACTCCAAATGCACGCCGAAAACCCCAAAAGATTCCATTTGCTAAGTGTAAAAGCACGCCAGGTGTTGCTAGCCAGCTAGCAACCAGGTTTCTGAAATTGTTTGTCATACTCAAAATGTTTCTACTTTCTTACGCTACACAGCTAACATCATTTTTTTATTCGCTAGAACCTATTCAGAAATCCCCCCCCCCTCCCCCAAAGTAGCTAACATAAGCAACGGCATTTCTGAGAGCATTTTAATCGTGGCCTAATTAGACACATGCTAAATCTGACAGGATTTCTAAAAGGATTTGTTTTAGTCTCGTCTTATTCGTAACCTCACTTGGTAGTTCTTCCTAGTTAGCTATCCTAAGCCAAACGGACAGGATCTCTTAGAGGATTCACTCCGTATTTCGAAATGCTCACGAACTCACTTACGATTTTTTTCCTAACTGTCCAACATACGGCAAACTAACGGGATTTCTTTCTCATCTTCACAAAGTTTAGCAACGTCACCCGCTAATCGAATCTGGCGGGCTCAAAGAAACGAACCTAAAGATGTATTCATAAATCATACGTGCATATATATGCTAGCTATCTGACATACAGTAGGCTAACCTGGTGGTGGTGGTGGTGGTGGGGGGGTTAAGAGTTATTTAAAATGAATTCTTAAACGTTTACAATCTTACTCACTAGCGAGCGGGCAAACATGAGCCAACTTGACGGGATTTCTGAGAGGACTTCTACGTCATGTTCGTAAATAATATCGATCAAATGATCATTTTACTTGCTAATTTCACAAGAAATATGAGAGAAATGCACCTCTTGGACTGCAACGATGACGGTGCATGCGAGGTGCTAATCAGAAACATTTGAATATCGTCTTTGACTTGTATATATTAACATTTAGTGGGGCACACCCACTGTAACTCTTTTTTTTTTATTTTTTTTATTAAATATTTTAAACCAAAGAAAATATTCAGGCAGGCAACAGATCTAACTTGAGATATTTTCTCCTTCAGAATTGTTTGTATTACTGGTTCTTTGCAGCCTGGATGGCCTACTACATAAACCATCCGCTCTACACACCACCATGTAAGTAACAGGTTTGTTTTTTATTTTTATTTTTTTGTTTTTTATAAGGAACCTGTTTATTTTAGCTTAAAATTTCCACCGCAGTAAATCCTGAGTGTATGTTACAGACTACGGTGAGCAGCAAGTGAAGACGGCACTTGGGATTTTTCTGGTGAGCATCGCTTTTTCACGAGCATGTTCATGCGGTCTAGTTGTTCTTCATTCAGGCTGACCTTTCCCGTCATGTGTTTCTGTACACTCTGTAGTTTTGCCAGTTGGGGAACTTCTCGATCCACGTCGTTCTGCGCAACCTCAAACTTCCTGGTAAGAGTCTTAAGAACAAAGCTAGACTTTCTAAGAGCTCGTGCCGTAATCATGAAGATCATCCCAGGTTTATTCTTCACGTCATCTCGGAGAACGTCATTCCCTTCCCATCGTCGCCTCTGACTCGTCCGTTAGGAAACTAAATCTACGTCCGAATTTCTGTACAGCTACTTTGTGATGCAAGAACTGTACAGACTATACTGACTTGGTTTACCAACAAAGTGTTCAAATCTTAACACTGTGTTTCGCCTCCAAGGCTCGAAGACGAAGAAGATCCCATATCCAACCAAGAACCCGTTCACGTGGATCTTCACAGTGGTTTCTTGCCCAAATTACACCTATGAGGTAAATCCCACCGGGGGAATATCATCGCGCTCTCACGTTCCCCGACCCTGGTCCTGATCTCTGCTTCAACACACTCACTTCAACTCAACCGCACTGAACCTCCTGAACATAACTTCTTATTGCGATTTACTGCTGCCCTCTCCTGGTCATCACCAATATAACTGGCCATTGTGTTAGGTCCAGTCTCTGTCGTATACAGTATTTCACATACGACTAGTCACAATTACACGGGAATCATGGGAAGGAAGTCATGTCCTCTTGCAATGCAATTATTATAACTATGAAATGCAATAAACATGACAGAACCTTTTATTAATAGGGTCCTGTCAGCATGGCAACATGAAAAAGTAAAAACGCCATTAGGCTACATTTTCACCTAGCTTTAAGTGTCCAAGTGCACCTATTATGCTTTTTCAAATATTCCCTTTATTTATTATATTCATCCACAGTGATGTCACAGTTTTCCCAGACCACGACACATATGCCTCGCATCCTGGAAGGTTCAATAGGAATATTAAATAGCGATCACAAACACCCCCCACTACGTCGCTCCCTGTGCCCGTCGATTAACAAAATGAAAATTCACCGCATTGTTTTTTTTGTTGTGCATTTCATTTCACATTTTCCTCTCCATAAAACTCGATGTGTGTTTTGTGTTGTGTTGTGTTTTCCTCCCGTAGGCAGGCTCCTGGCTGGGCTTCACCGTGATGACTCAGTGCGTTCCTGTCGCCTTCTTCACCGTCATCGGCTTTGTGCAAATGACCGTGTGGGCGAGAGGCAAACACCGCGGCTACCTGAAAGAGTTTAAGGAGTACCCAACCCTGCGTTCACCCATTCTGCCCTTCATCCTCTAGCCTTAATGCACATACATATGTAGATTTATATCTATCTAATATATATATATATACACACACTGATCCCTGAAACTGATCCTAGATTGACAAGTCTGTCAAAAAAAAGAACAAGGAAAGTTATCATACTTCTCTAGTTAAATCATAAGAGTATCATCAAAAGGAAAAAGAAAGTATACACTAGCTATCCCGAACTGAACCAATGAGAATATCTTAAATAGTCCATTAGATAAAACTAAGCCTGGATAAAACACTACAGATTAGAGAACACTTGTGAGTCAACTGTGTATTTAATTACGCTGCAATATGCAGGAATATCATTTTTTTTTATTACGTAATAAAAGAAAAAGAAAAAAACAACAACAACAACAACTAATTGCTAACTTTCCCGTGGTCACTGGCGTAATTTCTAAACACTGGGAGTTCTCCGAATTGAAACGCAACCGTTCGGCTGAGTGAGTAAACCGATAACCGGAGCACGGTTGTTATCTTCTGCTTCTCGCGGCCTGTTCCGGAGATCGAAGAGGAGTCCGGCATTCATGGCAACCGCAGACGTGTCAAGTCTATCTACTCGTAATTTGACTTCGGACCAGGAAACACAAAAGCGATCTTCTCAACGTCCAAGTTCCTCTCAGAGTTCAGCAAGTGACGTCAGATCGAATCGACTCAACATGGCTGCTCACGTCAACAGTAAACACAGCAGGGTTGCTTACCTGTACATGAGTTATACTATATATATACACCACTCATCACAGTTAGCTGGCTAACAAAACACCAACCCCACCATGTTTGTTCCCCACTCATTCGTTGTTTTTCGAAATGCACTAGGTTGAAAATGACATCATCACGAGCTCCGACTTGGTAAATGGCAAAGTCTGCACTTACATAGTGCTTTTTTTTTTTTAACCTTAGCGGTTCTACAAAGCGCTTTACACTGGTTCTCATACACACACAGCAATGCTAGCAGAGCCGCTACGCAAAGCGCTAACTTGCCATCGGATGTTCAGTGTCTTGCCCGAGGACACTTCGGCACGTGGAGTCACGTGGGCCGGGAATCGAATAGTATCGCCAACCCTGCGACCAGCGGACGCCCCGCTCTACCACCTGAGCCACAGCCGCCCACGTAAGTAAGAGGTTAAATCGAACTGCGGCAACGTTTCCCGTTCCTAGCCTACAGAGGGGAAATTTCCCAGCGTCCCAGTTCACCTACTCACACCGTGCACTGACCGTATGTACTCTTTTCTTTCTTCTTGTGAAGGAAGAAGTCCATATTTGTGAGCGTGTAGCAAAAGTGTACGCGAGTACCGCGGCGTACTCACACGCCACGTAAAAACGGAAGTAGTGACGGTAACGCCGCCCTGGCTTTTCAGAAAGTTATGCACCGCACGCGTAGATTTCTGAAAGTGGAATTTATTCCCTAATTTTACATATCCACATTATCATCTCTATACCTGGCTGCTTTACATATTAAAATTAATGAGGAAGTGGCAATATATAATAATCGCAAACGAAAAAATATATATATATATTACTGAGATCATAGTGTAAATCATAAGAAAAGAAGAAAAAAGAAAAAAAAAACATGAACAACGCAATACTGATGAAGGAAACGCTGTCCTCCCCCCTCTCCCGCCCTCCGTCCGCCGGAGAGATCTGAGAGGGGATCCCCGACCCCTCATTGGTGTTCGTTCATCCCGCCAACTGGAGCAGGAGCATGACGAGAGAAAGAGGACGGGAAGTGAAATGAGAAAACCGCTGAGCGCGTCGAGTCCTTCCTCTCGCTCGGCTCCGCGTCAGTCTTTGGAGCGGTACGAGGTTACGAGAAAACGTCGCAGTGCTCCTGAAAGTGGCTCCTCTGCAGCACCTTCACGTGATGCTCGTAAATCTTGAGGGCGGGGCCGAGTCTGATCGACAGACCTGTCAGCACGTCGCTGCGTTGCATCAAGAGGAGGGACTTCCCGTCGATTTCCTGCGGACGAATCGTAGAAAGAAAGAGCGCGGTCAGGAAAGTACCGTGACCTTTCTCGATATCTGTGACCAGTATCTAGCAGTACACACGGTACTGTAGGAGAAGAACGCCGAAAACGACGAGATGGTTAACGTCGTCTAATAACGCAGCTCGGCCATCGCGGCGCGTCGACTAACGTAATAACAACTGCAAGCTCATTTCTAGGCATTTAGAGGACTCTGACCTCTGTACTGAGGTACTGATGTACTGAATACCGAACACCGCGCTGAGCGCTGCGAAGGACATCACGACTCACGCTCTTAACACGTTTCTGATTGTGTTTTTCCAAAAAAAGAATAAATACTGCAGGAGTTTAATCTTCCAGACACACACACCAGCCTCATAGATCAGAAATGCGACGCGTTCGATAAAAGTCGAGGCCGTGTTTATGATGAAGTGCCGGGTCGCCGGGTTCGCCGTGTGACTGAGACGCGGCCGGTGGCGTTCAGACTCGTTCCAAAAACGCAGTAAAGTCTGCACGAGGGCCTTTCTTGTGACGTTGGAACGACGACAGGTTTACGTCAGTGCGCTCGATCTGCACGCACGGACGGTCGAAAGTTTGTGGACACTCGGCCGAAACGTTTCTCGTGATGTGGAGAAATTTATATCTTTTTTTTTTTTTTTTTATAAATAAAGGTCGAGTGTCGAAACTTTTGCAGCATTGACAGAGACTGACCTGTGTTCTGAAAGCCACGGCCTGCTCAGGAAACCCCACAGCGCTGAAGTAGCTCACCACGTCCGCCACGCTCCACTGTAACAGGTCCTGTGCCATCTCCTCTGCTTTAAACAGCCTGCAGAACACCACACACACACCACACACACACACACACACACACACACACACACACACACACACACAACGTCAGTTTCACACCTAAACCAAAACCCACGTCCAAGTTCCTAAGTAACCCTCGGTGCAGAACAAAAAGTCCATGGGGGTGGAGTCAGACCCGATCTAGCTCCACCTTCCTCGGGGCAGAGACGAGTCAGAAGACCAGGACTCGGTGGGTGCGTCTCAATCGGCTCTCTAGTTCAGTAGTCACTGCACTGATCGGGGGGGTCGGTCATTTTAAGGGCTGTCTCGATCGCAAAATCCTTCCGGTGCACTCACCGGAACGTTCGCTCCCTAAAAAAAATCCCACAATGCACTGCAAAAACCAAGCAACGTCGATGCTCACTATGTTCCCTTACTGGAAACAACCTTATGTTTTCTGAAGCCTCTCAGCTCGGGGTGGGGACCCCGTACAAACTCTCGGCCGACTTCGTCTACAAACGCACAATATCTCACAAAAGTAAGTACACCCCTCACATTTGTGTAAATATTTGATGATATCTTTTCGTGTGACGACACTGAAGAAATGACACGTTGCTACAATGTAAAGTAGTGAGTGTACAGCTTGTGTAACAGTGTACATTTACTGTCCCCTCAAAATAACTCTACACACAGACATTAATGTCTAAACCGCTGGTAACAAAAGTGAGTACACCCCTAAGTGAAAACGTCCAAATTGGGCCCAAAGTGTCAATATTTTGTGTGGGGACCATTATTTTCCAGCGCTGCCTTAACCCTCTTGGGCATGGAGTTCACCAGAGCTTCACCGGTTACCACTGGAGTCCTGTTCCACTCCTCCATGACGACATCACGGAGCTGGTGGATGTTCGAGACCTTGTGCTCCTCCACCTTCCGTCTCACTTTCGTGAGAAACTGTAAGTAGCTTGTTGTCGTAGTTGGGGCTTTCAATCGATTACTTATGCTAGCGTATATGCTTAACTTTATTTGACGTTCTGTTTACGGCTAGACGTAGATCTCTAGCGTTAGCTAGCTAGTAAGTAGGTTTCAGCCGAGCTACGTGGGTTTGCTATGTAAGCAGTATAAATTATGCGTGTTACCTAACTAGCGAGTTAAACTAAAAAAAAAAGAAAGAAAAAAGTCTTAGCTAGCGCACTGATATACGCTAGTTTGTGATTTAGCCAAGACGCAAACACGGAAGCGCCTCAGATGTCAATGCTGCCTCGTAATTGCCGCTGTTCGGTTTGTTTACGAGTCTAACAGTTATCTCACGTTTCAGAAAACGTCAGAGCGACGCGTGTCCGCCGGGGGAGGAGTCGGTTCGGGACTCAGCTCTGCCCCCTGGACTTTTTCCGCGATTACACACTTCACTATGTAGAAAGCGAATGCCGTAGCTCGCCGCTCACCCTCGTTTCTTCATCCCTCCGTTCGTGGCCGTTTCTGTTCCTTGCAAGTGAGCCACGTCATCCACGTTG